>MNCI01024352.1:36193-86408 GCA_015680685.1 Gnetum montanum | reverse complement strand
ATATCGCGTACGCGATATCGCAGGAAAAGATGCGATATTGCAGGGGATGCGATATCGCGTCGGCTGCGATATCGTGTACGCAATATCGCGGCTTGTGCAATCTGCATCTCATCATAATGCTTTTATGAAATTTCTTAAACTAATTTAGATAAACACCTAAGAGCTTTTTATAGAGGCTAATTTCACCTTGACTTAGGAAGGTTTTTCTAAATTTGTTAAGAAATTCCAATAGGTTATGATGTAAGGTTATGCAAGGTTGTAATAATTTTTTCTTATGGAATTACTTAGACTAATTTATATAAACACCTTAGAGCTTTTAATAGAGGCTAATTTCACCTTCGACTAGGATGTTTTTTCTAAGTTTTTAAAGAAATTTCAATAAGTCATAATGTTTTTGTGCTTTTCTTTATGCAGGGTCTTCTTGAGGCTTATCCTCATCATAGTGGAGCTAGTTGGTATCTTATGCTACATTAATCATCCTAAGACCAACACCCCACCACATGACATGCCTTTTGGAAAGCTTTCATTATGGTTTCAACCTAGGATAAGGGACTTCCTTGCCTATCTTTTTAGGAACTTTAGTGTGATGCTGTGGTTATAATTGTCCATGGATGTAGTTGGGATTGTTATGGAGACATTGTTGCCTTGGGTATCTAGCTTGATTACCAGATACATTATTGATAGGTTGCTTCCTAAGACTATAGGGGGACTAGTAGATGCCATAAGTTCACATTATCTTATAGAGATCTAGATGATGCTAAAGTATTATTAGTATAATACTAACAATACTCTAATGGTGGTGCATAGAGCCCACACATTATTTTAGAACCCTCTTGGCACTGTGTATTGTCTATATGGGCAAACATGATTATTATAATGCTTTTATGCTTTTGGGTTACTTACCTTTCCTAACTCTAATGATTTTACAACTTCTTGCAGGTACAAGATCAATGATCAAATCCTAGAAGTGGCTCAAACTTCTTTGGACAAATTCACCAAGAGTCCTTAAATTAGAACTATTATGTATCAATAGTTAAGAGGAAACTTTGATGAATATGCCACCAGGTTTAACCACGTATACAAAAAGTGTAAGGATGATGGGACGATTCACAACTAGTGGGTAGATGCCAATAGCATGGATCAGACCCTTGTATCTAGAACCTTCACACCGTAGAAGAAAAGGAAAGGTAAACATATAGCTTCCAGTGTTTTATGAATCTAAGTGTTTTATTACTTTTCTTGGTTGTTGAAATTACTCATATTGATGCTAATCTTTGGTTATTGCTTCGCAAGACCTTCCACTTTGGCTGATGTCACTATACCACATTCACATTCACATCATGAGAAAACCTTAATCCTAAAGTTTGGTGAAGTGATATCAGCACAGGAGTGGATAAAGGGACAAGTGCTTGAATATGTTCAAGCAAACATCTAGCATGTAGGTTTTTTCAATGTACTCATGGCACCTATCCCTTCTATTCTCACTATGGTGATGTTGCATGTCATCAACTTCTTTGATGAGAAGATTAGTCATTTTAGTGCCATCATCTAAGGTGTGAAAGTACATATGGACATAGGCGCTGGCCTCTTTCATGACTTGTTTGGTGTCCTTGCTAATGGGACAAAGGTTCCCACTAGGACAGTAAGGGAATCGGGCCATCGCGACGAAGTTCTAGAGCGGCTTAGTGCCAACATGGGCCACTCTAGAATTTCGATGGATAGCTTCATGAACCATGATGCAAAGGAATCATATCCTTTATTTAGGTCTCGTGCATTTCCCAAACTGCTATCACAAAAGAAGGTAATTAACCTAGCATAGGGATGGGCCTTTAAGAAGCTCCTAATGAAGGATACTAGATTTGATTGGGTGGTTGCTTTGGCTACTGGTCTTCAATAGGAGATCCTTAGACTCCATGCTAACACCTCTATGATAATCCATATGCATTTTGCATTTTTTGTAGGTTATCTAAAGAGGTTTGCAGAGTTTTTGGTTGTGTACAAAAATGAACAATAGGTTTCCCAAGACCCAAGCAAACTTTCTAGGCCTTGGGTAAGGCACATTTATCCAACAGTGCAGGCCCAGAACCCACTAGAGAGGATGGATGATATGTTATCCATTATCACTAAGAATCTTAATGTTAAGCAATATGAGTCTCCTAACAGTACTAATGATGATGAGCCTCTCTCATTTCTTACTAGTATCCAGGATGCTAGACAAAAGCATGTGAAGGCTGAAGGGGTAGTTAGGAAGCAATTGAAGAGGCCTATAGAGGAGGCACCCCTAGCATCAAATTAGCCTACCTTAGAGAAGTTTAAGTTTAAGCTTAAGCTATCATAACAAGTAGTTACAGGTATGCTTTTTTTAAATTTGGCTGTGTTCCAAAGTTTATGGCTTCTTTATGGTTTCATGTATTAACCTATTTTCTATGTGCTATGGTTGTAGATAAGCATTAGGCTAAAGTAGCCTAAGCTACTGTGGAGGTAGAACAAAGGTGTGTAGAAGAGGCACTCCTAAAGTAACCTATGATTAACGGATTTGCTGATGTAGGTATAGATGAGCTAGATACCTTTTTTGATGAGGTGATATGAGGTACCTCTCCCATCATCATCCCAGAGGAGGGAGAGGGGAAGGAGTCAAGTATGTGTATGCCTTAATAGTTTCGTTATATCTCATTTGTTATCTTTAGTTGTCATCCTAACCTTTCAATGATTGTTATGCTTATACTAGTTCTTGAACCACCAGTGCAAAATTTTGTCCCTAAGTTTCGTGTGAAATCATGGGTAGAGACTCCATATAAAGTGGAGTTCATGAATGGGATGGCTAAGGACATCATCAACTGGTTGCATTAGGTTGCACTCAAGATATGTAAGGATTTTGTTTTATGTGCCTTATTCATGGGCTTTTCTTACATTATGGCTATCTTAGGTTGTGCTTTATGGTTGTATTTTATGCTTGTGTAGTGCCTTCTGTGGAGTGGGACCCCAATAGAGACATAGAGATAGACTCCTTGCCTAAGCTTCCTTCTAATTTATCTAGTGCACTTGTGAAGTTGTATGAGGTTTCTACTAATTTAGCAATGTCATGCATAAAAACTTCATGGGAGTTAGAGAGGTCCAACAAATCCCTATGGAAGGAAGTTGTGGCCTTAAGGGAAAAGGCTCAAAGGCAGAAGGATACGATTAGAGATCTCCAAGACTGTAAGGCCTTTGGAGAAGCCCATGTGGTTAACAAAGAGGAATTATGGACTAAGGATATCACATGGGCCAGCTATTGGCATGTTGTTCAGGACAAAGTAGTAATTATAGGGGAGATGGAGAAATAATGTACGTAGATGGACCTCATCTACTAAAATGTTGAGAATAAGAAGGATCACTGCGCTTGGGTCTTAGAGTGGGGCAAGACACAAAAGGCTCACAAGCAACAATATAAGATGGATCATGGGGCCTACCTAAAGTTGCTCAATGCAGAGTCAATTGAATAGTGCAAGAAAGAGTTGTTCATTTAGGGGGATCTAAGCGGAGAGTGCTTATCAAATTTTTGAAAGTACTCTCATGGTGGAGCTATCTCCTACTCTTCAGATTACCACTATTGTAGGTGAGACCTCTATAGCTACCACTACCCAAGAGCCTCCTACTTGGACTCTTATAGATAGGACTAGTATCCTTTCTGGCATTGATCTTTGGGATGTTAACTGAGTCAACATGATAGAGGAATAGATCATCCATCATTTGGAGGAAGGCCTTCCCCATCTATCCCTGGAAGTAATAGAGCTAGAATCCCTATAGGTTTGATATATTTTATGTTTTAGTTTTTATTTTAAGTCATGATTTTGGATATAGGTTACTAATTAGCTATATGTTAGTACATTCCAGGTCTTAGGAGACATTGGTGGCCCCAGTGGTAAGGGTGGGAATGATCGACCACTTCCTCCTCTGGATGCCACTTAGTAACCTCCTTCATTTTAGCTTGTTGGCTATTTGTTTTTGTTTTTATGTTGATGGCTATGATTAGCCGAGACTATGTTATAGATGGTTGTTATTCTTTGACATTTTTGCTACACAGTGTGGTCATGGCTATGTATGTTATGCACATTTTAACTTTAAATTTTATTTTTTCCTATATGCATCTATAGTAGTAGTATACGTTGTAAATTTTGTAAACATTGAGAATGGCTATGTTAACATTTTGCTTATAGCATTAAATAGCTAATCATTGCGACAATAGGCTAAGCAAAGAGATATATAATAGACATTTGCTAGTTTTAGGCCATTGTAGGCACATGTTATATTATGTGATTGTGGCTATGTTACCTATTTAAAGCTATGGTAGGTCATAATACCAATTTAGGGTCTTAGCAGACCATGATGCTAGTTTAACATTGTAGCAACGGTAATGCTAGTTTAACATCTTAGTAGATGTGGTGTGAAAAAGATGTATATTTATAAGGATTTTTCAATCATGAGCAAGGATAAAGAAATGCTATAGTAAATAGGCAAAAATGAAAAAACACTTAGGCTACCTGCATAGGCTACATTCATAAAACAACAAAGATATAATAAAGTACAAAAGAAAAGTAAGGCTACATGGCTATTGATGTATCAAGTCATAGGGGCATGGGAGGGTTAAGGTAAACTCCAGTTATGCAGATTCTTCCTAATATTTGCAAGATTAGGGAGTGAGTAAGGCCTACTCTACACAAGCTTATATTCACCATTCTCTTCACTTATGATGTTAAAAGGGAGGTCATCCCATAATGCATCCCATTTCTTATCATTATCATTATTGGCTATCTTAGGTTTTTGCTCTTCATGGTTGGGAGATTCTTCTTGAAGCTCCACTTTGGATTCCTATTCTATCTCTATGTTATTGATAGCTAGGGGAACCATGTTATCATTATGAATGATGATTTCACCTTCTTCATAAGGAAGGTGAATTTCTTGATGGATGGGAGAGGACACAACTCGTACTTGAGCCAACTAAGATCTTCCTAGGATTAGGTTAAATCTTGGTGTCTCTTCAAGCACTAAGAAATTTGTAGTTATAGGGAATTGTTCCCCAGCTACAAAATCCAAGGAGATAGACCCCTTGATGACAACTCTTGATCCATTAAAGGACTTAAGAGTTGCAGTAGTTATAGGTTGTACTTGCTCAGTGAAGACCAAGTGTTCAACAATGGTGCATGAGATGATGTTGGTTGCTGCTCTATCATCAACATGCACCTTATGTATTTTAAATTATCCTATGCATAGAGCTATGAATAAAGGGATTGTAGTTACTTCTCTTTTTTGGAAATTAACCTTAATTTTGCTATTGTGAAATGTTAAGAGTGTTGAATTCTCTTCCCTTGGTGAGGAAGGAATCATCACTACATGGATGGATCCCTCATTAGTGGGGATATCCTCACTAATGGGGAAGGAGGTCAACATTTTGACTAGTACCTCCTCATGTGTGGCAAAAGTCATGATTAGGTCATACAAGCCTAAAGTTGTATTTTTTTGCTTGAGTGATTACCTAACTTGGTCCATTACACTAAGGAAGTTTTTATCATTGATTGTGGGCTTGTCAACCTGGTTGTGCTTTACTTCCTCCATGTGTCCCAACATGCAAATTTAGCTTTAGGTTGTGGTTGTTGTGGCTCTTCCTTGTTGTTTTGGTTGTGGGCTTTGGTATCCTCTTATGGCTTGTTGGTTAAAGGAATTGGGGAAGAGGAGGTCATGGGTATAGTCAAAATGGGAGTGGGCTTTGGTGGACCCACTTCCTTTCGTGCTTCCATATGCATGTCTTCCTTTCTGTTAGGATTTCTCTTATGTTTCTTCCTTTGTTTGGCTAAAGTTTTTTGGTTGTCAGCCATTGGCTATGAGGAAGAGGTAGTAGCATTGGCCACCATAGGAGATTATTGTGTAGTTGGTTGGGCTACAACTATTTGGATTGTATTAGGTTGGGAGACCTTAATGACAAAAGGTACCCTTAGAGGCATTTGTGATGGTACTCTCACAACGAAGGGGGATCATGAGTTATAGGAAGTAGAAGAAGCCCTTTCATTATAGAGAGGTATGAAACACCACCAAATTTAGACAACTACACCTCAACGGCAAATTTTTCTAAGTGTCAACATGAGGTAAATTTTTTCTAAGTGTTTGGCCCATGCTTCCACTACTGGGACTATGTCCTACAGTGTAGTCAGCTTAGCATGCAGCATAGAACTAGATTCACAAAATTTTCTAAGTGTTGATAGCCGTTGCAAAAATTTTTCTAAGTGTTGTGCTGCACTTCCATGCTCCGTACTATGCTCTAGAGCATAGCCAACGTAGCATGCACCTCAATGGCCAGTTTGCCTAAGTGTCAAGCCAGGAGCTGTCAAGCTAGTTTAGCATGGAAGAAACATTTTGGTACATTTTCTAACTCTTGAGGCTACCCCTCCTACTATGCTCCAGAGTGTAGCTAGTGTAACTCAAACGAGGATTGCAATTTTTGCCAATTTTTTCTAAGTGTTGGTGCTACGCTCTCACTTTTCCCTACTATGCTCCAAAGTGTAGCTAGCACTGGACTTCAATTTTTGCAAATTTTCCTAACTGTTGGGCTACACTCCAAAGCATAGTAATGGGAGAAAACCTCCAAAAGCTTCCAGATCTTAGCACCGACCTTCATCTTAGACTTAACACTCCTTCGGCAAGCAAGATCAACCATTTTCATTTCTTTTGCACCCCCTATTTGTCCCAAGACTGTACTTACACTCGATTCCACTCAGAAGAGGGGAGAGTGTATTCCTAGAGCGTAGCCTCCAAATTTCTCTTTTTTGCACTATTTGTAGGTACATCATGATCTTTTTGACTCTAGCACATTTAATCTTGGCAGGGTAGTTAGAGTATGGTAGTATTTTGGGATCCATTGGAGGTCACCAAAGCATAGCACCAGTTGCTCTAGTGGGAGTGTAGTGGGGTTAGCATACCATCAACTACCCCTTTTACCACTTGGTGCTAATCTGCATTTCATGTTGACCATAACCCTATAAATACCCATGCATTTCACATTTTAGGGGTTGACATTTTGAAACATTCAATTGGAAAAATTCAAACTTCAGTGGGCATTTTTCAGTCAACAACTTTACATTTGCATGGCATTTTTCATGTGAGAAACTTGAAGCAAATCGAGCACCCCTACACCCTAGAGTTCTTAGCACCTTGGCAACATCTTTGCATACCACAGCATACCACAACCCATAGGAGACTGCAGTAGCGAACTCGGTAGGCTTATACTTTATAATGAATGTTAATTTTCGTAGCGAGAACACCGCAGAGACTATGACTATGGTACCTACTATGCCTGCTTGTACACCATGTACCTCCTCAGCTTTCCTTTATTATTGCTACATTCCCTTCATTTGGGGTGGTGCCATTCTTTCTCTCTCAAACTTCTTTACATTTTCAAGCATTTTCTTTGGCAGTTAGCATCACACTCACATTTTTTTCTATTTTTCATGTATTTGCATGTTTGCACTATAGTTCTTGCACTAGAAAAGCTTGCTACAATCAAGCTTAGTCAACCCCAGTACCACTGAAGACACCGTGTGGATCCTTAGCACTTGTTTGTTGAAACACCCCGTAAATCTCTGTTTGATCGACAAGACCATTTTGAGCACTCCACCTTTGTTTTCTCCTCTAGTGATAGTCCTTCAAATAGGGGCTAGGGTTAGGGCTATACCATGGTTGTAGATCCCTTGGCATGACCATTCCAACTATTGATGTTTTTAGCTGCTACAGTTTTCTAGTGCTAGAAGGAGGGTTGTGCCATTTCCTTCTACATTCAGTGGTAGTCCTGCGTGCTCTCTCCATTACTAGCTTCATGCTAGCATAGACTCGACACCCCTATCGGCCTGCCATGGTAGTAGCTAGATCATAGGCCAGCGTAGGAGTTCTCTATAAGTTGGTTGGTGCAGATTGGACCTAGTTGTTGGTTCCCTTAGAATCCCATTAGACGAAAGCCAAAGTGTATCTTTAGCACTTAGCCAAAACTCTATGTGCTCGGGAGAGCATAGTAGGCCTCAGTGTAGTGAGCGTAGCACACTATAGTTTTTTTTTCAGTAGCACTTTCAAACTTAGCCATTCTTTTTAGTATTTTTCAACATCTTCTTACTTAGCCATTCTTTTTAGTATTTTTCAACATCTTCTTACTTAGCCATTTTTTCAGCATTTTTATACTTATCCATTTTTTAGCATATGCAACTTTTGCAGTTTTTGCATAGCATCATGAACCCTGAGTAGCCCTTAACCTCTACCCTAAGTATGATTTTTGTTCAACTTGTTTAGCGGGAGATCACAATTGATCTTCCTAGGGTCAAGGGGTCCACTTTGGTAGAGAGGTAATCACTCAAAATATGCAACCAACTTCTCAAGTACATGGTACTCGATGAAGAAAAATATCACTTCCTTTACACCAAAATCTAGGTGGGGCTATCCATAGACCATTGATAAATGGACACCAAACGAGGATATAAAATCATATACTAGAATGGGAGGGAGTACTTCCCTACCCCTAACGATTTCATTATGCTCACCGAGACCTTTTTGTGGCTGCTTGACCAACTTGTTCAATTGAGTGGGTTGAATTAGCATGATGTGGCAATTGACTATGAGAATCCCCTGTAGGATGACCAATATGAGTTTGAATCTCATTCAAAGAATGAGAATCCCTTTTATGCTTCTTTCCAATAAGCTACCTCGAGTTTCATCCCTCTAGAGTCCTAGCCATCCACCTTTTGTCAAATGGTTACATCTCCTTTGTCACCTCCCAGGTCAACCCTTATGGTGGCAAGTCATCAAGTGCATGTGCATTAGGGTGCAAGACTATTTGTCATTGCTCCCTTTGTACATCACACACATTAGGGTTCAGGACCATTTGCTACCCTCCCCTTTGTAACATCCACATAGTTTATGTAATCCTCCCTATTTACATTTGTCATGCCCATGCAACCTTACATACACATTGTGCATATGTTCCAACCACCACTGACTTAGGTGTCATATGTTTCACTTGTCTTGTTGGCATTCCCTACAATGGCACAAGCCAAAATTTCATGGTGGACTCTAGCCTCTATGCCCATGGCTTAGCACACATAGCAGTACATGCAAAAACACATGCAATAAGCAGCTTACATGGGCACGTAGCCCATAGCGAGGCCGTGGATCACTTAAGTGGCATAGCAGGGACAGCATAATCGATGCAACCCACTATGCCCACCATGAACTTGGACCAAGCGTTCTAGCTCATTTAGATGTTCATTGAGGATGTTAAGTGACTCAAAGTTGCCTCCTTTGAAATGGTCCACGTGATGGACTTTTACTAGGATGACCCAATCACTCATGTGGTCCCATCATTAACCCTACCTCCTAGAGTCCAACTTCCCTACTTCACTAAATACAACGGTGAAGGTGACCCTAACTCGCATCTAGTAACCTTTTGTTCTAAATTTCTTCTAGTGTAGGCATGGTTGGATGCAATCATCCATGTGTTTTCCATGTTCCTAACTAGCAAGACACTAGACTAGTATCACAAGCTCCCCAAGGCCTCCATATCCTCTTTCGAGGAATTGCTTAGTTAGTTCATCACTCACTTCAAGTACAACTTGAAGCTCGAGGTGATCTTGGATCAACTACTGTAGATCAAGTAGGGCCACTTAGAGCCTGTGAAAAAATTCATCCAATGTTAGAGCATAGCCCTCAATGAAATTCACTATTCCATTGGAGAAACCCACCTAATGGCCATTTTCAAAGGTGCAATGAATAACTTCATCAAGTCAAAGCTATACTACCTTGCCCCGCACTCCTTGAGCTAGAGTTTGCTCAAACGAAGAGTATTCAAGATGTAGTGGAGGCTAGTAAATACCCAGCCTATGTGGCCTACAAAAATGCTCATGTAAAGAAAGATAAGGAAAATGGCAAGGAAACCACAACTATTGCAATGGTGGCCAATGAGGTCAAGCCAAATAATGCCAAACCAATAGCCAAGGCACCTAAGGCCTCGGCCAACAACAAGGCATCTGGCTCTAGCACTACAATAATCAACTAGTCCACACCATCGGTGGTCATAGGCCAAGCTACCCCAAGGCCAAAATTTGAGCACAAGGACTATTCAAAGTATACACTATTGTCCATCAAGCCATCAAAGCTCTTGGGTCAGTTGCTTAACGTTGGATGCATCTAGTATAAGTAGATGTCTGAAGATGCTTGCAAGTGCCATGATTGCTCTTGTGAGCTCCTCAGAGATCCATTATTTGATGCATCAAACAAGCATCTGGTCTCCAAACATTTTAGGTTGGACCGGTTCTACCATTACCATCAACTACCTAGCCATGACATGAATTTCTACATGGCCTTACAAGATGACATACAATGCATGATTGACCGACATGAACTTGTCCTTGATGCAACCAACCTAGTTCACTTGGAAAATCAAGTAATGAAGGTCTACAAAGACCCTCTTAGTGTAATTGGTGCAAGCTATGTTATCAATGCCATCAGCATTGAGGATGACTCAGAATTACCACAAGAGCCATTCATGGTTCGTGTGCCCTCTGGCAACATTGGAGCCTCTACAACATCAACTGGTTCAAGGTCTTCTTTTGTAATTAGAGCACCACCTTGGGCACCCATGACATCCTTTGTGATTAGGTCCCTACAACATGTTGTGGAAACAACAACCTAGACATCATTTATCATTAGGATGCCTCAATGTGCAAACTCCTAACCTACTCAGAGTCCAATGATGCATATTGATGATGGGGTGGCAACTAATGTCATCCCATTCCCAGTTGTTGACAAACTTGATCTTGTTAACCAAATCAAACACACAAGGACAACATGTTTGAGGTTCTTTAATGGATCATGTGTTTTCATAAGGGGGATAGTCATGATAACTTTCATGTTAAGGGAGCGATTCCCCACTACAGCTGAATTCATTATCATCTAGAAGATGCTTGGGTTCAACTTGATCTTGTGAAGGCCCTGGCTATCCTAATTACAGGCCATCTCTTCACCTATCCACTAAGAGATAGAGCTTCCATAGGAAGGTAGAGAAGTGATCATATATGATGATAATGTTTCCCCTCCAACCATTAACAATGTTGACATAGAACAACGGTTAGCAATAGGATTCCTTGATGACATGCCACCCGTGAAGGATGAGGGTCAACCTTGTTTGGTAGACCCACCTGAGAAATCAAAAGAAGTTGATGACCTCCTCAAGGAAGCTCTCTAGGTAGAGTTTCCCTTCAGCATCATGAATGAGGGTCTAGGTGAATATCACCTAATGCTGCCTAGGCCTTATGCACTCCCTAACCCACATTGGGTTAGGAAGTGATTACATGACTAAGGCATCCCCTTAGTCTAACGAGTGCTAGGTGCCTACTTGCCCCTAATCTTTGCATGTCCCACTTGTGTTTTGCTTACGCATTTACATTTGGCATGATTGCTTACATTTTACATTATTTACTTCATCATGCATTTTTGCTCTTTAGTTATGCATTTTTACTCGCTTAGCTTTCTTATGCATTTCAAAGAAAACACTAAAATACATAAAAATCATAAAATTCAAAATTTTAGAAAATATATATGGCTTGCCAGGGCCTAAAATCATCCACCTTCCTCGCATCATCATAGCCTGAAAAGGCCTTAAAATACTGCTACAACCTGTTACGGCCTAAAATTGGCAACCCTTTTTCTTTCATCGCATTGGCCTAAAATGTCCTAAAACTATCACTACAGCTTGCCAAGGCCTTAAAATGGTACCTTGTAACCTGAAATGACCTAAACCTATTGCTAAGACCTACTATAGCCTAAAACTAGCAACACCTTTTCTCTTTATTTGTGGCCTGAAATGACCTTAAACTAGCAACGACCCTCCTACCATTGCCCTAAACTAGCATGGGGCCCACAAAGGGCCTAATTGCATCAAACCACCATATTATTGGCATGANCACAAAGGGCCTAATTGCATCAAACCACCATATTATTGGCATGCAATGCTTAGCAAATAAATGTAAAACTCTACATAATACATAACCCACATAGCAAAAAATAGTTTATTATTACATCTCCATTAATCCATCAATAAAGTACATTGCATGATTGTATAGCAAAAATTGCTAAGAAATGAAAAATTTCCCAATAGTAGGGTTACATTATGACTACTTAGCTAGTGGTGTTTGGTGGGGGTTGAGGCTCCTCTTCCTTTTCCTCTACTGCTCCACTTGGCCAATAGCATCGCCTGGTGCCTACTCAAAGAAACACAAAATAGTATACTAGTCAGTGAATGCACAACATGAAAACCTAACATAAAAAGCACAAAATAACAAAAGATAGCTAACCTGAGAGGGTCTTGCATCCATCTCTGGTGGTAATCTATCAAGGCCCTCCTCCAAGTATTGGAGGATATTGGCCTCTGATAGTTGTATCTAGTCCTCTTGGACAAAGTCAATACCCACAAGGGTATTACCTTTGTCTATGGTGGTCCATGTGGGTGGCTCCATTGATAACATAGCAGAGGAGGCCTCCCTTGAGGGCATAGTAATCTACCTCTCCATAGATCCACTCATCACTAAGTGATGAGCGAATAACTCATAGGCTCGTGTCTTATTGTTGCCTTAAGGAACAACTCATGGCAATAGTGTGCAATGGAATCCTTCTTACACCATTTAAGAAACGTGTCTTGCTCGTTCTTGTAGTGGTGCCTATGGTTCTTTTGAGTCTACCCCCACTGATACACCTTTGCACTATAATCATTCCAATTCTGGTTTTTTTTTAGGCTAGTAAGTCCATCTGCAACCTCTACTCGATAATCTCTCTTGTGGCCTTGTTTTTGCCTTAAATTGCCAACCAATACCTAGCATAGTCAATCTTGGCTATCTACTAGGTATTGTTCCCTCATGCACGAGCCATAAGGAAATCGTAATGGGACTGTAGGTCCTCTATCTTAGCATCCTAGCTTGCCACCATGTCCTAGAGCTCATGCATCCATTTCCACATGTGCTCATTTATGCACCTACAAATCCATAGCGTGTTCACACATGAAAGTGTGCACTTACTCATTGCCTCATACACATGGTGGGGCACTTACTCCACTTCAAGGGAAAACTCAGGAATGGCATCCACCTTGGCCACCTTGCTCAGATCCTAGTGAAGCTTAGAACTTATTGGCATACAACAACAAAACAACATTAGCCACAAAATAAGTTTCAAATTAGTAAAGTAAGACAAGCAAAGAAACATCACATGCATATGAAGCTTGAGATTTGCTTGTTGTAGGTGATCCACTATGTCCTTAACCAAACCTTTCATGAAGGTGAATTTGTTGAGTGCTTCTACCTAAGGCTCCACGTAGTAGGTAGAGGTAGATGTTGGACCGCTGGTAAACACCTCTATAGCTGTAATGTAATGATAGATTTAGCAACAATTAAACAACCAAAGATGTAAAAGTAGAAAGAGGGAAATGATAGATGGCAATGCAAAGCACATACCTAGTAAGCCCTCAGGTGTGAGAGTGGAAGGATCACCTAGCTACACACCATCAAAGAGGTTATCAAAATCACACCCATTAGGGTGAAGTAGTCCCTCCTCCTCCAATTGCTGGAGGAATTTTGTAGCCTCGTGCAGTTCTTCCTCCTGTGCCTCTCCCTCCTCTACTACTACCTCTGTTGTTGGTCTAGTGGCCCTCTCACCTAATTTAAACAATTCACACACATGTCAAGATTAGCATTTAACACTTAGCATAAAAACTGAAACACCACAAAATTTTAGGTCTTGGCATCTTGACTACAAATTTGGCTAAGTGTCAAAATGGTGATACTTTGCCCAAATTTTTCTAAGTGTTGAGTGTAGTTAGCTCCAACTGCCAGATTTGCAAAATTTTTCTAAGTGTCAGAATGATGGCACTTTCTGCAAATTTTCCTAAGTGCTGGGACCATGCTCTCCATTATGGTAGAGCATAGTTAGCTTCAACAACCAATCTTCTGCAATTTTAGCTAAGTGTTCGAACAAGGTTAAAACTTGTAAATTTTTTTTAAGTGTTGTGCTATGCTTGGCACTGTAGCTACTACACTCAACATTGTAGCTGCTATGCTTTGCACTATAGCTACTACACTATGCTATGCTTGAGAACGTAGCAAGCATAGCTAACACACCAATATTCAGTAATGTAGAATTTTTCTAAGTGTTGTGCTATGCTTGATACTATAACTGCTACACTTGGCACTATAGCTACTATTCTTTACTACGTTCAAGAGCATAACAAGTGTAGCCAACACACAAATGGCTAGTTTTGAAAAAAATTTCTAAGTGTTATGCTACACTTGGCACTGTACTTTCTATGCTTTGCACTATAGCTACTACACTTTGCACTATAACTGCTATGCTCAGCATAGTAGTTGCTACACTCGAGAGCATAGCAAGTGTAGCCAACACACAGGTGGCCAGTTTTGCAAAATTTTTCTAAGTGTTGTGTTGCTACACTCACTACTATAGATACTATGTTTTTCCCACATACCACATTGCCATGTGGCACTTGATTTGCATTTTTAGCTAACCCTAGCCTTATAAATACCCCTGGACCCCCAAACGTTTTAGGAGTTGGCTTTTCATAATTTCATTTGGCATTTGGCATTTTGACATCTTGGCACTTAGCTTCATGGGTGAATGAGACCCATAGCACACCACACTAGTAGAGAGGCATAATTGCACTGCATGATACATCGTAGCCCTGCAACACATGGTACATCGTAGCCCCATTGTAGCCATGTAGAACACCACATGGTATACTACAAAAACCAACCTAGTAAGCACAGCTCATCATAGTGAGTGCCAAACTTCACAGCTCGACACCATTGAGATTGCAACTATGCTTCCACTATGCCTGTTGTATACTGTGTACCTTTTGGAGTTAACTATGCTTAACCCCATTTGGGGTGGTGTTCCATTTCTCTCTTTCATTTCTAGCATTTTTTTATATTTGTCTTATATTTTTTGCATTTTTCGTGCATTTTCATGTTGTATTATGCTTAGGTGATAGTCTTTATGTGTTGATGCCCCCATTTTGATCAAAACCCTTAGATACACTCGCCCCCATTTTGTGGCTACGCTCTACACTTAGCATTCCGAAGCATCAATTTGATGCTTAGCACTATTTTGTATTGTTCACATTTGCATTTTTGGCTAACCATGCCCCACTCGTATTTGCACCCACTAGCTTGGTTGCAATCAACAAAGTCCTTATTTGATTGACAAGACTGTTTAGGGAACTCTACCTATGTTTCTAGCAAGGCCCTCACATGGAGTTAGTGTTAAGGTTGTGCATTTGTTAACCCCTCTGTGACTCTAGCCATTGACATTTTTGGTTGTTACAAAAACTTAGCATAATATAGCATAACACAAAAGGGCTAAAAATATAAATACATAAAATTCATAAGTGCATCCAATAATTCATACTAACTTGCAACATCCGTGCACAAGTTGCAAACCTTAAGATGGATCATCTTGCCACCTACCTTTTTGACCTTTCATGCAGGCTCTCCTATTGGACGTGGCCTCTTAATCTTTGCCTTAGACGATTCCACCATCTTAGCAATGTAATGCTCTACCTTGGCCTCATTCCCAGTACCAGTTCATGGGGCCTCACCTGCACTCTCATGTGAGTAGTGAGATCATCCCAAGTGACCTTTAGTCATTATGGAAAATGACTTACTAATTGCCTCTAGGGGATCCTACGCTCAAATGATAGCAAACATGTGCTTAATCCTTAGCTTCGAGAGCATTGTGCAGTCTTGCACCATTCATCATCTATCCTTGCAAACCACCAGAAACTTCACAAAACTTTGTAGGCATCCTACAAAGAATGTGAAGTGCACATGTGACCTTGCCTATAGGTTGTGGCACAACTTGATGATCTCAACATGTAGGTTGCTAGCAATGTGAGAGGCTTAGTTGTACCTTGTGCCCTCCTCTAGCATGTCCCTCATCACTTGAGCCTAATCCATCCAAAGGATTTTACCTTGGGAGAGTAGCTTCGAAAATGCATGGGCATGGAAGAGAGGGTAAAGCTCATGGACCATACACACCTACACATTCTTAATGAGTATGCCTTTGTGAGATTGAGAGGTTTCTAACCAGTCCTCAATATCCCCTTGGTGGTGCACCTCTCTGTTGGTCTTATCAATGGCCAATGAACCATTAGAGGGGAGGCCAAATAGGTCTACAAAGAAGTCATCAATAAGGTCTAGGAACACCCTCACATCACGTACCTATGTGAAAAAGTGATGAGCGTCATTGTTGAATGAATCAATAATGAAAACCATTTTGGCCACCAGAATGCCTAGGCTAAGGGCTAAGAAAAGGTCCATTATCCTAGCCTGCGTAAGCCTATTGGTCAACTTCGTTGGGGCCTAGTGGCACAACCAATGTTGTGCACACTTAACATCACCATATTTCATGATGACGGTGGCCTTAATGTGGCCCATAGCAACAACTGTAACCTCTCTGAAGTGATTGTAGCTACAATACAAGAAAAAATAATGTTAGCATAATGTAAAATGGCAAGGTAGCAAATGCACAAGAGAAAAATGATAAATTGCTTACATGGGACAAAAGGTGTGTGCAATGGTGGTGGTGGAATTGATGCCTCTTTGATGCTAGTACATTATCCACCTACTTTGCATCCAACTGGCCATGGATCTGACACCTCTCATAGGCCTTCGGATACTGACAATAGTAGTCCACCAAGTTGGATCTAATTTGCCTGATCACCCTTATACAAATGCTTTCACAGGATGAAAATTCCTACAGGGTAGTGCGAGTTAGGTTTAAGGCCCCCTTCTCATCATGCAAGCCATGCTCATCAATGCTAAACCTAGCAATAAACATAAGTAGTTAGCACCTTAGTATGAGCCAATAGCCAAAGGAATAATGCAAAAATCATAGGGACACTTACCCTCCAACAGATTACACCATCCTAGGTGGGTTTTGAAATAGGGTATGCATGCGCCAAGTAACAAAGATGTTGTTGCTCTTACTATAACAACTAAATTTTGGCATCTCCTAGATCTTGGACAAAGGCTTAATGCCCCTAGGGCATCAGCTTGAACCCCTTGCTCTACCATCATCAGTAGTGGACTCATCATACATGAACCTCAAAATGCGCTAGTTTGCCCTAGGTAGTAGTTTCTTCATGATGACACTAGCAGGTTCTACCACTAAGTGTGACCACATCATCATGTTGAAGTGTTGGAGTAGGAATTCTTGGAACTCACGTGCTCCAGCTAAAACCATACTGCCTAGTGACCCAACTATGTGTCTTGTGTGGGCATGTTCGAAATGGGCTTTCTCATACAACATAGGATGCTAATGAGCTCTACCATGATGAGGATTGGCTTCAACAATACCCTAAAAAGCAAAAAAAAAAAAAGCATTAGTATACATTGGATGCACAAAAATACATTAAATTGTGCTTAGCAAAATTAGTAAAGTTAACATGGGGTAGCATAACTTAGTAGAAAATATATCCTTAGGGTTCCTTATGGGCTTCATAGGCATAGGATGTTAGTACACACATTTGATGCACTTGGTGCTTGTTGGGATAAAGTACTAACATAGCATTAGCTTTTCACTTTGCATTCGCATTGTTTGCATTGACTTGGTTTTGCATGTTTTAGTAGTTTGACATGTTTGGTTTGCAAGTTTGGCATTTTGGCAAAGGTTTGGTACACTTTACATTTTGTTTCACATGTGGCATTCTAACACTTTGCATTCTCACACTTAACATTTTTTGCATTTGGCATTTTATTCTTGCACTTGGAAAATTCTTTTAATTTTTTCTAACTCTGGGAAATGTAGCATAGGATACCCAGAAAAATTTGTAACTTTGGATTATCCCTCCCTAGGAGCATAGGTAAATGTCAAAAAATTTTAACTACTAGCTATGCTTCCTAGAGAGTGTTTTCCCCAAAAATCATGAAATTATTTTTAACTGTTGGCTACAATCCCTAGGGAGTGTAGCCCCAAAACATGAAATAATCAACAAAAAGAAATTCTAATGGTTGGAAGAATAGCCCCAAAATGCCCAAGAATTTCATAAAAAAAAACTAACTCCTATCATGGCTGTCTACACCATGTGCTACCCACTAGAATGGTTATCATGATCATGGTCCTAGTGGCCATCCCTTGTTGCCTCACCACCCTTTGGTGCTTTGTGCCTCCCAACCTCCACTACGTCGCGAGGCACCCTTTGCCCCATGGCACTCCATGCACAATCTACCTCATGGCCACCCATCATGTATCCCCTACTTCCATGACATCTAGCCCTCTCCTTGCCCTCACACTGTGTCATCCATTTATTGAAGAAAATAAATAGTGGCAATGCCTCGCCCATCAGCTGTGGCCTCCTTAAGCCACAATAGTTAAAACCTCACCCTCACCTTCTACCCTACTACTCAAAAAAATGGTGGGATAGAACCCCTATGCACTCTTGCTCCACCATCACCTATGCCATGCATCCAAAAGCAAGAAAAAAAAAAAGAGGGTGATGAGGGGTTTCCATGACCCCTTACTCCCAAGTCACAGCTACCCTAGCCCTGACCACAAAACCATCATTTTTGCTCTTTCTCCCATCTTGATATGATGTGGCCCTCAAAATAAAGATAAAAAACTTTTATAGAAAACCCTAGCTGCATTGCTCGAAACAAACCCAAAATGCAAAATGCCATGCCCATGCATCACTATGAAACAACATAAAAAAGAAAAATGTGCAAAGCAAGACCCTTCTTCTCATGCATACATTTCCTCCCATCTTGGCCACACTAGCCATTATGGCCATGGCAGTGGCAATCCTTGCCAAGGTAGGTCACCCCAAAGCCCAAATCCTAATGCAAGGCAAAGTGAAAGAAATGAAATACAAAGAAAAAAAATTGTGCAAGGGAGGAGCATAGTAGGGTACCTAGTAGACAATAGCTCCCTCTATTCCTACATGCATGCCCAAGGTAGATGTCTCAATGCTCACTCTCCCTCATCCATGTTTACAAGTTTGGGATGCTGACATTTACTTTAGCATGCCATGTTGACTACTATGCTCTAGCTATTATGCTTTAGATGCTATGCTCTAGCTTCTACTCTTGTCCCAATCATGCTACACTCTATAACTTGTCATTTTCACATTGGAAAATGATAGTTTACCCTTAGTGAAATGCCCATATATACCCTCCTGGGATAACTAAATGCGCTACCTATTAGGATGGTGCCCCACACTTCAACAAAATTTCCTAGTTTTTCTAAGCATAGCAAGGGGTTGAGCATAATAAGGGGGTAGAGCATAGAAACTAGAGTTAGGAAAAATTTCAAACTTTTTCTAGCAGTCCCCAAACTTAAAAAATTTTCTAAATTTTTGTAATTTCCTAGTGAATTCCTAGCATGACTTTACGTCCCAAGCACTACTAGGCTTACCTAAACTAATGCAACTTACACAATTAATGATTTGCTATGACCTTAAACTAGCAAACCATGATTTACTAAGATCTTAAAATGGCATCCCATGACCTACTAAGGCTCGAAACTAGCTTGAGTACTTGCTTCTCTAACTCCACATTTGCACACTTAGATGAATTTTCATTATATTGCTTTCCTTATTTTATGCATTTTGACTTCATTAAGATAGATGTGGCTTGATGTTCTTTTTAGTTGTTTTGTAGGATACTTGGTAGGATTTCAACATGAGCACATGCGAGTGTCTTCATTCACCTCTGGTCCTTACTGGGCCTCATGTTGACCTCACATGATACATCAATATCGAATGCCTAGACCTTGAGCCTAGGGCCCATGATGAACATATAACATCCATAGAGGTGCTACTAGATTGGTTGGACCATATAGTTAAATCTATAGATCTAGAGGTAGGCAATGTCAGTGAGGATCCCCTCATTGAAGTCCCTATAACGACACTTAGTGGCAAGGCAAAAACACTAAAATGTAGTTTCTTGTTAGACCCTCAACCTACCTAGAACATTGTCAAAGTCCTCAATGATAATAAAAAGGCATTTGCATGGTCCTATGAAGACATGCCAAGCCTAGATCCTTACATAGTGCAGCATAACATAATCCTTGATCCTTGTGTACAACCAGTTAAGTAGAAATCTTGCAAGGTTAGGCCTGAGGTGGCATTAGTAGTCTGTGATGAAATCACCAAGCTTTACAAAGTTGGTTTCATCTAGGCCATTGACTACATAGACTAGGTCTCCAACATCATGGTTGTACTCAAGAAAAATGGGAGCATACACATTTGCATAGACTTCTAGGACCTAAACATGGCAACCATTAAAGACGATTTCCTGGTGCCTAGTATTGATCAACTGGTCGATACCATGGATAGCCATGCCTTGTTGTCCTTTATTGATGGGTTCTTTGGTTACAACTAGATTCAGATCAATCCAAAGCACCAGTTTAGTTGTAACCAAAGAACCCATCCATAAAGGACAAGGCATCATTGTATAGCAAAACTTACCCTAAGGGGTCATGATGCCTTTCAAACAAAAGAACATAAGAGAAACCTATCAATGTGCCATGACATACATTTTCAGTGATTGTTTGCTAGATTTTCTCAGTGACTATGTTGACGACATAGCAGTTAAGTCCAAGGTAGCACACAACCATGCAGATGACTTAGATTGTGTACTCAAACGTTGCCTAGGACATGGCCTTAGATTAAATCCTAAAAAGTATGTCTTCGGTGTTAAGATGGGTTGCATTCTAGGTTTCGTAGTATTAGAAGTAGGCATACATGTAGACCCTGATAAGGTTAAGGCCATCATCAACTTAGCACCATTAGCTAACCTTAAGGAGCTACATGGGTTACAAGACAAATTGCAATTCATTCATAGGTTTATTGCATGGTTAACTAACAAGTTGTAGCCAATGCAATACTTGCTCAAAAAAGGGGGTCCACTTTGAGTGGACACCTCAATGCTAAGTGGCATTTGATAATCTTAAACTGAAGTTGGCTTAACTTCCTATAGTCTACCCTCTATAAAGAGATAAATCATTCTACATCTACCTTGCAACCTCCGACATGGCCATCGCCTTTATGCTTTGCCAAAAGCAAGATGATGGTTCAAAGCTCCCTATATACTACCTAAGCCATGCATTAGTGGCCAATCAAGCAAAGTACAATGATGTGAATATCATCAGACCTATCATGCCTAAGTCTTTCATAGAACATAGCTTGATCATAACTACAATTGAATACTTTACCAAGTTAATTGGAGCTATTCCTCTTAGGAAGACAATATTGCAATAGGTTTGAAAATTCATCCTTGACAACATAGTGATCCGATTTGGTCTACCCATGACTATAGTCACAGACAATGGCCCACAGTTTAGTAGTGTAGAAACCAAGTCCTTCTACGAACACCTTGGCATTAAGCATTCCTTTTCATCGCCATACTACCCACAAGAAAATGGCCAAGCAGAGGCTACAAATAAGGTCATTGTTAACCTTCTAAAGGAGATGCTTAGTAGTAGCAAATGATGATGGAAGGAGTAGCTAGTCTATGCACTATGGGCCTACCACACAATGTGCAAAAAAACAATAGGTAAGATGCCATATAGCCTTGTATATGGGTTTGAAGTGATTTTCCCCTTGAATTGCAGGACCCATTGCTCCATGTGATCCTTTCAAGCTTCATTGATGAGGCATAGAACAACGAGTTGAGAATCATTGATTTTGTAATCTCTTGATTGGTTATCTCTACTTGACTATTGGCTTGGGGGTGGTAAGGTGTTGTGAATTTTTGTTCTACCCCCAGCATTGCATTAATTTTCTAAATGTGGCACCTATGAAATGAGTTCCATTATCAAAACTTAGTGAACATGGCACCCAAAAAATATTTAAAATATGTTGTTATATAAATCTAGCAGTGATGGATGACATGAAATCTATAATGGCTATGAATTTAGGCCATTTTGTGAAATAGTCAACTACTACTATAATATATGTTTTCCCGTTAGACATGGGTGTGATGGGACGCATGAAATCAACATCCCATATGCTAAAAGGTTCTAGTGGTTGAATCCACTATTGAGGACCTTCCATACGAGTGGTCATCCTCGTGTCACATTGAAAACATTTACAAGACTTGACAAATGGATGGGCATCCCTAAATATTGTGGGCCAATAGTATCCTACCATTAGGATTTTTATGGTCATGCATCTCCTTGCATAGCGATCTTTGCAAAGTCCTTCATGAGCATCCTGGAGAATGCGTAGTTGATGTTCGTTAGGGACACACCAATGGATAACACCATCAGCACACACCTTGTAAAGGTGTCCTTTAATTTCCATGAAGTATTTGACTTGATGAAGAAATTGTTGCTTTTTCCTAAAATTCAAGTCTTGTGGAATCTCTTGAGTTAGAAGATATATGAGGATGTCATTATATTGCTTGTTTAGACATTTGTTCATTTATTACTTTAGTAAAGAGTTCATCTAGAAATTGATCAAGGAGCAGGCTCTCCTCCTCTTTGTTATCCCATATGAAATGAGAAAGATGGTTAGTGACCACATTCTCAATCCCTTTTTGATCTATCATAGTAAGATCGAATTCCTGTAAGATCACAAGCCATTGTATAACATGAGGGCTTACCGTCGGCTTATTCATAAGGAAGTGAATTGCACTATGGTTTGTATGTACAAATACTTTATACCCTAGCACATAATGTCTAAACATTTCTAGCACATACACCACTGCCATTAATTCCTTCTTTGTGATGGTGTAATTTAACTATGCTAACACAATGCTTCAACTTGCACAGTGAATATAATAAGGATGTTTCTTATCATCCATCTACATGAGCACTACTCCCAAAGCATAGTTAGATGTGTCTATCATGATATGGAATGGTTTGGACCAATTTGGTGCTTGTAGGATTGGTGTTTCTACGAGTTTCTCTTTTAATTATTGGAATGTGTTTTCACATTTCTTGGTCCAAATAAAGGGTGCATCTTTCTTTGTAGGTTCTACCAACAACTTTGCAATCTTAGAGAAATTCTTAGTAAAGCGCTGGTAGTAACTAGTGTGTCCAAGGAATGACCAAACATCTTTAACAGTCTCTAGTTGGCATGTTATTTCTTTGATGACCCTTATCTTTTCTGGGTCTACCTCAATCCCTTTCTGCAAAATTCAATGCCTTAGCACAATGCCTTCTTAGACCATGAGACGGCTCTTTTGCCAATTGAGTTGTAAGTTTTTCTTAACACATCTCTTTAGTACTTGCTAAAGTTAGTCGAAGGCTTGCTCAAAGGTATCTCCATAGGTGGAGAAGTCATCCATGAAGACTTCAACACTACCAATTTATTGTTGAAAGATATTAAGGACCAAGCGTTGAAATGTTGCAGGGGCATTGTATAGGCCAAATGGTATCTCAAAATATGAAATAGTCCCCCAGGGACTCATGAATGTTATCTTGGACTAGTATTTTGGTGCAATTTGGATTTGGTTCTAGCCACTATATCCATANAATGTTATCTTGGACTAGTATTTTGGTGCAATTTGGATTTGGTTCTAGCCACTATATCCATCTAAGAAACTATAATAACAATGCCTAGATATGGTGTCTAATACTTGATCCACAAATGGCAAAGGAAAGTGATCCTTAAATGTTGCCATATTTAACAACCTAAAGTCAATGCAAACCTGCCATTTACCATCCTTCTTTGGTACAATTATGAGTGGGCTAACCCACTCACTATCCATAATTAGATAGATAAACCCCACCTTGAGGAGTTGCTTTATCTCCTCCTTAACAATTTGTTTCAATTTGGGGTTTAGCTATCTTTGTAGTTGCCTTCTAGGCTTCATGGCTAGGTTAGTGTAGATGCAGTGCTAGCATATCCTTGGATTGATTCTTGTCAGCTCTAGATATGACCAAGCGAAGGTTGTTGACCATTTATTCACCACTGTCAACAACGTTTCTTTTTGTTCAAGAGCAAGTTTGGCATTAATGATGACCAGTGTACCATTCTTTAAGAATGCATACTCCATTTTGACTAGTAAATTTTTTAGTTCTAAAGGATCCTACTTGAAGTGATTAGGGATCTCCAACTTTCCCCAATAGTTATCATCATCTTCATTAGAGAGTTGGGAATGGACTTGTTCAATTTTGTCCATGCCTTCTACATATGCACAAGTTAAGCTCTTAGTTGGTTCCATGCATATTATGCTATTATCTAAATCAGCTATCAACCATTGGGTGCCCTCTTGCTATGTGGTTGTTGTATACAGACACCGTTGAATATTAATTTCTTGCGCACACTAATTGTATGCCTTAATGTATGTGCTTTTAATTAACCACATCTTCTGCATGCAATTGCACTTGCTATCGATGTACACGATGCATGGAATACGCTTTTTCTTAATTTTTCCTAACTCATTTTCCTTAGATATTTCAAGAGATAGGTCCCTTATACCCATTCATGCATTGATAGTGCTTAACCAATCCCTTCCCATGATGATGGGGAAGTCACTTTTGCAGTTGTCCACCTTGATTACCAGAAAATTAGCAGGATATGAACACCTACAAACTATGGTCACAATGTCCTCTACTAATCCCAAAGGGACTGTAATCAACTAATTTGCTAATTCTAGATAGATATTATTCTTCTTAAGAGGTGGTAGGTTCTAGGCCTTTTTCATATCATGGGAGATGAGGTTAACTTTGGAACTAAAGTTAAGAAGAGTCTTGCAAGGCTCTTGTTTAGAAATTTGTAGAAAGATGAGTAGACTTCCTAGATCAGATATTTTTGTAGGAAGGTAGCCAACCTTGATCCAGTTAGAAACAACATGAGTTAGCATTATAGTGTGGATCCTAGGTAGCACTTGGTTTGAAGGGTGCTTGAACGTATTTGATGTAGAGGATGAGGGTACTAGAGATGCAAGGTAATTAGCTAGAGTAGGTTATGAGGGCTGGAGAGGACTGTTGGGTTGGAAGAAAGGTCATTTTCTTAATTGATTATCTAGATCACTTGGTTGAAAAATTGGTTGTGAGTCTATAGCCCTTGTGGCATTTTGTTGTTGTGGCTATGGAGGAATATCACCTTGCATAGATAGAGTAGGAGATAATTAGGTTGAAGGTAGGTGTAGAGGGATGTGGAGGATGATAAGGAAATGGATATGGGTTTTCTCCTCAAGTAGATGGTGAATGTGTTTAGTGGTACTTTGAAGGGTAATAGTGATGTTGGAATGATGCATGACTTGCTAAACTTCTAGGGGAGATAGGTTGCTAAACATAGTACCCATTTGGATTTGGTTACCTATAAAGGTACTATTGCCTTGACGGTTGCATTCCCCACAATTATGGTTGGTACCACTATTGGTATTATTCATAAGGTTGTGGAGGAGTTCCACTTGGGTAGTAAGCTTGTTGCTATTGGTGGAACTGCCTTGGACTACTTTGACGATAATGCAATTGTCTTGGAGCTTGTCTACGTGCTAGGTGAGGATTTAATGTGTACACTCCAGACTCTTGTAAGTGTGACATCACAAGGTAGCATCCCTTTGGATGTTCATATTGATAGATGTTACATTTAGTTTCATCATTAGAGTTAGATTCCACAAGTTCCTCTACTATAGTAATTTTTCCCTTACGTCTTTGGTAGGCACATTCAACTTCTTTTCACCATCTATGATTATGATCACTATTTTGCTCTTTGGATTCTTTAGCAATCTTCAAAGTAGTTTGAAACTTTTCATCCAAAGAATATCATAACTTGTCAACCTTGGCTGAAATGTCAAAAATAAGTTTTTGGATAGGTAAGATTTTTTTGTTCACCACTTCATCAAGTGGTGACTCCTCCTCATCACAAAATTGGACCTTTGATTTTCTGATGGATGGGTCCCTATTATACTCTTCAGCACTCTTCCTTTTTCGTAGCTCACCTTCTTATTTTGCTACCTACTCAATTAGCCTTTGGATTTGATGAGCTTTCATTTCAGACAACCTCCCTTGGGCATACACCCCAAGGGTTCTTCTTATATCTGCTTTGAACCCATCTATGATGTGGCAAAGTTGCTCCCTTTAAGAGTAACCATGGACAGTGCATTTGTGTAGGAGTGAATAGTATCGACCCATGATAGTATGCAAGGGTTCATGTGCTCCTTGTTTCTAGCCTTGGATTTGCTTTCTTAGATTAGACACTCTAGAGTACGTTTGATATTTGTCATTGAATAGTTCTAACATGGTACTTCATCTTCAGATAGATTTTGGCTCTAAGGACCAGTACCAACTTTTAACTTCCTTAATGAGTATTCCTGGGAAAAGCTTGAGTTTCTACCACTTATTCTCTATCTTCTATAAGGCACAAGCATCTTGAAAAGCTTGTAGATGTGTTTGTGGATCAGAATTATATCCCCCCCTCAAATCTTGGGATATTGTTCATATCTAGGTGCTTGATCTGACTATCCTTCATATGCCTAGTTGGGATTTTTATTGCCTTCGCAACGTTAAACATACCTTGAGTTGCTAGTTAAGGTTCATCATCATTGCTACGTTGATGATGCCAATGATGGTTTTAGCCACCCCTTTGATTTTGGCAACCTTCACTGTCATTGTTATTTCATCAATCATCTTTATCACGATTGTTTCAATGGTGGCTTCCATGAGAATTGTCAAATGAAGAGGAATGTTCAAAATCAAATGAAGAGGATGAAGAGGAAGGTGGACTACCATTGCCACCGTAGTGTTTGCCACCACTTTTACACTTTTTAGGATCACCATCATTAGATCCCTTATTATTGTGATGTTCACCCAAGTCCCTAAGTTTGCTATCTCTTTCTTGAACCCAATTTATGAATAGTTGATCATAGGGTCAAGTTCACATCCTCACCATCAGTAATAAGGGGTGGAGAATCTTCATGTTGAGAACCTTTCAAGGGAGGATCCTCATTGTCCTCTTGATCTAGTAGGAACAAGGGGTTAGTGTAATGTTTCCCCTTTGTGGCTTCATGGAGTCTCTCCTAATGTTTATCTCACTTGCGTTGTGTTTCAGTGGGACAATAGTTCCAAGTGTCATATCAATTCACAACATATTCTTCATGAAGATCTACTATGCCCAACTTCTTAAGGGTTTTAAATAGCATTCTAGACATAGATCTATCGAGGGGCAAAACAACGTTTCCCTCCATATCATGCCATTGCATCTATACATCTTGATGTCAGATGAAGGTGAAATTTAGTACAAAATCATCTAGATGAGTGTATACCACCTTGCATTCCTATGGGACCAATGGTTTAGTAACTTTAGGCTTACAAGAAGAAGAAGACATTTTGTAAAATAAAATGAAATTATCAATGTGCTTTTATAATTTATGTATAGTGGGAATGTTATTGACCTTTAGGTTCGTACAATGATATTAATGGTATTCACGTAGACCTAAATAGTGCATGTTCCACGAACAATGTCCCCAACAACAGCACCAATGATGAGTAGCGAGATACCCCTATGCCCAACCATATGAATCACAAAGCATTCACATGTGATCTAGTCCAATTCTGTAGACATTATCGTTTCTAGTGCACTAGCTCTTTTGGAAGTGAATCTAGCCTTAAAATCAATTGTTGTCCTTCCAATTACACTTGTGATGTACGCTGGTATGGTTAAGTGTAACTAAGGTATCTGATTTTTATCATTTTGTATTTTATATTTTAGTGCTCAAAATGTAGATAAAAGGAGTTTAATTAACTAATCTAAATTACTAATTAACTAATCATTTAATTAATCCTAACATAAGTATTTGTTCCCACTTTTCATATACATCTTGAACCCACGTATCCACTACTAGGCAACCAAATGCTATGCCATTGGACATACCAAGTGATAACGCTACTGGGATTACCAAGTGAATACGTGTTACACTCAAAGTGGTCATACTTATGCGTGTAATTTATCTCACTTAATTATCTCATTAACATAATAACTGGAAAATATTTAATAACTAATTGAAAGCATTTAATAAATAATTGAAAACATTAAATGCATAAATAAAATAGCTAATCTATCCAAAGTGCTGCAAGGTTTATTAGAAAGCTCGTCTTTATTGCTGCACACACTATCCTGCTCAGGTACAACAATGCTCGAATAAAGATTCGTACACACAATGACTCATGCTACGGGCACTTAGGGAAAAATTCTAACTTTCGAATAGAAAAAATGCAAGAGCTTCGCTACTACTGAAATTTGGGTTTCCCATAAATGCGGCTAGTAGGCACGAATTTATAGGCGATGAATAGACACTGCGTTGAGGAGGCCTCATCGACACAGGATGAGATGCGTCAACAAGGCCTCATTGATGCAGCCAACCAACGACTACACATCAATTGCCATCCAAAAATTCTACATTTAGACTTGCTTCTTTATCTACATATGTCCTAGAAACCCTTACCTACTTTCCATAACATATGAGTGTTAATGTTGCACATTGTTTTTGGAAGACACCCTGGTAAGCACTTATTTATTTTCCACACCAATTGGGCCTATGATGAGTTCACATTGCATTAGGAAATGCCCTAGCANTAGCATTTAAAAAATTTAAAAAAAAAAAAAAAAAAAAAACTCATCTATGAGATTTGACATGGTTTTATAGCTCATTGCCAACCTAACACTAACCCTCCTCTTTTTTCATCTAAGCTTGGAACCAACATTAACTAAGTTAAAATCAACTTTTAATTATACCCCTTAGCAAGGAAATGCAAATTTAATATTCTAATGTAATTTGATAGTAATGATAATTAATTAAAATTTTCTTTTATTATTTAAAATTTTTATAAACTAACAAAATATAAAATTATTTTCATAAACATTGAAATTGCAATTCCAATACATAACACTATTTGCATTTATTTCAAAATTACAAATTACTATCAATAAATATGTTACAAAACTATAAAAACCTAAACCATTACATAACACTTTATAGATTATGAGAATCTTTCCATATATATTTATAAGTTATGACATGCATTGCTGGCCATTGCATATTCAATGCAACCACAATTAGCTGTGCAATAGTGCGATAAATAAAATCAATTAAATATGAGTTCAAATTAATAGTTTGTACCAATTGACTTTGTAGTAGGATAAATATTATGGTGCTCACGAGTGTTAAAGTTCAATGCTAAAGTGTTACTGTCCTGGTTTTACTTAATTTGTTTTTGATCAGTTCCTTTCTATAGAAACACCTTGTTTATATTTATCTATTCACATTCATCATCTTCCAAATTCTGTTTTGATCGGTTCCTTTCCTTTCTATAGAAGCGTTTTATTTTATTTTATTTTAAAAAAGAAACGTTTGGTCGTTTTTACCGATCAATTTTGGAAACAAACCACCTTTTTCAGAATTTGTTTGGATCAATTCCTTTTTCAATAAAGGTCATGTCCAAATTCATCCTCCTTTTTCTACATTTTTACAGAAACATCATGTTCATGTTCGAAATTCATAATCTTTGTTCTAGATTTCTGCAATAATGTCATCTTTTTTGTTGATCAATTCAATTTTGAAAAAAAATCCTATTTAAATTCATCCTTTTCCATCCATTTCTTCAAATTTTGCTTCATTTTGTGTGTGTTTTTTTGTCGGAAAGTTCTTGATCGAAATTTAGTTCAATTGTTTCCAAAAGCCTCTTAATTTAATCCTATTTCCAAATACGGCAAAACCAGTTTATTTTCTCCTCTCAAATCTTTACTTTTGAATATACAACTGAATCGACTGAATCGGTTTTGTTTCTATGCTCTATGTCTGGTAGCTTAAAAAACTATACCTAAAATAGTAGCAGGATTTAACAGGTAATGTTCTCAATATGTCTATCATGATAAATAGAAAGAGCGCTAGTATAATGGGATAAAATGGCAGATATGCAAACTTCTTCAGAAATGATAAAATTTCTTTAAAAATTGACTTTCGAGAGACTACAATGTGCCCACGGGTCATGGAAATAGGATTTTAGTAGACCACAAGTTGTTGGGTTGTGGTCTAAGGTCTGAGTCATAGCAGAGATTGTAATGAAATTGCCCAAACCATGTGTAAACCACAGGTAGTGGTATTGTGAAATTGCCCAAACCATGTGTAAACCAGAGGTAGTGGTGTTGTGAAAAATTCTTCGAATCTTTACCAGTTCTGTTCTTCTTCATACTATGACTTGACCATCGGTCATGGCGGAGAACTTTTGATTCTTTACCAAATTTAATACTCGTCTTTAACTTATTTTCAACCAATCTTCTGGAAAAGTTTTATTATAATGAAACTATTGAGAAATAATGAGCGTTCAAACAAACCTAGCTAGCCGTCGATGATGAAAGAATTGAGAGCATTGATATAGAGAAAAGAGAATAAGGAAATGAGAAAAATCAAAATAATCAAACATCGGACTCTATGATATAACATAAAGAATGCATAGAAATGAGGAGTTGGTCCATGCCCCCAACTAAACTGGAGGCACCGTATTTCTATACACATTAGTTCATATATATACATGAAGTGATGTGATAATATTCCCCAAGACTAATCCCTTGATTTTAGAGATTCTTCTTCATCATCTCTCATACACATCATGTTATTTATGGGATTGCTCTCATACTTACTTTGAATAGATTGCTGAAGGCATTATTTATTTTTTTAATATACACTTGAAAGAGGTTAGGCTTTCGTTCATCCATTGTTCCTCCCAATACCTTGCCTTGGCATGATAAGCATTAAGCCTTTGGTTGATAATCCTTTTATTAAACAATATCAAATCATCATGGGAACATTAGAATTCATTAATCATCAAGAATTTTTCATTCATAAAAAATATTTATCATATGGAAGAGAAGAACAACCAAATACTTATAGAAATGGATAGGGCCAAAAGATATCGTTGGGGTATTTAGGTTATATTTGACTACATATGCCCATAAATATCATTATTTGAATTTTTCATATAAGAGTCTCTTGGACCTCTAAGCCCATTTTTCATCATTTTACAAAATTTTTCTAACAAAAATATATAGAAAAAACAATCATAATGAATGATGTAACTTAGAAATTATATTATTCATAAATCATTATTCTTATGTTACAGGTGTCTCCACCCATGATCCCTTATGCATATGGATTAACACTTTCTTAATGTTGTCTCCTTTCATGAGCCATTGTTTAGGAATGGGAGAATGCAATTATTACATCCCATTTATCTAAAATACATCAATGGTGCAGCATGTCCTAAATATAAGGTTCTATATATAGAAGCATGTAGTGTTGATCATTTGTAACTAGGCCCTAGATTTTGATATCCAATTTGAAGAATATGGTAAAGTTTCACGTTTTGTTGAGTTATATAATCTTTTGTTGATTTTTCAAAAATTTAAGCACAAAATTGTTACTTATAGATCCCATTAAACATATGAATTCTATGTATATAACTTTTAGTTTTTGTAGACATTTTCTTTTGTTGAAATCAACCTTTCCAATCATAGCAAGGAACTGGGATTACAAGCAAGGGAAAGACCTATATTTAGCCAATTACATATTATAATCTTCCTTATTCTTGCAACTTTTTGCCAGTGTGAAGAACATTTGTTTAATGTTCATCCTTTCCTTCTCAAGAAAAAAGATTTAGAACTAAAGAAAAAAATGTGTTAAATTTAAAAATTGAAAAATATAATATGAAGTTAAAGATACCAAAAATCAAGTTAATGTTGATGATAAGAATAATCAAATGACAATAAAGAATCTAGAGAAAATGAAAGCTCCCATGTATATTTCTAATGGTACTAGAAAAAGTATTAAGCACCTTGGATAGATAGATTGTAAGGCAAATTTTTTGTTCTCTAACAAGAATACTACTAACTCAAAGATTAAAACTACTATCAACAAGAAGATTATAGTTGATGGCAAATATTCTTAACATAAGATCAATAACAAGTGATGAGATAAAGATCTTCCACAAGTTGTATCACTTTTGTACTTTGATAAAAATATTGGTAATAAGCCACAACTCTCTATCTCAAATGCTTTTCCTATTTTAAGTTCAAGTATGGATGTTAAAAAGTGATGTTAGGACAAGGTCCTTGCTCCCTACTAATAATTAATTTTTTTCACTTATTTTTTTAAAAGTATCAAATATAAAGTTGTATGCCTAAGTAGATAGTCCTAAAATAGGAAATTTTTTTCTTTCCATTTGTTATAATGTCTACTTAGTGTCAAGCTTGTGATGTACTTTGAATTTTCTTTACTTATTATTAATATTTTTTTGGGGTCAAACACACCCAAATAATAGATATTATTTACCATAATTTACAATCTTTCGCGTCACCTATTTTCAACTCACATCTCAAGCATTCAAGTTCAATTTGGACAGTCATCAATTGGTTCATCTCCTGCAGCTATGGGAAAGACCTATGTGTTTCGGTTACACTTAGCATCAGTAATCTTTGCAAGGAAGTTTTCCCTTTTATTATGTGGATTCACCATTGGCATTCCCTCTATCCCTACTTGAGAGCTCTTTGCTTCATCTAATTCTATGTCATTCTATTTTGTAAAAAGCTAGTCTGTGCGAACATTTGGTTGTGCCCCAACTTGGGGTACCTCCTCTAATTCTAGTTTTTTTTAAGGTGTTTCCCGAGTGTCATTCACGATGCTCTCAGTTTTCCCCTTCCCTTAACCCTATGACTTATTCAAGTTGTTGTAATTGATGCTCCTTTAATTTCAATAAAACTTCTTTTCGGGGTCCGACACCCCCCCCCCCCCATAATTTACAATCTAATTTTCATGATAGTTAATATTTTTCATTCAAAGTTAGTTTAAAGAATAGCTTGAATCTTGTCATCTCCTTTTACTTCAATCAAAGGAGCTCTCTTCTCTTTTCATAAAATCATTTTTTTCACCAAGGGCAATATTGTAACTACAATATCATAGCCCATGCTATGTCATTGTTGATACGATGTCTTAGGAGTTGTGTAGCCCTATAAATACTAATACTTGGATGCACAAATAGCAACAATTTTTTACCAACCTTTACCCAAACTCTTGCACTTTATTTTGTAGTCTTAGCAATAGAGTGAATGCCCATAGTGTAGTGTTAAGCAGTTAAATGGAGTTTTTATTCAAGTGAATTGTACTTAGGTATGGTTCATGATCAACAATAAAGATCAAGATTTTTTTGTATGATTGTAGCATTCCCTTAGTTATCTTATTCTACTATTTACTTAGCATAATTTCCATGTTTTCTTAGCTTAATTGATAAAACCATTTTTTCATCCAATGTAATATTGTAGCTCATGTTACATCATTGTTGATACGATGTCTATGGAGCTATGAAGCCCTATAAATACCAACACTGGGGTGCACAAGCAATAATAATTTTCTCCAACCCTTACCCAAACTCTTTCAGTTTCATTTCATAGTTTTAGCGATAGTGTGAATGCCCGTAGTGTGGTATTAAGAAGTTGACCATAGTATTTATTGAAGTAAATTGTACTTGGGTATAGTTTATGACTAGTAAGAAAAATCAAGACTGTTTTACATCATTGCAACATTCCTTAGTTCTTTTATTATAATGTTTACTTAGCATAATTTTCCTGTTTTCTTAGTTTAATCATTTACATTCCAAAGTACTTTACTTTTTATGCTTATTAGTTAAGCGGAATAGATATAACTAGTTTCAAGCATTTAAGTGTAATTGTTTGGTAACTTAGTAGTGGTCTTGCTTGATTCACTTAGTAGTGAACTTGGTAATCCTAGTGACAATTACATAAGCCCAAGATGTGACTAGTAAACTAGGAATGGATACTCATCAATCTAGAATAGAATGGATTTACATTTCAATGTTACTTAGATTTAGAAATTAATTCCATTTTAATCATGTTTACCATTAGGAGTTATTTGAGCCTTACAATATCATCTATCATATGCCTCATTGTGAGTTAAACCATACATCCAGATTTTACTAACTCAAAGTAAAACGATAATGATCGTGAACTTAACATTAACTCCTAACATAATTACATTGTCCATTGATGGATTATGATTTGGTCATGCATGATCACTTGTGACTTGTATGGTAGAGTATTGGGATACACCACCGCTCATCATTGGTGTCATTGTCAAGGATGTGTCAATGTGTGCTTAGTAGTTGATCTCTTAGAGTTGGTTGTATTAGAAATTACAAAGTCTATTTTTCACATCTTTAATCAAACTTAATAATACATATAGACACAAACACACTTAAGCATCAAGAACATAACATGGCTTTCACACTTAAAGAAAAATCATCACCTAGTAAAGAAGTTCAAAGAGGTCATGACAAAACACATGATGAAGAAGATTGAAGTGCATCGATGAAGACAAGAATTACATATGCTCACACTGACCCATACTATCCTAATTTCACATTCATTCTTCACCAAGATGAACAGGTTAGATGGAGAAAATTTTAAGGCAACATAGTTCTCCCACTTGAATGTTCTATACCATTAATGTTTCAAGAAATCCTTATGAAGGCCAACCTAAGTTATGAACAAGAGAGCTACCAAGTCATGAAGAACATGACAAGGCCATACTAGCCAACAGAGGCTCAAGTAAGAAGGGATGCCATCATGGAAGCACATCATGAACATGAAAAAACAAGAAAAGTACCTTGGAAGAAATACAAGAGACTTCAGACCTAGATAGAGTTGAATGCCTAGAGCTTCTATATAACCAAAAGATGATGAATCATGAAGTCATAGAAGGAGAATTGACTAACCCCATTCTCCAACTACCTCATCTTCCTTCTTGTGTTCATTTGTGGAGTCTAATTGGAAGAAATGTAGATCAAGAGACCATGACAGAGAAGGACAAAGAGATTATGAGAGGGAGGAGTACAGAAGAAGGTATCTTGATGACAAAGAGAATGATTATGAACAACAAAGAGATAGAAATAGGCATGAGGATAGAGAGCATTATGAGCATTGGAGGTATCACCACTACAACAAAGCTTATGAACTAGACAACTATGAAGAACCCTAGTAGCCACTCAAAGTATGATTAATAGAGAGAAGTTGTATATATTTCCACCAGGCACATGAGGAATAGTCACATCAAGTAACTAAATATGAACAATATTCCTAAATTTGAAGGAGGATATAATGTAAATCCACAACATTACCTTCAAGAATTCCATGATGCTTGTGCTCTCCAACACATTTAAAGTGACTAGCAGAAATTAAAGTTATTTCTTAGAATACTCATCAAGGAAGCAAAGAGCTGGTACAAATCATTAGAACTAGAATTGATTAAAACATAAAGTACCATGCTTGAGCTCTTTAATAAGAAGTATCAAACTTACTTTAAAGTGTCAAATTTTGAAAAACAAATCTAGGGATGGAAGCATGGGACACATGAATTCCTTGATGTAGTAATGGGTAGATATTATTCTCTTTTGCATAGATGCCTAGGCCATAGATTCTCACAAAGAAAACAACTTAGAAACATAGTTGATGTGCTAAGAAATAAAACCAAAGAAACCCTTGAGGTCTATGCCCAAGAAAGATTATCAAAGACAATTTCCCATTGGATCCAAAGGTTAATAGGCCAAGTGGCAAAAGAGGAAGAAGAGTTAAAGAAGAGAGAATTAGCTGAAGAATCTAATTGAGATCCATTAATAAAAAAAATATGGTTGAATGTGCAACAAGAAAGAAGAAGAAACCTTGAAAGATGTAATTCAAAAGAAAACTCTACCAATCTTGAAATCAATTAATGATATAGCAACAAAGGTAGAGAAGATGTGATGAAAAGTTTGCTACAGCTGTTAAAATAGTAGAAGAAAGAACTAAACAAGCACTCAACAAAGGAAAAGATAGGAAGAAGAGAAGAGATCATGGATGAGAAGGCTATAAGTAGAAAGGAAAAGTTGCAATAGTTGAGGAGAGTACTGATTCTAGTTCAAAAAAAAGAGGAAGGATGCGGATGCAAGGTATGCCAATATGAACATTCTAAGGGTTGTTGTCTTGTTATGGCCCAATTGTAAGAGACCAGGGCATATGCACTTAATTTGAGGTTTGTTGAAAAGAAAATACTAAGAAGATTACCATATCCTCAAGGTAATCTTAGACAATCCCTCTAGCTAACCTACTAACCAAGAAAAACCTACCCTCAACCATAGGAGCAATACCAGAAGTAGTGGCAATAGCCACAAGCATGGGCAATGCCAACACTAAGGCAACAATATCCATATAGGCAACTGAATCCTTATACATATTATGTACAATGTCCAATCTCTTTGGGGAATGCTTTAGTTTACACTTCTTCTCATTATTATCCACCTGAGTATTACATACTTATCACTCCAACAATGGATCACAATCTCTATGCACATCAACTAGCAATTGGTTCATCAAACCAGCCTTCTAATTCTTTACCACTAGTGCCACCACCAATCATGCATGGGAAGTTGCCATCACAACCAAATCAGAAGAATGAAACAAGGCCAATGAATATACAAAGAGATGATAAATGCTTATTATCTCATCGTAAGACCATGCGAATGTTATTGGCCATTTATTGACTACCTATAATAATCTCTTTTTTTTTATCTTTATCTAGGTTGGCATTGATGATTATCAATTTTTTATTATTTAGAAAGGCATATTCTAGCACATCTAGTAGGTATTTTAGTAATAATGGTTCCAACTCAAACTTGTATGGAATCTCCAGTTATCCCCATTTAATATCTTCTTCTTGGTGTGAATGTGCATAGGGTTGTTTTCTTTGTAACTGTTCCAACTTATCTATTTCCTCAACATAGGCACTTATGATTTGATTGGTTGGTTCCATGTATATTTTTTATTTTATTTCTTTATTAGTGGATGCCTTCTTCTTTAGTGGCTACTACATATAGATACGATTGCACACATATTTCTTCTAAACATTGATTACATGTGTTGCTCTTTTCTTAATTAATAGCCTTCTCCCCTGGAGTTGCACTTGTTATTGATGTACATGATACATGGAACTTGGTGTCTTTTTATAATGCTAGTTTCATCTTCCTTGGATACTTCCAAAGACAAATCTCTAATTCCAAGCTTCGCATCCATAGTGCTAAGTCATGCCATTCCCATTATTATAGGAAATTCCCCTTTGTTTTCCCCACGTGGATTAATAGGAAATCAACAAGGTAGGACCAGTCACTAATGATGATGATGACATCATCCACCTATCTAAGTAGGATAGTGATTGAGTAATCTACAAGATTTAATTAGATGTTTTTTTAATGGTGGAAGATTCTAGGCCTTGTACATATCTTGTGAGATTAAGTTCACTCTTGACCCAAAATCAAGGAGAGCCTTGCATGATTTGTGACCTATTATCTGGAGATATATCAAAGGACTTCCTACATTTGTTCTTTTCTAGGGAAGTGCTCATGCATTTATCCAATGTGTAATGGTTTGAATAAGCATGACAGTAGTTAGATTTGAATTAGTTGAAGATGGAAGCCTACTATTCGTTAGAGGAGTATGTGTAGATGGGGTTGATGTACATAAAGTCCCCATCCTTTAAACCCTTTCTATATATTTTTAGAATAATGGATGTTTCATGGATTAAGGTTCATTCATTATTACCTCCTCCTGCATGTTTACTTCCCTTATTGCATTCTTCTACTATGGTTGTGATGGGAGCTCCCCTTCCATAACTGGTGGTGGCATTACCGGTAAAAACTTGGAAGGTTGTTTCGATGGACTAGCTATTAGTTTATGTACGTAGAGATAGGGATCCATCCTTGGAGTGGTAGGTCTATAATACTCAAGTGGATAATAATGAGAAGAAGTGTTAACTAAAGAATTTGATTGCCCATGCCTAGGTTTGTTGCCATTACTATTGGTATTACTCCTACAATTGAGGGTAGGATCTACTTGGATTGTAGGTTAGCCGAAGGGGTTGTTTGAGGTTACCTTGAGGACAAGGTAATCATCTTGGCATATACTTTTTAAAAAATCTCTAATTGAGTGTGTATGCCCCAAACTCTTGCAAATGGACCATAATAGAACAACATCCCTTTGGATGTTCATATTGGAATACCTTGCATCCTTCCTCTTCTTCTGAACTAGAGTCAGTATACTCCTTAATTGTAGCAGCTTTTCCTTTTTTTTTATAACATTCACATCCATGATCTCTAGTCTTCTTCTTATCTTTGATTTATTAATTCTTGTTTAGTTCTTTCTTATACTATCTTAAGAGCTGTAACAAACTTCTCATCCACCAAGTCCTACATCTTCTCTACCTTTTTTGATATATCATTGATCAATTTCGGGATTGGTAGAGTTTTCTTTTGAATTACATCTTCTAATGTTTCTTATTCTTTCTTGTCGTACATTCAAACATCTTGTTTTCTGATTGATAGATCTCAATTATATTCTTCAACTGATTCTCTCTTCTTTAAATCTTCTTTCTTGTTTATCACTTGGTTTATTAACCTTTGGATCTAATGGATGGTCATCTAAGATAGTCTTCTTTGGGCTTAGACCCCAAGGGTTTCTCTGGTTTTATTCCTTAACAAATCCACAATGTGTCTAAGTTTTTTTCTTTGCAATAATCCATGGCCTAGGCATCTATGCAAAATAGAATAATATCTACCCATTTCTGCATCAAGGGATTCATGTGTCCCTTGCTTTTATCCCTATATTTGCTTTCTAAGGTTAGACACTCTTTACTAAGTTCAATATTTTTTTTATAGAGCTCAAGCATGATACTCCATTGTCTAATTAATTTTGGCTCCAATGATCTATACTAGCTCTTTGCATCCTTGGTGAGTATTCTAGGAAATAACTTGAACTTCTGCTAATCACTTTGAATATTCTAAAGGGCATAGGATCCATGGAATCCTTGAAGCTGGTGTTGTGGATCTACATTATAATAACCTTCAAATTTTTTTATTCACTTGATGCAATTTTCCCTTACGTGCTTGGTTGGAATATACACTGCTTCCCTAATATTGATCATACTATGAGTGAAAAATGGGGGCTCTTCATGGTTATTTGGTTCATAAGCTCTATTGTAGTAATGTCCCCTTTGGTGCTCATAATGTTCATTTTCTTTATGCCTAATCATATCTCTTCTTGGTTCATACTCATCCTCTTCTTCATCAAGAAGCCTTCATCGATATTCATGCCTATCATGAGCCCTATGCCTTTCTCTATCGTAATCTTTATGTCTTCATTCCCTTTTGTCAAATTTTGTTGATGATAGTGAGGAGGAAGAGGAAGCAGTTGGAGAATGATGCTACTTGGTTCTTCTTCAATGACTTTATGATTCATCCCTTTGTGATTCCATAGAATCTCTAAGCCTTGGGCTTCGCCTATGTTTAGAGTCTTCTACCTCTCTTCTTGGTGTCTTTACAATGGCTGAATGCATATGTACCTTCATAGGTTCTTCTAGATGAATAATAAGTGTTTGTGAGTGAGCTTCATGACTTTGGTGGAGTCTCTCTATTAAGAATGCATCTTCATTAATTTCCTCTAGGACAACATTGTGGTTGATTCTCTTTCCTTTGTTATTTTCATGTCTTGTCTCTATAGTAGCATCTCTTCATACTTCTACCTTTGTGGGTTGATATAGCCTAGTCATGTGTTTGATCACATGATACCCTTCTTGTACATGGCTCAAGTTCATCCCCATTAAGGTTGCCTAAATCATGGATGATGTTGAGCATTCTAGAGGCAAGACAATGTTGCCCTACAACTCTCTCCACCTCAACTACTCATCTTGGTTAAATATGAATGTAAAATATGGATTATAGAGATCGATATGAGCATATGAAATTGTTATTTACATAGGTAGACTTCAATCTGCATCCTTGTGTATTCAATCATTACTCTTTTATGGCTCTTTGGTAGGTGATAACTACTCTTCAAGTGTTGAAGCCATATTATGTATTTGATGGTTAGTTTTATGTGTGTTATTACAATTGATTAAAAGTGTAAAGAATAAACATTGTGATTTTTGATACAATTAACTTTATAAGATCAACTAATTAGCACACATTAACACATCCCTAGCAATGGTGCCAATGATGAGTAGTGGCATATCCCAACACTCTACCATATAAGTCAGGAGTGTCTACGTGTGACCAAATCGTAATCCATGGATAGAAAATGTTATTATACTAAGAATTGATGTTAATTTTGTGATCACTGTCTTTCCACTTTGACTTAGTGAAGTTCAAATATAAGGTTTAACTCTTAGTGAGTGATGAGTGGCGAGCTACCCCTACACTCAACCATATGAATACGAGCGTTTCACGCGTGATCCGGTCGAACTCCGTAGATAGACTAGTTGTGGTATCTAGATAGTTATCCTTAGGTCGTAGTTCGCTGTCTTTCCACCTGGACTAGTATTAGCTTTCTCACGTATGGTTTAGTCTAGAGTGAGGTGTATGATGTGGTTTCTAACCTAGTTCTACTCCTAGTGGCAATGGAAAATATCTTCAATTAAGCTAAGAGGAAAAAGGAGAGAGAATCTAAACTAGCCTAAGTGCGATGAGCATCCATTCCTTAATCATCCATACACATCTTGGACCACATGCATGACTACCACTAGGATTACCAAGTGTAGATCCTAGGTACGCTACTGGGTTACCAAGTAGTCACACTTAAATGCTCGTGATCAAGTCGTACTTATTCCACGTTACTAGGAGACAAGGGTGAGAGATATTAACTAAGAAAATAGTAAAAAACAATTAAATAAATAAATAAATAAACTAATTGAATGCTACAATGATGAAGTAATCTTCATCTTTATTGTCGGTCATGTGTGTGTCCAAGTACATCACACTCAAATAAGGATGCCGTACAATTACAATCACCACACTGCGGCCATACACTGGGAGGAAAAGGGTCGAGAGAAAGGACTAAAAACTAAACACTTAAAATTACCAAAAACTAATGCCTATCGGGACTTTCTACCTCTTATTTATAGATGAGGAGACAGGCTGTGATATTGTGTACGCGATATCGCATACGCGATATCACAGTTGACTAAAATGGCGACTCATCAGTGAGGCATGTAATAGGTTGATGTTGTTAGGCTTTTAGTACTTCTAGTCTTAAACATGATTGGAATGAGATTAAACTCTAGTCTAATTAATAACAAAAATGTAAATCTACTCTAGCCTATAGTGATGTGCATTTGGTCCTAGTTTGCTATACATGCCTTGGGCTTATGTGATTGTCATTGGGATTACCAAGTGGAATCACTATTGATCAAATTAAGCAAGACGACTACTAGGTTACCAAATAATCACACTTAATGTTTGAATCTAGTAGTACTCACTTCACTTAACTAATGAGCATAAACGTAGGTGCTTTAGACTGTAAATGATTAAACTAGGAAAATAGGAAAATTATTCTATGTAAACAATGGAATAAAAGAACTAAAGAATGCTACAATAATGTAAAATAGTCTTAATCTTTATTACTAGTCATAAAGTGCACCCAAGTACAATTTACTTGAATAAAGACTTTGGTCAATTACTTAACACCACACTATGGGCATTCACACTATTGCTAAAACAATGAAATGAAACTACAAGAATTTCGCTAAGGGTTGACAAAAATTGTTGTTGCTTATACACTTAAGTGTTAGTATTTATAGGGCTACATAGCTCTCGAGACATCATATCAACAATGACATAACATGAGCTATGATATTGTTGATATGATATCACATTGATTGGAAAAAATTGTTTTTTCATGAATGATGTTCCATGAAAGGCCTAGTACACATCCTATGTAGAAATGTGAAAACTAGTACCACTAAAAAAAGATTAGTTGGAAAAGCCAATGGGCATATAGGATGCTTTAAGATCTACATCAACTGGTAACATTCAAGCTACTAGTGAAAAATAGCATGTAGAACCCAATAGTCAACCACCTATAGGTGATATACTTGAACAACAAGTACCACCACTACCACAAGATTATAGATCCTCAATGAGCCATTCTCATGAGATTAGAGATACTATTAGCTAGGGAGGAAGGGAGGGCTTAGCCTTGTATAGAGTTAGAGAAAGCTCTGTAAAACCTATAGTTTCTACAAATCTTACTAGTGGGTACGTATTATTGTAGGTAGGAGAAGAGGAGGACTAGGCACGATAGATCTTTGAAAACACTGCATCCTTTTAAGTGATGCTCAAAACTGGTGACAGGTGCCACAATTGTGGTCATGCAACATCATGATGTAGTATGAGCCACAAAAGTCATAACCGATAGAATCAAGGAGTTATTCAATGTTCTCATTATGCCACCTGTTGATATTTCTAATCCTAGAAACACTCAAATACTAGCTAGTACCTCTATGATACCTGTAGAACATGAGGATGTACTTGATAGACTACTATAGAAGGGCCAAGTCATGCAAAATCTTTCCAATATCCATAGCGATATCATTGCAGTGTAGTCTGACTTAATAGCCACCAAAGGAAAGCTAGTAATGATAGAAACAAGGGTAGAACATGCTAAAAATGAAGTGCAGAGGTTACAAGAATAATCGATAGCTCTAAGAGTAGAACTAAGGATCCCTACACTATTTGTTGCCCCAAACCAACTAGAATAATACAAGACAGATCAAGTAAGGCAACTAACTATCAGAAATATACACGTGGAGATGGAAAGAGGGAAGGTTACGTGGAATGCCTCTATAGTAGAAGCCCAAACATATGCATATGTCAAAGCTCTCACTTCTCTTGAGGAGGAGAATAAGAAACTTATTGTTGATAACATAAGGCTTACTAACATTGAAAAATAGAAGCATGCTATCAAGGAAAGAATCCCTTAGCTAAGAGAATAATTCATTCAAGCCAACCAAGACATGAATATATTAGCCCATAAAAACAAAATAATATCAATAAAGGAAGTACATGCCATTTAATAAAAATTAAATATTGAAATAAGCATGTGGTAAAACAAGGCCAAGACACATGAAAAGATCAAGGAATATTTTAGGGAGCAAGTGGGGATGTATAAATAAATAAATGAAAAGGAGATCTAGATGGGCAAGGCTAGAAGCAATTCCATAACCACCCAAACACTAGACTGGAAACCCATCATGGACAGGCTAGCCCACATCCACCAGGCTGAAATAAAGAATAAGGATGTATAGATTGAAGACCTAATAGAATAGATGGGGTTAGCTAACCTTTGATATGCTAACTTGGCCATGTTGATAGCAAGATGGCCTTAGAATGAGCTTGAGCAACAAGTAGCAGTTGTATATGTCATGTACAAGAAGGATTTTATCGATCAAAAGGATGCTCTACAGAAACTACATTTCATAAAGTCTAAGCTTGAAATTGTTAAGGCTAACTACTAAGGATAGAAGGATGTTGCAAAAAACCTAGCACACTAGATGATAGACTATTAGGAATTAAGAACGATGTCTAGGGATTTTGAAGAAGAACGATGATAGCTTGCAACATGATACGTTAAGGCCAATAAAATGATCCTACAACTGCCATGCTCATGGGATGTACTGACTTCATCTAACATTGCACAATTTGCATGGATGGTACATGATCCAAGGATGGAAGAAGAGAAACTTCAAACACTCCTAAATAAGTATAAATTTTAAAGCTTGATGACAAGGGGAAGAAACCAATGGAAAAGGCTACACCATTTGAAACTTACGACCTACATCGAGCTACTTTAGTTTTTGTTTTTTCTTTTCTTTTGTTTTCTGTTAAATGTTAACCATGTCTAGTTTTTGTAACAACATTAATGTGACATTCAAAGTCATGTAAATAGTAAAGTCATGTTAAGTCAAATCCACCTCCTAATTTTGTAAGAGACTCTATCCTTATTTTTTTAAACTCGAGGACGAGTTTCTAGTTAGTTGTAGGAGTATGATAAAATCATTTTTTCATCCAATGCAATATGATATCTAGGATATCATATCTCATGTTACATCATCATTGATATGATGTCTTGGAAGCTATGTAGCTCTATAAATACCAACACTTGGGTGCACAAACAACAAAAATTTTCTCCAACCCTTACCCAAACTCTTGCAGTTTCATTTCATAGTTTTAGTGATAGTGTGAATTCTCGAAGTGTGGTGTTAAGTAGTTGACCTAAGTCTTTATTTGAGTAAATTATACTTGGGCATAATTTATGACTAGTAATAAAGATCGAGACTATTTTACATCATTGTAACATTCCTTAGTTCTTTTATTTTATTGTTTACTAGCATAATTTTCTTAGTTTAATCATTTAGATTCCGAAGTACTTTACTTTTTATGCTTATTAGTTAAGTGGAATCGGTATGTTGGTTTCAAGTATTTAAGTGTAATTTTTTGGTAACCTAGTAGTGGTTTTGCTTGATTTTCTCAATAGTGATTCCACTTGGTAATCCCAGTGACAATTACATAAGCCCAAGATGTGATTGGTAAACCAGGAACAAATACTCACTGCTCTAAGATAGAATATATTTACATTTTAGTGTTATTTGGATTTAGACCTTAATTCCATTTTCATCATATTTACCACTAGGAGTTATTTAAGCCTTATAACATCATATATTATATGCCTCATTATGAGTTAAACCATACATCCATGTTTCACTAACTCAAAGTGAGAGGAAAATGATCACAAAATTAACATCAACTCCTAACACAAATATATTTTCCATCCATGGATTATGATCTAGTTGCGTGTGAACACTTGTGACTTGTATGGTAGAGTGTTGGGATATACCACTGCTCATCATTAATCATTTATATTCCAAAGTACTTTACTTTTCATGCTCATTAGCTAAGTAGAATGGGTATGACTAGTTTCAAGCATTTAAGTGTAATTTTTTGGTAACTTTGTAGTGGTCTTGCTTGATTCACTCAATAGTGATTCCACATGGTAATCTCAATGATAATTACATGAGCCCAAGATGTGATTGGTGAACCAAGACCAAATACTCATCGCTTTAGGATAGAATAGATTTCCATTTCTATATTACTTAGACTTAGATTTTAGTTTTATTTTTAATCATGTTTATCATTAAGAGTTAATTGAGCCTTACAATATCACTTATCATATGCCTCATTGATGAGCCGTGATATCACGTCCCACCGCAAGTTTTATAAATGAGAGGCGGACTTCCCTTGTTTCCACATCTAGACTTAGACCCTTAGCCAAACTATAGTAGTTTTACCATTCCAGAGTTAGAATAATTTCCATGTGCCCGTAGTAGGAGTCTTAAAGTGAATGGATCTCTATTCGAGCAAATTGTACCTGAGCACACAATTGTGTACAAAAATAAAGACAAACTTTCTGATAAACCTTGCAGCATGTGGACTAAGCTAAATAGGAATTAATTATTGTTAAATGTTTAAATGATTTCCTAGATAATTAATCTCTCTTCGCCCTGATCTCCTAGTAATGCGAAATGAGTACGACTTGATCACGAGCATTTAAGTGTGACTACTTGGTAACCTAGTAGCATACTTAGGCCATGCGCTTGGTAATCCCAGTGGTATTCATGCATAAAGTTCAGGATGTGTACAGATGATCAAGGAATGGATGCTCATCGCACTTAGGCTAGCTTAGATTCTCTCTCACCATTTCTCTCTTAGCTTAGTTAATATTATCTTCCATCATCTTCAGGAGTAGCATTAGCATAGAAACACGTGATACACCTCACTCTGGACTAAACCATACGTGACAAAGTTAACACTAGTCCAAATGGGAAGATAGCAAACTATGACCTAAGGATAACTATCTAGATATCATAACTAGTCCATCTACGGAGTTCGACTGGATCGTGCATGAAATGCTTATATTTGTATGCTTGAGTGTAGGAGTATCTCACCACTCATCATTGGCACCGTTGCCAGGGATAGTGCTAGTTATCTAGATTAGTTATATCATACAAGGTCGCTATATAGGAATTAACGATATATCTTTTAGGAAGAAATCATTATAGAAAGCCACATATAAATTCACACACAATTGTACAACCATGCCCCTCCTACAATACTATGATAATGCCATACCTAGTGAGGAAATTCATTGGAGAACCAATAGAATTGATGATGAAGATGAAGTCTGGAGTACTCAACCTTATGTAGGAGTCCCCTACGTTTATGAAAACCCCAATGATACTCAAAGACTCTCGTCATCCAACTCTAACACCTCTAGTGAGGATGAGACATCCCATAGAATGAGGAGGCTTGAAAGGCCTAGGACCTTCTCAATAACTAACAAGAACTTACTTGGGGATGATTGGAAGACTTATAAAACTCATAATGAGTTTTACAGTTCCTTCTCTTCCTCTACTCCTTCAACGTCAGATTGTGACACGTATGACTATCTTTCAAGGGATCGGCGTAGAACTAAAAATCAAGCTCACAAAGAAAATCAAGAACACCAACATAAATGAAGGCAACATCATCCCAACTTACAAACTCACAACCTACTTAGTGATGATGAACCCTTGCTGGCCACTGAGAGCCTAACACCAATACAAGAGGCTGTTCAAATCTCACGTAGGCATCATAAAGAGAGTTGCCTACCCAGGCTCGATTTAAAAAACTTTCCCAATTTTTCAGGAGGCTATGAATTAGATCCGCAACAACATTTACAAGCCTTCTACGATGTCTGTACATGGAAAAACATTGATAATGGTTGGCAAAAACTCAAGCTCTTTCCTATGACACTCGTTGGCCAAGGAAAAGTATGGTATAGATCGTTAAGCCCAAATTCAATATGACGTTGGCCGACAATGGTAGAACTTTTTAACGAAAGATATCAAATCTACGCAAGAGTGTCAACCTTGAGGAAACAAATCCAAGAGTGGAAACAAGCACAACATGAACCCTTGGACATGGCCTTAGAAAGATATTATGCATTGTTAAACAACTATCCAGGCCATGAGTTCTCCGAGGAAAGGCTAATGTACCATATCATTGATGGGCTTTATGATGAAACAAAAGAGACCCTAGGAATGTATGCCCAAGGTCAACTATACGAACTACGAACCCATCAAGTCTAAGAGCTTATTAAGCGGGTAGCAAAAGAGGAAGGAGAAATGGCTAGATGGGAGAGTGTTGAAAAACATCAATAGGACCAAAATCTCAACTTAACAAAGGTCCATGATCATAAAAAGGAGAAATCAACCTATCACAAGGGGAAAGAACCATCTTTGCCAGTACAAAAATCATTAGAGGAAGTTGAGGCAAAGATTAATAAGATGTTGGAATGGATGCATAAAAAGTGTGAAGAATATATCGATATTATTGGAGATAGAGTTTTGACAACCCGAGAAGCAGGACAAAATATCTTTAGATATTCAGAAAGAAGGGATGAGAAAAATAAGAGCTCAACTGCCGATCATACATACGAATGCAACATTTGCCTGTACGATCACCCCAAAGGCCAATGCCCAATCTTGTTACATTTATATGAGCATTGGGAAAACACGTTACATCCAAATTTCATACAGAGATACTATTTTTGATCACAGTGGCAACAAGCCCAGTTGTGGGGGAAGCCATCCCTAACCTGGAGACACCCTTCATATCCTACGAATCCAAATGCTTATTGAGTTCAACATCCTGTTTCTCCAACTGGGTCAACATACTCTATCTCACTACATTATTATTCCCCTTAGTACTATTAGCCCATGTCCTCAACACAACTATCACCTTGTGTACCTTATACTCCTCCTAAATTTCAACATTCTCATCCTTTCCCTCCTTCTACATCGCCACCAACTGTTCCTGAAGTGTCTGCACCACAGCAACAATCCACGAACATCACTTGTGTTGTTACTTCCAATAGCAGTGGAGGTCCTTCACAACATCGAAAGCATCCCTTCTTTAGACGTGACCATCAAAAGGGACACCATAGTTCAGAAACCACTACATCTATCAACTCAGCACAAATCCAACACTATGGTGCATCTTCCTCTTGAAACCCAATGCCTCATGTTACCTTATCAAGGCCACCACTTAACACTCCAACAACCATACAGCCCAATGAATACAACCATGGAGGACGGCATCCTGATCCTTACATACCGTCTAACAATCCTAATTATCATAGTGGATCAACTCATTATCCGGAAACTACATCTTATAAATTGCCACACTATGCTTACTATAATCAGGTATGTGAACCTTGATGGGGTAAGTATGACTGGGTCCCAGTATTTCCAACATGCAAGGATCCTAACCTTCAATTTATTAATTCTAGCCATGCTCAACCATTTAGTTATGGGGGATATCCCCCATTTTAATAACAAGAAGGATTAATAAATATTTTTCATTTTCTTTAATTTTACAAATTTCTCTAACTTTTCTTATTTTTGTTTTGCAAAATCATTCATACTTTTTCGTTTAATTCTGTGTGTGTGTTTACTTATTTTGTTAGATTCGTCACCTAATAAGTGCTCTTGATGATGGTATGAATTGTATTCTATTGGTTGCTAATGTTTGGTTTTTACCTTTGAGTTATAATGTTGATACTAAGATATGGTTCTTTTGTTATAACAGGAAATGAGTTCACATCATCCATGCATCCATCAATTTCTATTGTCTCTCTTGGCCTAGAAATGTACAGTCCCTTTCTTAATAATAGAACTATCAACGAATTGGTGACTGGGAATTTCTTAAACTGAGAAAGGACTCAAGGATTGAAAAGGGTGTGACTTCAAGGGGATTTGATGTTGTTGTGTTGGCCATTCTCTTGGGTGCTTGAATGTTTTCTTCGTGAGTTTTCCTTTCCATTCCGACATTGCTCCATTATTGGGAAGCTGAGCTAATAAAAATAATAAGTCTTTGCATGATGTGGTTCTCATGCAAAAATAATAATAATAAAAAGAGAGAAAAGTGAGAATTCAAAGAACACCCCTTAGATGAAATAATCATCTGGGCTACAAGAACTGGTTATGGAACTAAATAAACATGTTCCCTCTAACTAAGGCCCTTTCTCACTTCCTATTTTCTCCTTTCTCATTTCGTCAGAATGGTGGTGACTCTTTGGTAGAGGCATTCTTGTTACTTCAGGTGGATGGATTGGCCAAAATGCATTAATGCAAAGTCACTAGATGTGGATTGTTTGAGGCTGGATTTGGAATGAGATCTACCAAGTCACATTAACCATTAATACAAAAGGGGCTATACACCACTATGTTCTTGAGACCCCATTCCATTCTCTTCTTTCCATCGTTCTTTCTCCATTGTTCACCTCATTGCCGATTGTATCACTAGTTTATATTTTGGTTAATGCATTGTTTTCTTTTTGGTAAACTCTTGTGGTTAAGACTTTAACTCTTGCTTCTAGATGACATTTCTAGAGCCTACGGACTCTTTGAATGTGGGAATGTCAAGGCATTGAGGGCATGAGCTTGCTTTTGGGAGGACCCACTGGCATTCCTATTTGGTGCATCAGTTAGTTTTTTCCCTTAAAAATTTTTGTAATCAATTTCTATTTTGTTCATTTCCATCTCTAACATCCATTTCATTGGTGTTACAATTGTTTCTTTTTCTCCATCTTTCTTATTCCTTATCTTTTTCCATTCCCTCGCTACTGGAGGTTTGCTCTTAGTCTTGGGGGTCTTGGTCCAATTTTTTCAATTTTCTCGTAACCCCTACACCTTGGGTAGTCACTAGTGTTATATCTCCAGAATCCACATCATCCATATCACAACTCAACCAAATGGACCTTACACTAAGGCAAGGTATCAACTGCATTGTAATTCATTTACCCTTGCTAATATAAGATTGTGTTTTGTGTGTAGATGGCAATCATACACCAACAGACTGGATTTGGAGGAAACACTTGGAATGGATAGGTGCTGAAGTAGTTATATAAGGAACGAGATTGATGGTGTGCTTATGGATGGACAACAAAAGGTGCAATCTTGGCGTTGGCAGCAACAGACTTCTTCTTTTCTCTCTCTCTTCTCTCTTCTCTCTTAGTTGCCAAATAAGGCTGGATGTCAAATGTGTATAGTGTTCACCCTTGTTGTCATGAACACTAATTTTGTCATGTTTTGTAATGATGATCCATTCACATGTCACCCCATTTACCATTAGAACCATTCAAGTCAATAATCTCATACCTTCCCAATATTTTGNCATGTCAGCCCATTCACCATTAGAACCATTCAAGTCAATAATCTCATACCTTCCCAATATTTTG
>MNCI01024352.1:11339-34342 GCA_015680685.1 Gnetum montanum | reverse complement strand
CTTTGAATCTTGCTCTATTTCTAGTTTTCTTGTGGAACTATATATCTCTCTCTGGGGAAAATTAGGAGTAGATTTGCGAAGTTGTGCTCAAATGTTTATGCAAAATTTTATTTGTTACAAGCAGGTATTATAGGGACCGCGTAGACTAGGTAGTTTGAACAAAATAGGAAATTTACAACAACTCACAGTACTTGATAAAGTTGGCTGAATCCCTTTAAGTAAGTCATTGTTAGTTTATACACAACACATACAACGCAATCGTTACATTGCACACAACCGCACGCCGCAACAGCACACACACATATTCACGTTAACTACTGAGTTATTTGGAGGTATCTGGGCCTTGGTGTTGCTAGAGACCAGCAGGCACCTAAATCCTGTTCGAGGACACTCGTTGGCGGTCGCGTCCCAAATGGTCGCCAACAGTAAGGAACTTGAGGATGAGTTTTCATTCATTCATGGGGGTATGATGAGCCACGATATCACGTCCCGCAGCAAGTTCTATAAATAAGAGGTGGACTTCCCTTGTTTAAACATCTAGACTTAGACCCTTAGCCAAACTATAGTAGTTTTACCATTCCAGAGTTAGAATAATTTCCATGTGCCCGCAGTAGGAGTCTTAAAGTGAACGGATCTCTATTCGAGAAAATTGTACCTAAGCACACATTTGTGTACGACAATAAAGACAAACTTTCTAATAAACCTTGTAGAATGTGGACTAAGCTAAATAGGAATTAATTATTGTTAAATGTTTAAATGATTTCCTATATAATTAATCTCTCTTCACCCTTATCTCCTAGTAATGCGGAATGAGTACGAATTGATCATGAGCATTTAAGTGTGACTACTTGGTAACCTAGTAGCGTACTTAGGCCATGTGCTTGGTAATCCTAGTGGTAGTCATGCATGAAGTTTAGGATGTGTATAGATGATTGAGGAATAGTTGCTCATCGCACTTATGTGAGCTTAGATTCTCTCTCATCCTTTCTCTCTTAGCTTAGTTAATATTATCTTCCATCATCTTCAAGAGTAGCATTAGCATAGAAACACATCATACATCTCACTCTAGACTAAACCATATGTGAAAAAGTTAACACTAGTCTAGATGGGAAGAAAACGAACTACGACCTAAGGATAACTATCTAGATATCACAACTAGTCCGTCTACGGAGTTCGAACAGATCATGCGTGAAACACTCGTATTCATATGGTTGAGTGTAGGGGTACCTCACCACTCATCACTCATTGTGAGTTAAACCATACATTTAGATTTCACTAACTGAAAGTGAGAAGACAACGATTGTGAACCTAATATCAACTCCTAGCATAATTACATTATTCATCCATGGATTACGATATAGTCGTGCATGAACACTTGTGACTTGCATGGTTCAGTGTTGGGATATCCTACCCCTCATCATTGGCAATGTTGCTAGGGATGTGTCAATGTGTGCTTAGTAGTTGATCTTAAAAAGTTGGTTGTATCAAGAACTACAAAGATCATTCTTCACATCTTTAATCAAACTTAATAGTACATATACACATACACTCAAGCATCAAAAATATAACATGGATTCCATAGTTAGAGAAAAATCATCACCTACCAAGGAAGTTCAAAGGAGTCATGATAGGACACATGATGAAAAGGACTTGAGTGCACCAATGTAGACAAGAATTACATATGCTCATGCTGATCCATACTATCCTGATTTCACATTCATTCTTCACTAGGATGAACAGCTTAGATGGATAGCCTTACAAGGCATCATAGTTCTACCACCATAAATTTCAATACCATTAATGTTTCAAGAAACCCTTATGAAGGCCAACCTAAGTCATGAATAAGAGAGCTATCGAGTTATGAAGGACATGACAAGGCCATACCAACCAAAAGATGCCAAGGCAAGGAGGGATGCCATCATAGAAGCAAAACATAATGTGACAAAGGAAAGAAAACACCTTAGATAGTTTTCCTGGAAGAAATAAAATATGCTTCATTCCAAGATGAAAAGTTCTATCAAACTCATGGATCTCTCTTCCAAATACTACTAATACATATTAAAGATCATGTTAACACAAAGTTAAAGTTGACTTTGGTAGAAGACCTTGGAAGAAGTAAAATAGACTTTAGACATAGATAGAGCTCAAAGCTTAGAGCTTTGATAGAACCACAAAAGGATGAATCACAAAGTCACAGAAGGAGAACCAATCAACACCATTCTCCAACTACCTCATCTTCCTCGCATTCATATGTGAAGTCCAATAAGAAGGAATGTAGATCAAGAGACCATGACAAACAAGAATGATGAGATTATGAGAGAGATGAATATAGAAGAAGGTATCTTGAGAATGAAGAGGAAGATTATTAATTTTCAAGAATGAAGTTTGATTTTTTCTCTACATTTTTAGAAAGCTAAAATTTTTGGCCATTAATTTGGAATGCTGAAATTTGGAAAGAAAAATTTACTACCCATTAATTTGGAAGGCAATCTAAAAAATTTAGCTAATTATGTTTGAAAAATTGAAAATCCTAGTTATATATATATAGGTGTAATGCACCTTCCTTCGATGGAGAATGAGTGTATTATTGTGAAACCTTAGAAATCAATAAAAATCATAGTGCAGCCATGGACATAGGAAAAGTTAAGCCAAATCATGTAAACTCTTCTTGTTTTGTATGTTTTTTTATGATCTTTTATTTATTTTTCTCATATTTCAATAGCTAACAACTAGTATCGAAGCTAGGTTCTTCGTGAAGGACAGTGGATGTGATGAAGAAAGGGAAGGTTAAGATTGACAAGTTTGATGGCAAAAATTTTGGATTTTGGAAGATGCAGATTGAAGATTATCTATACCAAAAGAAACTACATGAACCCTTGTTTGGGAAGAAGCTAGAAACATTGGAATAAGAAGATTGGGATCTCTTAGCTCACGAGGCACTTGATGTGATTAGGTTGACTTTGCAATGAAATGTTGCATTCAACATTGTTAATGAGAAACCCATAGTGGGTTTGATGAAGATTTTGTCAAGCATGTATGAAAAGCCATATACTTCGAACAAGGTATATTTGATGTGTAAGTTGTTTAATCTGAAGATGGGTGAAGGTGCATTAGTCATAGATCACATCAATGAATTCAATGTGATTATTAGTCAATTGAGTTGGGTGGAGATTACCTTTGATGATGAAATCAAGGTATTAATTTTGCTATCATCCTTGCTAGAGAGTTAGTCTACAACAATGACTATAGTGAGTAGCTCATTAGGTAATTCAAAATTAAAATTAAGTGACATTCGAGACTTGATTCTTAGCGAGGATGTTTGTAGAAGGGAGTTAAGTGAATCCTTAGGGTCTTATTTGAATATAGAAAGTAGAGGTATGAGAAATCAATGTGATCAAAACCATGGTAATGGTAGATCAAAGTTGAGAGGTAGAGGAAAATCTAAAAATTGCAAGGAATTTATCTATTGGAATTATGATAAAAAAGGTCACTTTAGAAATCAATGCAAGGCACCAAAGAAGAAGAAGAATCAAACTCAAGATGATGAATTAGCAAATGCAACCAAGGAGATTACTACTGATGCTTTGATCTGCTACTTGAATAGTCCTATTGAATCTTGGATTTTGGACTGAAGTGCTTCATTCCACTCCACTTCATGCAAGGAATTGTTACACAATTATGTTGTAGAGAAGTTTGGAAAGGTTTATCTTGTAGATGATGAACCTTTGGATATTGTGGGAAAGGGTAAAGTTCAAATAAAGACCATCCAAGGGATGTAGTGGAAATCACAAGATGTTAGACATGTTCCTAGACTCAAGAAAAATCTAATTTCCATGAGTTAGATGGATTTAGATGGATATACAATAACATTCAGAGGTAGATCATGGAAGATAAAAAAGGGAAACTTGGTTGTTGCATGAGGCAGTAAGGTGGGAATATTGTATTTGACTACAACAAAGAAAGATATAGTGGTTGTTGCTAACTGTGATATTGATTCAATTTTATGGCACCAAAGACTTAGGCACATGAGTGAAAAATGTATGAAGTTGTTAGCTTCAAAGGGAAAGTTACCGAATTTGAAGTCTGTTGATGTTGGCTTGTGTGAAGATTGTGTTTCTAGTAAGCAAAAGGGGATTACTTTCTTAAAGACAAGGAGGACATCAAAGATTGAAAAGCTTGAATTGGTGCATTTAGATGTATGGGGCCAATTCTAGTAAAGTCTCTTAGAGGCTAGAGCTATTATGTCACTTTCATTAATGATTCCACCAAAAATGTATGGGTTTATTTTCTTAAAAATAAATTTTATGTGCTTGGTACATTTAAAAGATGGAAAGTTGAAGTACAAAATCAGACTAATTTGAAGATCAAATGTTTGAAGTTAGATAATGGAGGAGAATATGATAGTAATGAATTTAAGAATTTCTATTCAAAAATGGGATCAAGATAATCAAGATAGTTCTAAGAACACTAGAGTAAAAAAATGTCACTAAATGGATGAATAGAACCTTGAATGAAAGAGCTAGGAGCATGAGAATACACTCTAGGCTACTAAAGCAATTTTGGGTATATGTAGTTAACAAAGTAGTCTATCTCATTAATAAAGCTCCTTTAGTTCCATTGGGGTTCAAAATACTAGAGGAGGTATGGATTGGAAAGGAGGTAAATCTTTCACATTTGAGAATTTTTAGGTGTGTCTCACATGTGCATGTTGATTCAAATGATAGAGATAAGCTTGATCCTAAAGCTAGAATATGTTTTTTTATTGGTTATGAATATGATGATTTTGGTTATCAATTTTGGGATAATCAAAATAAGAAGATCATAAGGCATAAGGATGTTACCTTTAATGAAAATGTGATTTTTAGGGATAGGATTGGAATAGAATCAAAGTGTGCAAGGGAACAAACAAAAGAACATGACAAGATTGAGCTGGAGGGAATTTTAGAAATGATGTGGCTAGAAGGGTGCAAGCTAGTTCTAAAAATTGAAGTGCAAAAGTAGAACCAATTACCCCTGAGCCTTCATTAAGAAGATTAGATAGAGTGATCAAACATCTACAATAGTATTCTCCTTCTTTAGATTATTTACTTTTGACTGATGCTAGGGGACCAAAGCATTTTGATGAAGCAATGCAGGTGAAAGATTCAATCAAGTGGGAGTTATCCATGAAAGATGAGATGAATTCCCTTGAGAAGAATGAAACATGGACACTAACTAAGTTGCTAAAGGAAAAGAAAGTCTTGCAAAATAAGTGGGTGTACAGTGTTAAAGATGAGCATGATGGTAGCAAGAGATACAAGGCTAGATTAGTACTTAAGGGATTTCAACAAAAGAAAAGGAATTGCTACAAAGAGATATTCTCTCCTGTAGTTAAGTTGACTACTATTAGACTGGTGTTAAGTATTATGATTACAGAAAATATACACTTGGAATAGTTAGATGTGAAGATTGCATTCCTACATGGTAACCTTAAACAAGACATTTACATGGCACAACTAGAAGGATTCCAAGTTCTAGGGAAGGAAATTTTGGTGTGTAAATTGAAGAAAAGTTTGTATGGATTAAAGTAGGATCCTAGGCAATGGTACAAGAAGTTTGATGGGTTCATGTGTAACAATAGCTTTGTTATAAGTGAGATGGATTATTGCTATTATTTCAAGAATTTTGATGATTGTTAATCATATTGTTGTTATATGTTGATGATATGCTAGTTGTAGAGTCTAGTATGAAGTTGGTCAATAGGTTGATGTAAAAATTGACAAAAAAAATTGAGATGAAAGACTCGAGGCCAGCAAAGTGAATACTTGGGATGAGAATATCTAGAGATAGATCAGAAGGGCTTCTAAAGCTACTTAAGAAAAGTACATAGGAACGTTATTGAGCAAGTTTAGTCTTTAAGATGCCAAGATTAAAAATACTTCTATGGAAAGCCATTTTCATCTCTCCAAGGAGCAGTCACCAAAGATAGATGAGGAGAGAAAATACATTACTAAAGTACCTTATGCTTAAGTAGTTGGAAGCTTAATGTATGCTATGATGTGTACAAGGCCAAACATAGCTCATGCAGTGGGAGTTGTTAGTAGGTATATGTTAGATCTAGGAAAGAAGTATTGGGAAGTTGTGAAGTGGATTTTTAGATACCTAAAAGACATGTCAAGTACAACATTTTGTTTTAAGAATAATGATGTTACTTTACAAGGCTTCTTAGATGCTAATTTGGGTGGAGACTTGGACAATTGAAAGAGTACGATAGGTTATGTCTTCACTTTGGGTGGTACTACTATTAGGTGGATGTCTAGACTTTAGAAAAGTGTTGCTCTCTCAACCACAAAAGTAGAATATATGGCTATTTCAAAAGCTAGTAAAGAAATAATTTGGTTGAAGAATTTTCTAAAGGAGTTGGGCAAGACACAAGACAATGGTGCACTTTACAGTGATAGTCAAAGCACCATTCATCTTATTAAAAATCCAACATTCCATGCAAGATCAAATAATATTTAGTTGAGGTACCATCACATTTGTGGATTGATAAGCAATGGAGTATTGTCATTAAAGAAGATTCTTAGATCAAAGAACCTAGTAGACATGATGACCAAAGTTGTTACTATGGATAAACTGAGGCTATGCACTATCTCAGTTGGCCTTCAAGATTAATGATGAGGAGGTGACACACTAGGTGATCATTTTTTTGATGGGGCAACAAAGGTACAAGGTTTCATCAGTGGATTATGAAAATCAACCTCTAAGTCAAATATTGTCAAGGATGGAGTTTGATTTTTTCTCTTCATTTTTGAAAAGCTAAAATTTCTAGCTATTAATTTGGAAGGCTAAGATTTGGAAAGCTATTAATTTGGAAGGAAAACTAGAAAATATAGCTATTTACATTTGGAAATTTGAAAATCCTAGCTATATATATAGGTGTAATGTACCTTCCTTTGATGGAGAATAAGTGTATCATTGTGAAACATTAGAAATCAATAAAAATCCTAGTGTAGTCATCAATGTAGGTAAAGTTAAGTTGAACCACATAAAATATTTCTTGTTTTATGTGTTTGTTTATGATATTTTATTCCTTTTTCTCCTATTTCAATTCCTAACATGAACAACGAAAAGATAGAAACAGGCATGAGGGTAGAGAGCGTTATGAGCATTAGAGGGATCAACACTACAATAGAGCCTACAAACTCAAAAACTATGAACAACCCCTACTAGCCACTCAAAGTATGATAAATATAAGGGAAGAAATTTATGTCAAGTGACTTGATATGAAAAAAATTCCCAACTTTTAAGGTGGATATAATGTAGATCCATAATACCATCTTCAAGCATTCCGTGATGCTTGTGTCCTCCAAAACATTGAAAGTAAGCGGTTGAAATTAAAGTTATTTTCTAGAACATGCAACAAGGAGGTAGAGAGCTAGTAAAAATAATTAGAACTAGAATCAATTAGAAGATGGAGTACCATGCTCAAACTCTTTAATGAAAAGTATCAGACTTACTCAAGAATGTCTAACCTGAGAAAGAAAATCCAAGGATGAGAGCAAGGGACACATAAACCCCTTGATGTGACAATGGGTAGATATTATTCTCTTCTACATAGATGCCTAGGCCATGGATTCTCATAGAGCAAAAAACTCAAAAACATTGTTGATGGGTTAAAAAACAAATCCAAAGAGATCCTTGGGATCTATACCTAAGGAAGATTATTAGAGATGACCATCCATTAGATCCAAAGGTTAAAAAACCAAGTGGTAAAAGAGGAAGGAGAGTTAAAGAAGAGAGACCAACTAAAGAATATAACCAAGATCCATTAATAGAAAAACATGATGTTCAAATATGTGACAACTAGGAAGAAGAAACCTTGGAGGATGTAATTCAGAAGAAAACCCTACCAATCCAGAAATCAATTAATGATATAACAATAGAGGTAGAGAAGATGTGGGAATTAATGGATGAGAAGTTTGCTATAAATCTTAAGATAGTAGAAGAATAAACTAAACAAGAATTCATAGAGGCAAGGATAAGAAAAGAAAAGAGATTATGGATGAGAAGGTTATAAGCAAAAAGAAAAAGTTGCTATAGTTGAGGAATGTACAAACTCTAGTTTAGAAGAAGAGAAAGGATGTATGGTGTACCAGTATGAACATCCTAAGGAATGTTTTCTTGTTATGGTGAACTTGCAAGAATCTAGGGCATATGTACTCAATTCAAGATTTTTTAAAAAGAAAATGTGAAGACAATTACCTTATCCTCAAGGTAATCTTAGACAACCCTTCTAACCAACCTAATACCCAAGCAGATCCTACCCTCAACTACAAGAGTAATACCAACAGTAGTAGCAATATCCACAAGCATGGGTAATGCTACCGCCAAGGTAACAATATCCACACAAGCAGTCAGATCTTTATGGATATTACGTTCAATGTCCAATCTCTCTAGGAAATGCTTCAATTAACACTTCTTCTCATTATTATCCACTTGAGTATTATAGACCCATGACTCTAAGGATGGATTTGAATCTCTATGTACATCAACCAACAACTAGTCTATTAATCCAACCTCCTAATTCCCTACCAATTCTACCATCACCAGTCATGTAAGGAGAACTACCATCACAACCATAACAGAAAAATGTTGCTAGTGTAGTGAATATACAAAGAGAGGGTCATACTATAACATCCTGTCCCTTGTTAAGAATGAAAATAATTATAAATAATGTAATTAACCTTCAAATGAAGGGGCACCTCATTATGAGAAGTTATGATTATTCATTTATCCCTCAAGAAAGGGTTTGACCTATGCCATTTAAGGCTAGGGTTAGAGGTCATGCAAGGCATGGAGTTGTGGAGCTAGGAGAGGCAAGTAATAGGAGCCAGGTGAAGTAGGACAAAAAGGAACTAATCACCCCTTTAGTAGGATAGCCTAATTATGATGGTAGTGCTGGATCACCTCTAAGGCATAAGTGACATAGGAAGATAACCCAGAGGGTGTTACATTACTCTCTTCTATTAATAAATTTTTTTCTATTTTTCTATTTTCATTCTTTAGTACCAATTATTTATTTACCAATTAATTCATTTATTAAATATTTATAATGTTTCCAGTATATTTTCTAAGAAAATAATGAATGCAGTAACTTAAGTGGTCATATTTTTACAACATTCAAGAATGGGATGTCACATTTGGTATAAAAGCAAACCACAATTCAAGAATCAAAGTGGAAAAAAAATTATTTTATAATTGTTATTATAGAACACAAGTACATCTAAACAAAATAACAAAATGGAAAGAAATATTATTTTATTTTATTTTGTAACAAAGGAAGAGTGAAAGGAAGTACATCTAAGTAGAATACAAAAAAGGAAGAATAGGGGAAAAAACAAAATGGGAAAGATGTAAAGAAAGCAACTATGATTATTTGTTAAGACTAAATGACTCAAGGAGATCTATGACTATCTTCAATTGTGATTCCCATTCTTTAGTAGTGGCATCCTTCTTGCTAAGCACTACCTTGCATCTAGCTAGTCCATCACATAATTGTTTGATGTACTCAATCACACATCTTGCTATGGATATTGGTTCTTCCTTTCTTTTAAGTTGGGTTTTCAACATATCCATCTATATTGATCAATCATCCATGTCCTTTATAATTCCTTCTTCTTTATCTGTAGAAACAAGATTTAAATTATGAGTTATGAGAAAATTAAGAAAAAAAGGGAAGTGTAAAGAATTAAAAAAAGTATTACCTAAAATCAATCATTGTCAATTCAGAGGAACCATTCATGGGTCTCAAGATGGCAAGCGTAGCACATTGCACTCTCCAATTCTCCTAAGAGTTGCTCTAAATCTTTTATAGCATTTGGAGCATCCTTAGGAATTGGATGCAAAGATGAAGGAACTCTAGCCTATATTAAATCATAATCTACCTTGAAGTTACATGACTAAGACTCCCATAAATGATAGACACCCTCACAAACAAAATAGGATTTGTTATCGAAAATTTGCTAACTAATGCACCAAAAAAGCACAAGTTCTTCTTCAACAATCGCCACTATCTTTTCTATTGAATAAGAAGAACCCAAGATAAAGAAAGAAGAAATAACTAGGATAGACTTAGAAAATGGTGTTAGTGCTCCTTGTGCAAGGGAACATTTTCCAAGTGTCACAAGAAAAGGAGGCATGCCTAGTAATCTAGATGGAGGAATGGGAGTTTGTTCAAAAGTGATGCCTTCATCTCTGTCCATTTCTTAGATAAAGTACTATTTCTCCATAGACATTTGCAACACAAAAATCAACATCATACTAAGGAAATAGATAAGTATTTAAGCCTTTAAATAATTAAAAATTACCTCTAGTTGCCTTCCCTTATCTTATCTTGTACTTTGTCGAGCTTGTTGGGGGTTTTGTCTTATAACTACTGGACTGCCAGAACTTTGCTTAGTACATTTCCTCTACAAAAAGAAATTTATTAGAAAAAAAATATAAGACATTAAACTAAGTTATTCTATATATACATATTTATATTTAAATATATACCTTGGGAGTACAAAATGTGATCTATTCTTGTGGTTGAACTGTACCAAAGGTCAAAGTACCTTAAACTTCTTCAACTTATGTATTTCTAACACTCTACATTGGTTCATTCTGTAGCCCAGATTGCACTATCAAATACATAAAATAAAGATATAATCAACAATAAGAAAATAATAAAAACATAAAAATATCTTGTTGATTCCTCTTGATTCTAAGCATGCTGTAAAGCTAGTTAACCTTTCTTGGCATCCACAATCTTACTCCTTATAGCTCTCTCATCTTCAAGAAATTTAGGGCATAACTGGGGATTACAACAACTAAAATGTTTGTTTGGATGGTCATAAATTAGGATCATACACATGAACAAGGGTATACAACATAGTGTTGGCCATAGTTATCATGATAAATTAGGTGATGGTTATCATTCTAAAATTTGACTATGGTTATTAAAATAATGGGTGGTTATCATTAGTTATTTAAGGATCANGTGATGGTTATCATTCTAAAATTTGACTATGGTTATTAAAATAATGGGTGGTTATCATTAGTTATTTAAGGATCCTTCACTAATATAAAAGGGACCTCCCTCACCTCAATTCAGATCCATCACATACATCCCCTTTCCATCCCACTCCTACATTCTTCTCCTATTGCATGAGAGAGAGGCTTCTTCTTGTTCTCTCCTTGTGATGAAGATAGAAGCTTGTTATTCCCATATCTGATAATAATATCCTTCTACATTTTCCTATGGTTCCATTGCTCTTTATTTTCATCTCATGTTTTGCTACTAGATCTGCTAATAGTGGTATTAGAGCCACATTCATAGTCCATGGAAGTGTTGTAGATCGCGCATACAAATTTTACAAAATGATTGGCAAATACGAAATAGAGAAGTTCAATGGAAGCAACTTCACATTGTGGAAAATGAAGATACAAGAAATTTTGCATAAAGATAATTACCTGGCAGCTATTGGAGAAAGGCTGCGAGAGGTCATAGATGACAGCAAGTGGAATGAAATGGATGGTAATGCTATTGCCAATTTACACTTGGCACTAGTAGATAGGGTTCTTTCAAGTATTGTAGAAAAGAAGATGGCAAAGGAAATATGGGACACTCTGACAAAGTTGTACAAGGCTAAATCAATCCACAACAAAATCTTCTTGAAGAGAAGACTTTACACTCTTTGTATGGCAGAAACCTCATTAGTAATTGACCATATTAACACCCTAAATACTTTATTTTCTCAACTCACATTGTTGGGCTATAAAGTAGATGCAGGTAAATGTGCAAAAAATCTACTTCAAAGTCTACTTGATTCATATGATCAACTCATCATCAACTTGACCAACAATGTCCTTATGGATGCTCTTGTCTTCAACGAGGTTGCAGCTATGGTTCTTGAAGAAGAAAGTTGGTGCAAGAACAAGGAAGGTAGGTTGGAAAACAAGGCAGATGCCTTAATAATGATGAGAGGGAGATCCATGGAACGTGATTCCAATTAGTACCAATTTCATGGTAGATCCAAGTCAAGAAGTAAAAAGAAAAACATTACTTGCTACAACTGTGGCAAGAGAGAACACTTGAAGAAGGCATGTTGGAACAAGAAGAGTAATGAAAAGAATCCTCAAGGGAATGTAGAAAGTACCTCATATGACTACGATGTTCTATACAGTGAGGCAACTATTGTTGAATGTAGACAGAAGCTTACTGATGCTTGGATCTTGGATTTAGGAGAAACATGGCACATGACCTCTCAAAAAGAATGGTTTTATCATTACAAAACAATCTTAGAAGGATTTGTGTATATGGAAAATGATCATGCTTTGAAAATTACTGGTAGTGGTACTATTAAGATAAAGATGTATGATGGCACTATTCACACCATACAAGAGGTTTGACATGTGGAGGGCCTAAAGAAAAATCTACTATCTTTAGGACAACTAGATGATGTTGGGTTTAAAAATCATATAGAAAATGGGATCTTGAAGATTACCAAAGGTGCACTTGTGGTAATGAAGGTAGAAAAGGTTGCTACAAATTGGTACATGCTTTTGGGGAACACATATCAAGTAGGAGAGTCTTCTGTTGCATCAACTAGTTTGAAAGTAGAATCAACGATGTTGTGGCATCGAAAGCTTAATCATATGTCAGAACAAGTTTTGAAGATTCTCTCTAAATAGAGACTACTTCCTAGGCTCAATTCAGTATGTTTACCATTTTGTGAGCATTGTGTTACTAGCAAGAAACATAGATTAAAGTTTAGCACATCAACAGCTAAGAGTAGAGGCATCTTGGACTTGATACACTCTTATGTTTGGCAAGCACCAATCACTTCCTTAGGAGGAGCAAGATACGTTGGATCTTTCATTGATGATTACTCCAAGAGATGTTGGATGTATCCAATTAAAAGGAAGGTGGATTTCTTTTCAATCTTTAAAGTTTTTAAAGCATGGATAGAACTTGAGTCTAAACAAAGGATCAAGTGTCTAAGAACAGATAATTGAGGAGAATATACAAGTGATGAATTTAATGCATTTTGTCAACAAGAAGGCATCAAGAGGTAGTTCACAGTGGCACATACTCCTCAACAAAATGGAGTGGTAGAATGGATTAATAGAACCTTTTTAGAAAAAACAGGATCAATGTTGAGGGCTGCAAATCTAACCAAGTCATTTTGGGCAGAAGCAGTCAATACCGGCTACTATTTAATCAATTAGACTCCATCAACTGCGATTGATCTAAAAACACCAATAGAAATGTGGACTGGTAAGCTAGTTGTTTATTCTCATCTCCATACACTTGGAAGTTTTTTATATGTGATGTACAATGACCAAGAAAGATCAAAGTTGGACCCAAAGTCTATAAAATGTATCTTCTTAGGGTATGCTGATGGAGTTAAGGGTTATCACCTATGGGATCCCACTGCCCACAAGGTTATCATCAGTAGAGATGTGATATTTGTATAAGATAAAATGCAAGAAAAGGGAGATGATAGTACTTCAAAGGAGAATTCAGAGACTACTAGAATTTGGGTAGAAGGTATGACAAAAATTGAAGATTTGGTAACTTCTGAAGCAACATCAATGTATGAAGAGAAAGGACCAATCAAGTCTGAAGCTTATGAAGTTTGTTGATCATCTTGGAAAAAAAGATCACCAACTTGGCACTTAGATTATGTTATTGAGAGCAATGTTGCATACTACCTTTTAATGTAGGATGGAGAACCCTCAACTTTACATGAGGCTCTCAAAAGTCCAAATGTGTCTTTGTGGATGGCAGCAATGCAGGAGGAGATTGAAGCTTTACACAAAAACAAGACATGGGATCTTGTTACACTGCCATAAGGAAGAAAGGCTATTGGAAACAAATGTGTCTACAAGACCAAACATGATAGTAATGACCAAGTGGAGCGATATCATGCAAGATTGGTGTTAAAGGGATGATGAGTCGTCATTTAGTCAACCGCGATATTGCGTACGCGATATTGCAGCCTGTCTCCTCATCTATAAATAAGAGGTAGACAGATCCGATAGGAAATTTTTCAATTTTTAGCTTAAGTGTTAAGATTTATGTAGTTTTTCTCTTAACCCTTCTTTCCCAGTGTATGTCCGCAGTGTGGTGAATGTAATTGTACAACATCCTTTATTCGAGTGTGACGTACTTGGAAATGCACATGACCGGAAATAAAGATCGAGATTACTTCATCATTGCAGCATTCACTTAGTTTAATTATTTATTTAATTGTTATTTATTGCTTTCTTAATTAATCTCTTCTCACCCTAAACTCCTGTTAAACGTAAAATGAGTACGACTTGATCATGAGCATTTAAGTATGACTACTTGGTAACCCAGTAGCGTACCTAGGATCTGCACTTGGTAATCCTAGTGGTAGTCATGCATGAGGTTCAAGATGTGTACAGATGATTGAGGAATGGATGCTCATCGCACTTAGGCTAGCTTAGACTCTCTCTGATCCTTTCTCTCTTAGCTTAGTAAACATTATTTTCCATTTCCTTTAGGAGTAGCCTTAACATAGAAACAAATCATACACATCACTCTAGACTAAACCATACATGAAAAAGCTAATACTAGTCCAGGTGGGAAGAGAGCGAACTACGACCTAAGGCTAACTGTCTAGATGCCACAACTAGTCCGTTTGCAAAGTTTGACCGAATCACGCATGTAATGCTCGTATTCGTATGGTTGAGTGTAGGGGTACCTCTCCACTCATCAAGGGATATGATCAAAAAGAAGAAATTTACTTCAATGAGATATTTTCTTTTGTGATTAGACTTATAACAATTTGAGTAGTCCTAGCAATGTGTGCTACATTTGACCTACATCTAGAACAACTAGATGTAAAAATTGCTTTTCTTCATGGAGATCTTGAAGAAGAGATTTACATGCTCCAACCAGAAGGTTTTGTAGAAGAAGGTAAAGAGAACTTGGTTTACAGGTTGAACAAATCTCTGTACAGTCTCAAACAGGTACTAAGGTGTTGGTACAAGAGATTTGACTCGTATATCATGAGCCTCAGATACAATAGACTCAGTGCAGACCCTTGTACATATTTTAAGAGGTTTGATGAAGATTTCATCATTTTGCTATTGTATGTGAATGACATGTTGGTTGTAGGCCCCAACAAAGAGAAAATCCAAGAATTGAAGGCACAGTTGGCTAGGGAATTTGATATGAAAGAATTGAGACCAACAAACAAAATTCTAGGGATGCAAATTCACTAAGATAGAAATAACAAGAAGATTTGGCTTTCTCAAAAAAACTACTTGGGTAAGATCTTGTGATGCTTCAACATGCAAGACTATAAGACAATTTTTACCCCACTTCTTGTTAATTTCAAATTATCCTCCGAGATGTGTCCTTGCAATGAAGTAGAGAGGAATGAGATGTCTCAGGTACCGTATGCATCAGCAATGGGAAGACTAATGTTTGCTATGATTTATACAAGACCAGACATTGCACAAGTAGTGGGAGCGGTCAGTTGGTACATGGAAAATCCTGGACGAGAGCATTGGAGTACTGTTAAAAGAATCCTGAGATACATTAAGGGTACCTTAGATGTTACATTATGTTATGGAGGATTGAAATTTACTATTAAAGGTTATGTGGATTCAGATTTTGCAGGTGATCCAAATAAAAGAAAATGTACTACAGGCTATGTGTTTACACTTACAGGAGGAGCTATAAGCTGGGTATCAAGATTAGCATTATCTACAACAAAAGCAGAATACATGGCAGCTACACAAGCTTGTAAGGAAGTAATTTGGATTCAAAGGTTATCAGAGGAGCTTGGACACAAACAAGAGAAGATTTCTTTATTTTGTAATAGTCAAAGCACCTTGCATATTGCAAGGAATCCAACCTTTCATTCAAGGACAAAACACATAGGAGTACAATTTCACTTTGTTTGTAGCGTAGTAGAAGATGGAAGTGTAGATATGTAGAAGATACACACCAAGGATAATCTTGCAAATGTTCTAATCAAGCTGATTAACATGGACAAGTTTGACTGGAATAGATCCTCATATGGCCTAGCAGAAACATAAGCAACATAGAATGGCAAGGTAGAAAGGATGGTGTGGAGATATGATTGATCCTCAATCAAAATCTCCAAGTGGAAAATTGTTGGCCATAGTTATCATGATAAATTTAGGTCATGATTATCATGCTAAAATTCAGCTATGGTTATTAAAATAGTGGGTGGTTAACATTAGTTATTTAAGGGTCCCTTCACCAATATAAAAGGGAGCTCTCTCACCTCAATTCAGATCCATCACATACATCCCCTTTCCATTCCACTCTTACATTCTTCTCCTATTGCATGAGAGAGAGCCTTCTCCTTGTTCTCTCCTTGTGATGAAGAGAGAAGCTTGTTATTCCCATTTCTAATAATAAGATCCTTCTACATTTGCATGTGGTTCCATTGCTCTTTATTTTCATCTCATTTCATATTTTGCTGCCAAATTTGCTAACACATAGGGTATAATATTTAGGAGGATTTTGCTAGGCAACAGTAATTTCAATCATAGCATTATACCAGGTAGAGAAACAAGACAATGACCAGTCATAAATTCTACGAGTTATGATACCATGAAGTATGAAAATAGAATAAGAACCAACATAGGATTGTTGTCTATACCACAAAACCTTGCTATAAATAAGTAGACATAAATCAAAGTGAGCCTCATTAGTGAAATCTCCACGAATAAATTGGCTTTTACCAAGGGCAGAATCAATAACATAATCAAATAATTCCTTTTTGCAAAAACATTTAAATTTTGAGAAATAATTTGAAGGAATTAAAGGATCATATCCTTGCTAAAAACCTAAGGGTGTTTGAATATTAGAAGGAAAGATTATTATTGCTCCAAAAACTAACTGGGTAGTAGAACTTTTCTTACTATTGTACTATTCACACCATTCCATGAAAATGCCTTTGTAATGGGAGAGTTTAAAAATAAGAAAAATAAGTAAATAAAATAACCTAGAAGTGGTAAGGTATTGGAAACCCTTCTTCCCAAGTAAGCTTCAAAAATGAGTGGAAGCAGAGAGTACATTATTTTGATATAAAATAATAGTGGGTGATTGAGAGCTACCTGAAGTTTCAAATGAAGCTTAACACTTGGGAGTCATGATGAAGATGGTTAGAGTCCTTTGATGGTAGAAAATCTTCAAGCTTCTCCACTATCAATCTTTTACGGATATTGAGTTGTGATGGATAAGTCTTCCTTTTTCTCATATTTATAATACAATCATAAAAATCTTAGTAAAAGTAAAGACAAAGTTATAACTTAATTTAACCAAAGATTTAGTAAAAGCTAATGTGCACCTTTTTAAAGAAAAAGCTAACATTTACTTTTTATTTTTAAAAGCTAACATTAATTTTTTTATTTTATAATTTCTAGGTTCACTAAAATTGAATTATCTATATTTTAACTCAAAGTGCTCTTTGAGACAATTCCAACAGTACCAGTTTCATCAAAATCTAACTTACGATTTGAAAGATATGGTAATTCTTAGGTTACATGCACTTTTTTTAAAAATAAATTAATTTAAAATAAATATGTTTTTTTAATTTTAATTTTTTTAAAAAAATTACTTTTTAAATTATTATTATTTTTAAATGGGAGTAAGAGGTCTCAAGTTCAAACTCTAGCCTTAACAAATTTTATATAAAATAAAACTTTTTTTTTTAAATTAAAATTAAAAACGTTTCGTCCTAGCGACCAAGGCCATGACCAACCCTTGTTTCCTACCATAGTAGGGGTAGGCAAGCTCATCTAGGGTAGCAGTGAAGCCTCTACCACACAACAGAGGGACTAGCCCTAGCGCCAACCCCAAGGGCAACCCATCAATTACACCTATCTTCTGCCACCTACCATAGCACCTCACCATGCTTGCCCTCCATCCTCTACCACCATCAACCATGCCATGCCTACCTTCTATTGCCTACTATTGTGCCTCGCTGCACCTGCCCTCCACCATCCACCATGTGCTGCCATGCCACACTTGCACCTTCCACCGTTTTCTACTACACTACGCCTATGCCTACCACCAACACTACCAAAAATCACCTCTAGCACCATCGAAAACTGCCTCCAATGCTACTAAAAACCACCTCCAGCATTGCCAAAAACTATCTCTAGCACCACCGAAAACTACCTCCAGTGCTGCTGAAAATTGCCTCTTCGGACACTACTAAAAATTGCCTCTTTGCACATAGGCCTTGAGATGGGTTGCATGGACCCTAAGATGGGCTATGAGGACCTCACAATAGGTCGTGTTGGCCCAATAGAAGGTTGTGCAGACCCTAAAATGGGTTGTTTTCCATCAAGAAATGGGAAAATTAAATTTCTCAACAACTATGGAAATTTTGAAATTCCTATCAACTCATAGAAAAATTTTAGAAAAAAAATTTAAATTGAAAATGCATACACTTATTTTCAAAAATTTGAATTGGCACCTTGCTAACAAAGGGGATAAAAACTTCGTCATTAAGCATGCTCATTTTGGAGTAGAACTAAGATGGTTGACCTCTCAAGAAGTTTTGAAAAACATGTCAGTTTTGTAAATTTAAAATAGCTATAACTTTTGAATCCGAAGTTTGTTTTCAACCAAAAAAAAATTGATTCCAATAGATTTGAACCTTCTAGACTCAATGGAACTATTAGATTTAGCTTTTGAATTATATAAAATTAGCATTTTAATCCATTTTTTAATATCCCAAAAATAATTAGAATTCGATACTCATAAGAAATCCATGAGAATTATAACTTCTTCTGCAACTGACTAACAATTTCCTTGTATTTAAGAGGACTTGTGACAACATGGTGGAATGGACTAAGATCTCAAGGTTTGATTACAAATTGGTTTAATTTTTGTAGAGATTTTAAACAAAAATTTATACTTGATTCTTTCCTCAAAGAATGCAAATGAGATTTGATTCCTTAAGATTAGAAAGATGATTCGTAGATGATAAATACAAGGAATTCTGTGATTTTTCTTGGTATGTAAGTTACTGGTATGAGGGAGAATTAGCTTCAAAATTCATTGGTAGACTACATGCTTAGCTGCATCCCCAAACATAAGCCCATAATCCTCAAACCATTGATGAAGCATATAGAATTGCTAAGGATTATGAAGAATTCAATCAGATACAAGCTATCCTTCAATGAGAAACTCTTTAATAAACTACCTTTTCACAAGTAACAGTAGAGGAAACACCAACCAAAAGAGCTCATTTAGGATCAGGATATTTTGTTTGTGGTGAAGATCATTTCAAACAAAACTGTCCAAAATTTCAAGCAAAAATACAAAGGACCAACCAAATCAGAAATCAAAGCCCCAACCCAAACATGAACAAAGGAAAAATTCCAACAACCACCATAATCATGAAGAAGATATCTGCATCAACTAATTAGGTTTACATAAATTTCAATTTTCTTTACTAATTTTTGAAGGTCTAATTAAAGGTAAATAAATTAAATTTTTGATTAATAGTGGTGATAGTGATAACTTTATTTCTCAAAATTTAATTAACTTATTAAAATTAAGTTTACCTTCCAATAAAATTATTAAGATAGAACTAGTAGATGGAATGACCATGAGCAAGCATACCAGGTATGGAGAAATTAACTTTACCTTGTAAATCATGCCTTTCATTGATGAATTCTTTGAATTTGAACTAGGCAATGTTAATGCAATTTTAGAAATGTCTTTCCTACAAAAATTTGATATTACTACCCACTTTGAAACTTGTATTTTAAAAGTCCCAACCATTGATGGAGTCAAGGTTGTAAAAGGGGTAGGAACATCAAAGAAAATTCATACAATAACTATTAAGCAAGCTAAAAGATTAGTCAAAAAATGTTCTATGATGTTGGTTGCCAAAGTAACCCAACCTTAGAGATCTTCAAGTACTAAGATTTTGAAAAAACTTAAGGAATATAAAGATTTGGTATTTGGTAAAACTAGAGAACTACCTTCAAAAAGAATTATCAAGCATGCTATTAATATTTCTCCCAGTACACAACCTATTTCAAAAGCTTCTTATAGATTTTCTAATTTTGAATTAAAAGAATTGAAAGTACAATTAGACCAATTATTGAAAAAAGAAAAAATTCAACCTAGTGTATCACCTTGGGGTGCACGAGTCTTATTCATTAAAAAGAAAGATGATACACTAAGATTATACATTGATTATAGAGTATTGAATATAGTGATGATTAAAAATACTTATCCTTTGCCTAGGATCAATGATTTGTTTAATTAACTTATGGGTGCATGTTATTTTTTAAAGAGTGATTTAAAATTAGGTTATCACCAAATATGCATCAAGGAGAAAGATATCAAGAAAACTATTTTTAGAACTAGGTATGGGTTATACAAATTTGTTATGATGTTGTTTGGATTAACTAATGCACCTGCAACATTCATGGCATTAATGAATAATATTTTTCATGAATATCTTGATCAATTTGTTATAGTATTTATGGATGATATACTTGATTCTAAGTTAAGAGAAGAACATGTCAAACATTTGAAAATTACAATGGAAATTCTTAAAAAATATCAACTAAAAGCTAAATTAAGTAAATGTAAACTCTTTAAGGAAGAATTTTTATACTTGGGTCATATAATTTCTAAGAAATGATTGCAAGTAGATTCAACAAAAATTAGTGTGATCTGGGACTAGCCTAAATTAAAAGATGTTATAGCAGTTCACAACTTCTTGGGTTTAGCCAATTTTTATTGATGTTTCATTAAAGAATATTCTACCTTGGTAGCCCCATTAACTAACCTTTTTTCAGGAGAAACGTGTGCTCAAGTTTGATGAAAAATGCAAGGAAGCTTTTCTCATATTAAAGATGCTACTTACAACAACACTTATTTTAAGAATTCCAAATGAAGAATTACCATTTAAAGTATCCACAGATGCTTGTGGAATAGGAATCAGTGTAGTTTTTTCATAAGAAGATAAAGCAGTATGTTATGAATCTTGTAAATTACGAGGAGTCAAGATAAATTACTTAACCCATGATTTAGAATTACTAGTAATTGTTTATGATTTAAAAGTTTGGAGACATTATCTTTGTGAAAAAAGTTTGTACTATAAACAAATCATAAAAGTTTAGAATATTTGTAAAAATAGCCTATTTTGAACACTCGTCAAAGGCGATGGGTAGAATTGTTTGAATATGATTTTGAAATCAAATATATTCCTGATAAGAAAAATGTGGTAGTTAATGCCCTTTGTCGAGTGTGGAACTTAATGATAGGTGTGGTAACAACCCCAATGGATGAAGAAAATAAGAAACAAATATCCCTTACTTTAAAAATATTTTAACTTTCCTCTAATGATTTATTGATGAAAGGAAAAAGAGTGTGCATACCAAAGGAAAATTGGAGACTAAGGTTGTTGTGTGAAGCACATGAAGTACCATATGTAGGACACCCAAGTTATATTAAGACCTATATGATAATTCACAAATCTTATTTTTGGCCTGGAATAAAGAATGACGTGTCCTCATACATTAAAAATTGTTCAATGTGCCAAAGAATAAAAGCTAAACAAAGGAAACCTAGTGGATTATTACAACCTATAGAAGTCCCAACTTGGAAATGGAAAGATGTCACCATGGATTTCATTGTGGGATTGCCAATAACCAAAAAGGGAAATGATTCAATTTTCTTAGTAGTTGATCATCTATCAAAGATGGTACATTTTATAGCTTTGAAATCTACAAACATAGTAGAAGAAGTAGCCTAAAAATTCATACGTGAAGTATTTCAATTGCATGGTTGTCCAAAATCTATCACTTCAAATAGAGATCCCAAGTTCATATCCGAATTCTAAAAAAACTTCGTCAAAGAGCTTAGAACCCATTTAAAATTTAGCATAGCTTACCACCCTGAGACTGATGGGCAAACCAAATGTGTGAATAGAATATTAGAAGATATTCTACAAAGCTATGTTGGGAGTAGACCAAAAATGTGGGAGAATTATTTGCACCAGTCAAAAGTTTCCTATAATAACAATTATCAAGGTTCCATACATCGAACACCAGTTGAAGTAGTGTATGGACATAATTATCAGACACCACTAACCTAGGTAGATCCAACCTTAAGAATAAAATGAAAGGAAGAAGAAATGAAAATTCCTATCTTTGATGAGGCTGTGAATTCTGATTCAGACAATGATAGTGGATGTGAGGTCTGCTATTATGACCATCCTAAGGGATGTTGCCCAATTATCTCACATTTTCAGGAGTCAGGGGTGTATGCATTAAATCCAAGACTTAATCAATGACAAACACCCCTAAAATTTCCTTATCCACAAGGTAACCCAAGGCAGTTCCACCAACCCTTGACATATTACCCAAGTGGAACGCCTCCACAGCCTATTGGACAACACCAGCAGTGGCAATACCCACAGTCATGGGGGAACACATCAGTACCCTTACCGGCAGCCCGACCCTTACGGTTATTATGTGCAGCAGCCAGTTTCTCCAAGTGACTCTATGGGTCACACTACCCCCCAACGTCACTACCAAGTTCGGGAGTACTTCAAAAGGACTCCTTCTCCTCCGGGAGATATCTCACATTCAGTCCATCCTCTAACTCCACCCACACCTCTTCCACCTGTAGTTCCCATACAACCTATTCCAACAATGCAGGGGGAATTGCCTATCCAACCGCAACAACGTAACGCCGCTTAAGCTGTAAATATTCAGCGTGTAAATATCCAACTGGGTGCTAGTTCTGACAACAACTGTACAAAGAAGAGACCCTTTTTCAGAACTAGGAGCCCATACAAACTCTTGTAACAATAAGCGGATGGGTACATGTATAGGCCTCTAACCACTAACGCTTCGGAGAACCCTTCGGTCCAAAAGGGCGTAACACATACGGTTATGTTAACACATACCGTAACTGACTGGATCAAGGTAGG
>MNCI01024348.1:36519-71527 GCA_015680685.1 Gnetum montanum | reverse complement strand
CATCAATGTTGACACACATAAAAATGCTTTAGACATGTGCTTGCTGTTAGAAAAATTTTCATTATTTCTCATTTATACATGAGCTGATTTTACAAGTTTTTAAAGCCCAAACCTTCTACATGCGATATCTTATGATCCATACCCTTGATTTATGTTCTTTAAAAACTATAAGCTTCCAAAGTTGAGTTCTATGCCATGGAGTTAGTTAAACCATGATTTGAAAAAAAATTAAATGTCCTAATTTTTGAATTCCTAAGGTAACTAGCATCAAGGATAATTGAAATTAATTAATAATTAAGATATTTTAGCTATATTAAGACTTCTAAGACATAAACTTGAACACTAGAATTTTTTGAAATTACATTAGCACTAGGTAAATTAAGGACATAACCATTATATAATATTTTGGAATTTAATAAATTATCATTAATTTGACTATAGATGACATTAAAATGCATTATAAAAGTAGAATATCCATCACAACCAATAGAGAAAATACCAAGAGACATGCACAAATGTGGGCATGGCCAAAGAAAAGAATAATAAGCAACCCATGCAATAGGATCCATAAGGGAGGAACCAAAGGTAAAATTTGTTAGGTAGATTTCTACAATCCAAACATGTTAATTTATGCAGGATGAGACAATTTAACCATGATACAATCTAGAGATGACTCTTATGGAGGAATTCTTGGAAATGATTAAGACTAAGGAGATTTAAAGCTTAGTCTTTTAGGAGCTTAACTTCAAACCATTCTTAGAGTCTACACCCTAAGAAGTTCATGAGTAGTTGCATGCATCTTCTCTTTGGTTCGTAATCTATGCCAATGGAAAGTATTACTTGAAAGAAACATATATTTTCTAGAATAATCACCAAAAATATGTAACCATTAAATTCAAGGACATTGCAATATCTTACTCTACTAAAGCCATTGTAAAATCCCTAGAACTTTCCAATGCTAAGAAATAGGTTGGAAAAGTGTCCATTAAGTCAAATGTCAACAATAAGAAACAAATAATTGACCCAAGTAGAAAATATTTACTTTAATATTTCTTTGTATCACTTCAATATTATAGTGCAACCTAGTAATATCATGTCCTTTTATATAAGGGCATGTTGGTGGTTGCACCTCAATAGATCCCAATAGGACCCAATCCATAACTTTTAAGCAAATCTAGCTTAGAAAGTAAGAACAACATAATAGAATAAAGAAAATTTTCCTTATATTAAGATAATTCTTAAAATACATATAAAATAGAACAAATACAAGGAACCAAGCTCAACTCACAACTCTCCCAAGGATCTTAGAGGGCATACTTATCCCGTCTTAATCCTCAATTGCTCACAATGGAGCCCAAGCACAAGACAAGACACTTATAAGAGATTCTCTTAATCTCTCTCAAGTGCTCTTCCTTGCCTCTCACTCAACTTCCTTGCACAAGCTCTCTTATTGCACAAGATTGCCTCTTACACAATCTCTCCTCACTCAACTCTCACAAGCTTTCTCTCCTGCTCATGGTGAAGGTTATGCCCCTTACAATGTTGAATTACATTAAAATTTATAAGCAATTGGAAGGTAAAAACCCTAGAAACCTTTCCTTAACTCAACTTGAGATTCTTTAGATGTTTCCCAAGTCTTCTCACCTTCTTCTTGGTTTTTTCCATCTTTCTTTTGCTATTTCCAAAATTGGAATAGGCATTTTTGGAAATTTCCCCATGTGTCTAGGTCATCTCTAACTTCATGTAGATGTCTTTTTTGAAATCCTTGCTATAGGGAGAGATATCTACTATTTTTAATCAGGGATCACTCTTAGGTCACAAGAAATCTTCTTAGCAAGAAGTTAAAACTTTAAATCTCAAGCCACTCCCAAGTCATGAATCATACCCTCTATGCTTATATCATGTTAGACAAGTCACTCCCTCATGAATGAGTAGCCTTCTCTAACAAACTAGAAATCCTTGCTTCATTCAGATGTGTATTTTCTAGGCATGGATCAATCATAGAAAGCCCTAAAAATAAATAATATATGATCATTGGAGTATATAAAAATCATTATATTTGTCCATTTCTATTTATCCTCACCAAGTTTGATCTTACCCTCAAGGTATATCATGGTGAATCTAGATATTGAAATCAAGATGGAGATAGATTTTTTTCCTAAGATTAGTATTTTAGATAATAGTAGTAAGTAATAGACAAGAGAAATATGCTATAATCATCATATTTTACTTAATGTACTTTGTACCCAAATTTCATGTCATTTGCATTATATTGTAACCATTTATTTGCCTTCATTGGATGTGATCTAATTAGCAAAGATCCTTGTATGCATCATGCTTTTTTATTTGATGTTCTTGATATGCTTTAAGAACTTTCTATTCAAAATCTTGATTTTACAAAAGGAAGATTAGAAATCCTAGAAACCAAGGAGTTGAAGAGATTATAGAAACCCAGGGAAAGTGGAGATCTAAATAACACCTACGAAGTGTACTAGACCTAAGCTAAACTACTATAAGGTTTTTATGTACACTTTCGTATTTTTTATTTCTTATATTTTGTTTCATATAGATATTAGATTTATTCTTTACTCTACTTTAATATTAGTGATTTGCAAATTTAATAGATTGATTTCATGGTGGAATATTTTTCAAATTGGTAAGATATCCTATTTACCCCTCGTCTAGGATGTCCACTTTGATTCATAATTGGTGTCAAAGCTTGGTCTCTTGATAACTAGGCTAACATCCTTTAAGAATTTATGCTTGTTTCATCATGTCTATTTCATGTGCATAATCTTCATACAAGCCTCCATGCTTTTGATGCATGAAACTACATATATTAGAAAACAAGAATGAGATATTTCCTACAATTCTTAAATTTTGATGTTTAATTATTGATGGAGCATAGATACTCAAAGGATATAGAAATTCATATAACTCCAACTAATAGCTTCTACACAAGACCAAAGGGCATAAACAAGTGAATAGATGAAGATATAAAAGCTCATGTGGCCAATGCAAAGTCATCAATGCTTTATATTGTGTATTGTATCTAGAATAGTTAAATCAAGTTATTTGCTATAAGATTAGAAAAGAGATTTAGGACCTTATTGAATCTACTCATGAAGGAACCATAATGATGGATCAATCAAAAGCTCAAATCCACAATTATAAGTTTGAACATGTTAATATGAAAGAGAAGAAGAATATGAAAGAGTACCTTTTAAAAGTTACTAAAATTGTTGATGTCATAAAGAACTTGGAGTGGATTGTATTGATTCTAAAATTTACCAAAAGGAATTGAGAAGCCTTCCTAAAATATTTTATGGTAAGGTTACTACCATTCTTGAGATTAGAGATACAAGTATTATGAAGGTTGATGAGCTCTAATGAAACTTGAGAACCTATGAGTTGTCTCTATAAGAGGATGATGAGATTGAATAATCCAAGAAGAATATTACCTTGAAGACCTTAAAACAAGGAGAGGAAGAAGAATCAAAAAGGAATTTGAATGTAAAATACTTGCAAGAAATGAGACAAAGAGTAAAAAAAAGGATAAAGAGAGTAACATCTAATGTTATTATTACCATGGTTAAGAACATATTTCTTCTAAATGCCCACATAAAAAGAAAGAAAATAAGGGTAAATATGAGAAAAAGAAATCTTAGTATTCATGAGATGAGTTTGAAAAGTCCACATTAGAAGAAGAATCTAATGAGTTGTACAATACTATGCTCATGATGGTTCTAGAAGGAGAAGACTAGCCATATGAAGGTAAAGAAAGTATGAATGAGGTATAAAAGTATGAGTTTCTTCTTACTTTTTTCATGAATATATTCAAGAAAATGAAGAATTTTCATGAATAAGAGTTGAAACTTTAAGCACATGTAACTAAACTCCAAGTCAAAGAGATACCTCATACAAACTTGCAACCAAGGTGCAAGTTCTTTCAAAAATATCTTAAGAAAAGGAAACCAAAAACTTCAAGAGAAGAAAAAGGAAATCAAAAAATATTTTAAGTAACTCAATGATTTTCAAGCCAATATTAGGCGTCAAGCCCAAAAAATTACCAATCTCAAGAGTGTACTTAAAAATTTTACACTAGGAATAGCCACCTTGAATGTTATGATGAGAAAGATAAAGCAAGTTGGAAATAAATTAGGTCTTGGCTACAAGCCTATCCAAAATACTTGGACAAGTTAAGGTAAGTGGAAATATCTCTTAAGGTATAAATTTTTATCTAGAAATTCAAATATTCAATGTTATTATTATTATAATTATGGCCATATTCACTATTTTTACCCATATAGATCTTATTTTAATTATGCTAGCATGAGATTGTCAAAGACTAACCAAGGTAGGTACAAGAAGAATCAACAAAAGCCCAAAGTGAAAAAGGTGTGGGTTTTAAAGAAATAGATACATAAGACATATATGACCAAATAGGACCTTCAAGAAAGACCACCTATCTTTTGATATATTGATAGTGAATGATCAAGATACATGACTCATGAAAAATTAAGATTTGCATTCTTATCAAAGCTATGATTGTGAAAGTGTCACATTTGGAGACAATAATAAAGCTACATAAAGATAAAAGGAGCTTGGTTTTTCTAGTTGATCTTGTTTGAAGACTCATAATTCATTAAGTAGGAGTGTTTCAAGAAGATAAGTTGATGAGTCATCATAAATAGACTATGTGAATGGGCATGCATCGATGCAACCCCTTCAACAGATGGTGCTAATGTAGGAGATGCCTATATAAATGTGCACACCAACCACATTTATGACACCTTATGTCTATAGCATAGTGAAGCCCTTGCAATTTTACTTTCTCATAGATAGAATATTTTCCTCTAAGTACTCATAGTGTGAATTCAAGAGATCGTATGGATCTTTATTCAAGCATCATATACCTAAATGCATAGGTGTAAATGGTAATAAAGATAAGATTTCTCACATTCATTGCAACACTTCTATTAGTTTAATCTTTCTTATTTGCACTCTACTTTTAATTCACTTTACATTCATAGTCCCAATTAATTAATACACTTAACCATAAATACATAAGTACTACCACTTTGAACATAACATATTATGATTGGTAATCCTAGTAGCGGCCATTTGGTAATGCCTAGTAATAGTTGTTTGGTAACCTAGTAACATAATACAAGTTTGGGAGATGCACAGTAAGTGGAAATAGTTACTTATGTTGGGATCATTAGTCATTAGAATAGCTAATCAATTAAATAGTTAACTATTAAACTTTTATTTACTCATCTAGCTATTAGAAGAAAATATATAAAAATAATAACAAAAATAAATATCATAAACCTTCACTCATATTTAACCATACGCATAGATAGCACAAGTGTGAGTTAGAAAGACAATGATCACATGATCCATTGATTCATAGCTTACAACTATGGATGAACTTAGGAACTCTGTCTACAGAATTCAATTGGATCATTGGTAGATGCTTGTGACTCATATGGTTGGGCATATGGAATACTCGCTACTTGTCATTGGTGTCATTGTTGGGGACTTAGTTTGACTAAGTGTGCTAAGTAGAAATAGATTTTGAAGTTATAAAAAAACATTATAAGAATCATATAATAACCAAATATTATCCAATAAGGGAAATAATTAAAGTAAAACACCTAAAGGTATACTATTTCTATTCAAAACTAATATAGATTCTTCTCACAAGAATGAATCTCCACCACATAAAAGAGAATCCAATAAATGATACGAGGCACCAAAAATACCCCAACAACTTTGAGTTATCTATGCCCATCCAAATCCCTACAATCTAGATTTCACCTTCATCCTACATCAAGATGAAAAAGTACAGTGAAGGAACATGAAAGGCAACATCGTGTTGCCTCCTAACTAATCAGTTCTTGCCATGTTGATGACTAATCTTATCATACTATGTATTTCTTCACTTAATGTAGAATATGAGGTCCAAGACCACATGTACAAGGACTATCATCCTACCCATATCTAATAGAAGAAATATTAGCAAATTGAAGCATGTTATGAGGCTTCTAAGTGCAAGAGGATCCCAACATAGTTATTCTTACAAAAACAACAAAGAAGGCAAGGATTTCTTTTCTAGTTAATCCCAATACACTAATTATCCCCCTTTCCTCGATGAGGAGATCCTTCATCAATGAATATAGTCAACTGTTGATAACCTTTGTGATGAAAATACTAGGTCTCAAGACCAAGAGGCTCAAAGGATAAGAATCCTAGCCAATCATTCAAGGGGGAAGGATAATGATCAAAAGAAAGATAAAGAAAAGCATAAGAATTAGGGTAAGGATCAAATGAGAGAAACTAGCAAGCATCATTCCCCAAGTTCTTCTTCTTCATACTCTTCATCTTCATCATCAAACTCTGATAGTAGGAATAAGAGCTAAGATAAACGAAGAAATAGTCAAGACTGTGATCGGGATGAATAGAAGGATAGAGATGAATATAGATCCTATTAGAACAATCAAGAACATGGATAAAGATAATCAAAAAGAGGATAAGAGCATCATAAAGATCAAAGGCATAGAAAAACTCATTGATGAAGTGCATTTTTCATCTACTTCGATGTTGGTATCTGATGTCAAAGGCTCAATGTCAGGTATCTAATGTTAGAGCCTAGATGCAACGTTGGGTATTCAATGTCATGGGGTATATGTTGGCCTATAAATATAAGGCTTGGACTCTCAATTTGGAATCAATTTTTGATAATTTTCAATCAAAGTAGTAAAGCTTTTGTAGTTTATTTTCTCCAAAGTTAGAATATTTTCTAAGTGCCCACATAAGAAGTCTAAGTGTGTATGGTTCTTTGTTTGAACACTAATGTACCTGAGTGCTACAATGTGACAGGAATAAAATGAACTCTTTTGAAAATCCTTGCAACACTAAGAATAGATTAATATTTTCTTTATTGCACTTTACTTCAATACATTTGAATTAAGTGATTAATTTTCAATTGTTAATGAACACAAGCATGACCACTCAAGCATACATATAGTAATTGGTAACCCAACAACTCTTAACATTTAGTAGCCTAGTAGCACTATATGTGTTTAGGATGTGTTCAAGAAAGTGGTATGAGTACTTATGTTAGGCTATATAGGCAATAAACGAATCAAATTTTAAATTACTTCACTTTTCATTCTTGTTGTAGGTTATTAAGCTTATAAAACATAAAAATGATAAAAAGCATATACCTCAATTACACTTAAACCACACCCTTGAGCCTCACAAGTATAGTTGGAAAGACAACGAATGCTCTCAATGCCCATTTCACTTTCTAGGAGAACTAGTGCACTGGAGAACTATAGGTCCATAGAATTCAACAAGATCATGCATAAACACCTTAGTGATTCATATGGTTGGGTGTAGGGATATCTCGTCACTCATCATTGATACCATTGCCAAGGATCTTTTGGTTATTTTGTGCACTATCTAGGATTTAGTTGAAATTATTTAAATCATTGAAATGAACCTTAGAGTCATATCACATCTTCAAATTACTACAACAAAAATTTACAAGCACACTACGTTTTTTATCATCTAATCGAAAATGTCTTCTTCTCATAGGAATGCTTCTTTACCCAAGTCTAATAGATCTTATTAGTCATTACCTCAAAAATATCAAATTTTATATGCTCATCCTAATGAGTATGTACCAAATTTCACCTTCATCCTACATCAGGATGAACAACTGTAGTGGCATCACATGGAGGGCAACAATGTGTTACTGCCTGATCGATTTGTTCCTGAAATGCTCCACCAAATGCTTGTATGATGAGGTCTTTACGAATGTAATGTTGAATATGTTGTACAAGATATTGACATTAGGGATTATCATCCCACTGAAGCACAACATCTATAAGATTGATAGCTAGAACAACGCTATAAATCTATGAAGGGAAAAAGATTTAATGATTCTCCATTCCTATTGTACCAACAATATGGTGGAGAATCCTTCTCTAGAGATTTTCCATTTAGTGAAATTCCTCTCTTTAACTTTGTTGAAGGAAGTTAAAACTATAAATTGTAGTCCATGATTCACAATCCTATTTTTGGTAAAAATGGATCCAATGACAAAGAAGGATCCAGAGGGACAAGTCAAGGTAGGGATGCAGACAAGAAACAAGATCATGATCATGTTTCCAATTATCTAAGAAGTGGTAGTAGGCACTGTGATGATGCTAGTCCTCCTTCCTATTCCCCTTCATCATCATCATCTTCTTATTTTGGCTCTAACTATGATTGCAAGAGGTGAGACCATCATGGAGGTGATAAAAATGATCAACAAGACTATCAGGAAAGGAAAGATCAAGGGCAAAAACATATAAGAGAGACACATTACCATGAATGAAGGGGTAGTAGAGGGCATCGTAGGGACCATGATCATGGCCTTGATGAGTCTTTTCTTGCTACCTAAAGTATGCTTAATATTGTAGAGGAAATATCAATTCCAACAAGGCATGTGAAGGATAGTTGGATCAAAAGGCTAGACATGAACAATATTTTTTGATTTGAAGGGGGATATAACTCTAATCCTCAGAACCATCTCTAAGCTTTTCAAGATCCATGTACCTTGTAGAACATAGAGAATGAGTGGCAAAAACTTAAGTTATTCCCAATGACACTCATCAAAGAAGCAGAAAATTGGTACAGGTCCTTAGAGCCAAAATGTATCAAACGATGAGGTACCATGCTCAAACTATTTAATGATAAATATTAGACATACTCCAGAGTGTCCAACTTGAGAAGGAAAGTCCAAGGATGGAAAAAAGGAATACATGAACCCTTGGATGCTACCATTATTTCATACTATTCCTTAATGCACAAATGTCCTGGCCATTGTTATTCTCAACTAGATCAACTTTTCCATATTGTAGATGGGCTTTGATCAGAAACAAGGAGAACCCTTGGTGTCTATGCCCAAGGACAACTATCAAAATTAAGTGTCTGTCAAATACAAAGACTAATCAAATAGGTAGCTAAAGAGGAGGGTGAATTAAGAAAAAGAGAAAGTGCATAAGAGTACAACAACGATCCTTCCATTTGTAAGAGGGAGGTTTGATTCTATCACAATGAGGATGAATCTACATCTGATGAGGTGGTGCATGGGAAAACCTTGCCACTTCAAAAGTTTCAAAATGAACTTATGGCCAAGGTTGATCAGTTATGAAATTCCATGGATAGTAGATTTCAAGTTACCCTAAAAATTACTGAAGAGTCCAAAGAACAAGGTAGTGATTGTGAGTGCAGGAGGGGCAAGGAAGTTGAACGTGCCTATCACAAAGGTAAGGGAAAGATTGTTGTGATAGAAGAGGTTGCAAAAAGAGAATCAGATGATCATGGTGGATGTGACATCTACCAGTATGAACATCCTAAGGGATGTTGCCCCATAGTATCACATTTACAAGAGTTTGGGGTGTATGCTTTAAATCCATGACTAACACAAAGGAAAACATCCAAAATATTACCTTATCCTCAAGGTAATTTTAGGTAGTTCCACCAACAATAATAGTATTATCCAAGTGGAGCTTCACTAAAACCATATGAGTAGTATCAATAGTGGCAACAACCACAATCATGGGCACTAGCACCACAAGATAGCAATATCCTTAACAATAGCTTAATCCATATGGTTACTATGTTTAACAACCCCTATCTCCATGTGACTCATCCAATCATGTTTCTACTTTCCAACCTCGCTACCATCCTTCTAATTATTATTGAACACATTATCCACATGAAATAAGGGATAACACCTCTTACCCTTATCCTTCTCCTGTTCCTACACATGTTCCTCCTCCAGTTGCAAAACTACCACATACTCCACCTATGCAGGGTGAACTACCAACTCAACCGCAACAACACAATGCTACTAGGGCTAATAATCTAAAATCGGTTTATCAATCAAATGGGTTGAATAATTGATTAAAGAAAAGACCTTTCTTTCAGCCCTGAAGTCCAACTAAGCCCTCACATACACCTGCGATAGACAGCCCTGCCCCTGCATCTTCCTCTGTATCCAATACCTTCAAGTCTCCTTCAAACCAAAATCTACCTAGGATCTATACTATCATGCTTACTCACACTATATCTAATTACATCCATGTTGGAAACCTTTCTAGGAAATTAGCCGATCCTAGAAGTCTTTTGATTTATTTGCAAATTACTAGGAATGAACTATAAAAATCTCTTCTTGACTTACTTTTTAGTGTTAATTTAATTTCTCATGAGATGTACACTGCATGGAACCTATCTCCTCTCAAGAAAAGCAATATCAAATTACAATTGGTAGACCAGTCCATCACTGTTTCATTGGGACTAATGAAAGACATTGTCACTACTATCTGAGGGTGGTCTTATCCTACTAATTTCATAGTAATCAAAGTGGAGAACTGCAAAGGGGATTTCCCAATCATCCTAGGAAGGGCATGGCTTAGCATCATTAATGCAAGAATGGGCATGAGAGATCTTTCCCTACAAATATCTAAAGAAAATGCATTTGGAAAGATTAAGAAGAAGAGAGTTCCATGCATCGCTTATAGTGATAAAAAGTGCAATTGTGTGTAGAAACTATAGGTTGTATAGTAAGAATCTATCTTTGCATGCAAGTAGTGTGCACCAGAAGTAGAAATCCAAAGGTGTATGTACATAACAACCACAAGATAGGAGGGCACCTAGTGGTTGATCAGTAATTCTAAAAGCACACTTTGCATGGAACTAACTAAGAGCCTGACATGTGCATATGTCATAGGCATGGATGAACTAGAGCAAGTTCATTACCAACTTTCTAATGATACAAATGATGATACTCACTACTAAGAGTTCGAAATTCCTAAAATTTTTAAGCAAGAGCCCCTTGACTGAAAACACTACTAGCGGAAATGGAATATGTGTTTTTGAAAAATGGAAAGCTAGTCATAATCAATGAAAATCTTGCTCCAGAGCAGAAAAAGATGTTGATGGTAGTTCAAAAATGTTCAGAAGCTTTTACTTGGTCATATCCTAAACTCACAGGGATTGATCCTAGATTATGCCAACATCACATCTACACTGATCTAGCCATGAAGCCAAAAAATAGCCACAGAGGCAATTGAACGCCAAATTGAAGTAGATCATCAAGGGGGAAATTAAACAACTCCCAGAGGAAATTTTCATTTATCCCATTGCAGATAGTGAGTGGGTTAGTCCACTCATGATTGTGCTAAAGAAAGGAGGCAAGTGGTAGGTTTGCATCGATTTTTAGTTGTTGAATATGGAAACATTCAAAGATCATTTTCTCTTACCATTTGTGGGTCTATTGCATTGCTACTATAGTTTCCTAGATTGTTATAATAGCTATAACCAAATTCAAATTGCACCAAAGAACCAAGCCAAGACAACATTCACAAGTTCCTAGGTGACTTTTGCATATTGCACAATGCCATTTGGTCTATGCAATGCTTCTACTACATTCCAACATCTGGTTTTGAGCATTTTTCAATAGAAAATTGGTAGTGGTGTGGAAGTATTCATGGATGACTTCTCCACTTATGGAGCTACATTTGATCAAGCCCTAGACCACATTGAGCAAGTGCTAAAATGATGTGTTGAAACCAACTTGTGGCTCAATTGGAAAAAAAGTCCCCTAATGGTCTAGGAAGGCATTGTATTAGGGCATAGAATATCATAAGCAAGAATGGAGGTAGACCTTGAAAAATAAGGATTATCTAAGGAATAACCCATGAACCAGAGACTGTCAAAGATGTTTAGTCATTCCTTCAACATATTAGCTACTATCAGCAATTCATAGAGAATTTTTCTAAGATTGCAAAGCCATTGGTGAAGCTGAAAAAGAAATATTCTTCCTTTGTTTGGACCACAAAATGTGAAAAAGCATTATCTAAAAGAGAAACTTGTAGAAACTCCAATCCTACAAGCACCTAACTAGTCTAGATCATTTCATATTATGAAAAATGCATCAAAATATTCCTTGGGGGAAATGCTTATGTAGTTAAATGACAAGAAATGTCCATATTACATCCAATACACTAGCCAAAGCATTGTGGGTGCACAACTTAACTACACCACTTCAGAGAAAGAATTGATGGAAGTGGTGTTTTCTTTAGAGAAGTTCAAGCATTATCTGCTTGGATACAAGGTGTTTATGCATACAGATCATAGTGCCATCCACTTCCTAATGAACAAGCCAACAGTAAGCCCTCGTGTCATACGGTGGCTCATGATCTTGTAGGAATTCGATATTATGATGGTAGATCAAAAGGGAACTAAGAATGTGATTGCTGATCACTTGTCTTGGTTATGATGGAACAATAAAAAGAAAGAAAATCCATTATATGATATGTTTCCTGATGAACTCCTCTTTTTTGGGGCTATAACTAAATAATTTCCCAATGAACCTAAATGGTATCATGGCATTCTCACCTATCTTCTCACCCAAGAGATTCCACAAGGGTTGGACCACCAGAAGAAATAGCAATTTTTTCACTAGGTAAAACACTTCATGGAGATCAATAGACACCTCTACAAGGTGTGTGCCAATGGCTTAGTTCCTTGGTGTATCCCTAATGCAGATCAACTGCACATTCTCCAAGATGCTCATGAAGGTCCTTGTGGAGGAAACTATGTTGGGAGATGCATGGCCATTAAAATCTTGATGGTAGGGTACTATTGGCCAACAATCTTCAAGTATGCTCACCATTACATTTTCTCTTGTGAACGATGTCAACAAGATGATGTAATGACTTTTCAAATGGAGGGACCTCAACAATGGATTTAACCACTGGAACCCTTTGACATATGGGGCATTGATTTCATGGGTCCCATCACACCCATGTCAAATGGAAAGGTGTACATCATAATCATTGTTGACTATTGTATGAAATGGGTAGAAGTAGTAGCTATCATCAATTATACATCTTCTACTATGGTTTGTACAACAAAATGTTGTAAATAGGTTTGGTGTGCCACGTGCATTAATTTTTGATAATGGAACTCACATTGTAGGTGCTACTTTTTGAAAGCTCATGCAATGCTTGGGGGTTGAACATAAACTTATAACACTCTACCATCCCCAAGAAAATTGTCAAGCTAAGGTTACCAATAGGAAAATCACAAGGATTCTAACAAGAATTCTTAGCAAATATAGGAAAGACTAGAGAACAAAACTCAACGATGCCCTTTAGGCCTACCACTCAACATGGAAACTTCCTATAAGCTATGATCCCTATGAGATTGTATACAAAAAATTACCAACACCTCTTATTCAATCCAAGCTCCATACACTTTCAACAGCTTCTGACCTTGACCTTGACTTGAGTCTAGCACAAAAAGAAAGACTAATGAATTTCAACCTGCTAGATGAAACTTGATTGGTAGCCCTATCATCTAACGAGTTACACAAGGCCTACAACAAAAAGTGTCATGACCTTAAAATTAGAAAAGTCAAATTTGATCTAGGAGATAAGGCTCTCTATTGAAACCCCACAGACATACCTCAACAAACTAGGTTCCAAAAATTGTGGGAAAGACCTTACATTATTTACGAAACTTTTTCTTCAAGGGCCATGATGATTTACAAACCTGAGAGCGCAGACAAGAAACAATAGGTCAACATCCAATAAATCAAACCTTTTTATGAGCATAAGTTGGTTATTATAACAAACACCTCATCATATGGACAACCATCCTCTATATTTTGGATCTCCTCTTTTCAATTTAGTCATGTGGGAGATGGCCACCCATGCTAACCATCTATGTAGCTCCTCAGTTTTTAATTTTTTTTGTTTTACAAATTTTTTGTTTTACACATTCTTTATTTTACATCTTTTTTTTATGTTATTAATATTTTCTAGTATTTTTTTTGCACCATTGTTAGTACATTTGTTATTTCTTGAAAATTTTACTCTTTCTTTTATATTTTCTTTTGTTTTATTTTGGTGTGATTTTCTAACTATTTTTTAATAAGTGTCAAGTATAGTGGTAATGCATTGCTTGATGATGGTATGTACTATTTTTTTATTTGATTGTTGTTGTCTGGTTTCTAGCTTTGAATTTCATTATGGACGATTAGGATATGGTTTCTATTTCATGTAATAGGTAGTGAATCCACAACATCCGCCCATCCACAAACTCTATGATTTTTCTTGTTCTAGAAATGTGTAGTCCCTTTTTCATTAACAAAACTTTGAAATTTTTTTGACTTTGGTAGTTTCCAGAATTGGAAAGGATTTAAAGGTTTGAATAGGGTCAGACTTCAAGGAAATTTGGTATTCTTTGTGCCTTTTTGTTTGCCTAGGTGCATGTGTGTTTTCATGGATTTATTACTGTTCCATGTTGACCAATAAAAGGAAGCTAAATAAGTCTTTGCATGGTGTGGTTCTCATTGAGAAAAATGATGAAAATTCAAAGCACACCCCTTAGAAAAAATCAATGCATGTGTCTTTGCATGGTGTGATCCCCATTTCAAACAAAAACGATAAAAATTCAAAGAACACCCCTTAGACAAAATAAATGGGCTACAAGCACTAGTTATGGGACTAGTCCCCTCTAACTAAGGCCCTTCCATACTTCTTGCTTTTCTTTTCTTCTTTAATGAGGAATTCTTGTTGTTTTGTAAGAGCACTCTTGTGTCTTAGGGGGATGGACTGGTCTTAGAATGACGATGCAAAGTTACTAAATGTCATTGGTTTTGGTCTAGTCTGATGATGGATCCTATTAAGTCATTTAACCACTAAATCCACAAGAGACTTCATGTGACCCTAATTAGGAACTCCATTCCACTCTCTCTCTCTCATCCACTTATTCTTTCCATGTCTCACCTCGTTGCTAGTTTTATGTTCTTGTTCAATGTATTGGTTTGATGTGTTGGAATTTTTAGTTAGTCTCTTTCAAATTTTTTTACTTAACCTTCTATAACCATTAATCATCCATGGAGTCCACAAACTCTTTGGTTTGAACTTATGCAAGGGCATAAAAGGCCTATGCCTACTTTGGGAAGGATCCACTTGCATATCTTTTGGTTGGATTAGTTAAAGTCCTTTATCCTTAGACACTTTTATAATGAAATCCTTTTGGTTACCCCATCAATGACATTCAATTATGCACATCTTAACAACATTTTTCAATGAAATTTCCCTTTTATTTTTGTGAATTCTTACACCCTCTTAAAATATTTTCTTGTGTTGAATTTCTTCAAATGTAATGGACCACTTATCTATTTTACCCTATTTTTCAGCCTTTCTACTAACATTACTAAAGGAACCAATCTATCAAAATCACAACCTAGCTAAGTGTAACCACCGATGAGACATGGTAATTAACACATTGCATACTAATTCATGATTTTTTTATGATTGCAGTGGGAAGGATGGACTGGAAGTGGGACTATCTTCCGAAGGATGATGCAATAATACCACACAACGAGGACCATTCATGATCAATGGATGTCAATGTTATCTTGGGTATTCACTTCTCTTATCATGAACACCCAATTTTGTAAAAAATTATAGCTCCATACACTTGGGCACTCAGCGTCTGTCTATTTCATCTACGTCAATTTGTATGTCAATTAATAATCACATACCTTCCCAATATTTTGTAAAGAACTTTTTCCTCCTCTTCTTCACTCAAGGACGAGTTTTCATTCAGTCATGGGGGTGTGATGAAATGCATTTTTCATCTACTTCAATTTTGGGTATCTGATGTTAGAGCCCAGATGTGACGTTAGGTATTTAATGTTGTGGGGTATACGTCGACCTATAAATATAGTTCCTTGGTTCCTGATTTGGAATCAATTTTTCATAATTTTCAGTTAGAGTAGAAAATATCTTGTATTTTATTTTTTTCAGAGTTAGAATATTTTTTAAGTGCCTGTATAAGGAGTCTAAGTGTGTACGGTTCTTTGTTCAAACAATTTTGTACCTGAGCGCAGTAGTGTGACGGGAATAAAACAAACTCTTTTGACAATCCTTGCAGCACTACGAATAGATTAATATTTTCTTTATTGCACTTTACTTCAATGCATTTGAATTAAGCAATTAATTTTCAATTTTTAATAAACACAAGCACGACCACTTCGAGCATACATTTAGTACTCGATAACCTAACAACGCTTAACGTTTGGTAGTCCAATAGCACTATATGTGTTTATGATGTGTCCAAGAAAGTGGGACGTAAACAAATTATATTTTAAATTACTTTAGTTTTCATTCTTTTTGTAGGTGATTAAACTTATAAAACATAAAAATGATAAAAATCATGTATCTCAGTTACACTTAAACCATACCCTTGAGCCTCACAAGTGTAGTTGGGAAGACAATGAACATTCTCAATGTCCATTTCACTTCCTAGAAGAATTAGTACACTGGAGAACTATAGGTCCATGGAATTTGGCTAGATCACACATAACTGCCTTAGTGATTTGTATAGTTGGGTGTAGGGATACATCACCACTCATCACTTATCATGGACATGATGTCCATGAAAGGGATCATTGTGATCATCATGACTATGAAGAGCCTCTACTGACTACTAGAAATATGCTTAACATTTCAAAGGCATTGAGAATTCCAACAAGGCATCAAAAAGATAGCCAAATTAAAACGTTTGATATTAATAATATTCCCAAATTTGAAATAGGATATAATTCATATCCTTAAAATCATCTCCAAGTCTTTCATCATGCCTGTGCCTTGAAAAACATAGAGAATGAATGGTAGAAAATAAAATTATTCCCAAGGACACTCGTCAAAGACGATAAAAGTTGGTATTGATCCTTAGAATTGAAATCTATTCATTAATGGAGTACCATGCTAGAATTTTTCAATGATAAATATTGAACATTCTATAAAGTATCCAACTTGCGAAGGCAAATCTAATAATGAAAGCAAGGAAATCATGAGTCCTTGGATGCAACCCTAGGTAGGTACTACACTTTGTTGCACTAATGCCCAAGCCATGGCTACTTTCAAAGGGAACGACTTCACCATATTATATATGGACTCAAAAATAAGGCAAGGGAAATCCTTAGGATCTATGTTTAAGGAATAATTTTTGAGATCCAAGCCCATCAGATTCAAAGGTTGATTAAACAAGTGCCCCAAGAAGAAGGAGAGATGAAAAAATGACAAAGTATAGAATATTATAATAGAGATCCCTCCATTTGCAAAAGGGAGGTATGTTTTTATGACTCAGAGGAGGAGATACTACTTGATGAAGAAATGCAAAGAAAAACATTACTGATACAAAAATTTATCATTGAGATATCAGCTGAGGTAGACAAAATGTGAGACTCCTAGGATGAGAAGTTCCAAACAAGTCTAGAAATTATAGAGGAATGAAAAGATCAAGCTAGTAGTGATCAAGAAAGAAGGAAAAAGAAGGATACATAACAAGGTTATTACCAAAAAAATGGTAAAGCTACAATGGTTGAAGAGGTTACAAGTTCTGAAAAATATGATGATGCTTGTGAAATTTACCAATATGAAGATTGTAAGGGATGTTGCCCAATGTTGTTACATCTGTAGGAGTCTAGGATGTATGCATTAAATCCCAAATTTTCAAAGCAGTAAGCACCCAAGTGATGTCTTATCCATAAGGCAACTACAGGTAGTAATTTTACCAATCAACATATACTTCAAGTGGAGCACCCCCATAACCTCAAGAGCAGTATCAATAGTGGCAATACCCACATCATGGGGGATGCCACCACCATCGTAATAGTATCCCTACAAGTAGCCAAAACCTTATGGGTATTATGTCCAATAGGCTATATCCCCTCATGATTCATCAAACCATAATTTCTTCTCTCACTACTACTACCCTTTGGAATATTATAAAGCATCTTCTCTAAGAGGAAAGTCTTCCTTGTTTTTTCATTCTTTGTATTCCATAGTAGCTCTTACACTAGCCACAACCATACCCTTGCCACCTACTTCATCCATGCAGGGTGAAATTCCATCATAGCCATTGTAAAGAAATGTTTCAAGGGTAGTAAATTTATAGCCAGATATTCCTCCAAGTGGTTCTAAATCAAAACCTTATAAGAGACCATTCCTTAGAACCAATAGGCTCATAAAATCCTTGCATGCACCCATGGTTGTTAACCCTACTACCTTTACCTACCCTCAAGCCACATTCAAACCAAAAGACCTTCAATGTCCATACTATTATGTTGACCCATGCTGTCAAAGATTGCATAAAGGCTAGCCACCTTTCCAAGAAATGATATGATCCTAGAATTTCCCTTATTTATTTAGAAGTGACAGGGAATGAACCATGTAGGGCTCTATTAGATTTAAGTTCAGAGGTAAACTTAATCTCCTAATAAATATATAAGACCTGGAACCTGCCTCCTCTTAGAAAGAGCAATATTAGGTTAGAGTTGATAGACCATTCCATGACTATTCCTTTAGAATTAGTGGAGGACATTATGACCACCATTTGTGGGTGGTCCTATTTTATAGATTTCCTTGTAATTCATATAGATAATTATAAAGAGGACTTCCCTATCATTATGAAAATGGCATGGCTAAGCACTATAGATGCCAAAATGGGGATTTGAGACATTTCCTTGGAAATCTCCAAGGAAAATAAATTTGATAAAGTAGAGAAGAAGAGTGTTCCATGTATTGCATAAAATAACACAAGGTGTAATTGCATGTAGAGAATATGGACAATCAAAGAGACATCCTTCCAAGCATGTAATCAGTATGCTGAAATAGCAATTATTTATAATTACTTATATGTAGTAGCCACAAAGCAAGAAGATATCCAATGGCTAGTATCACATCTTCAAGCTGAATCCAAAATGTACATGGAACCATTGGAAACCATCACAAGTGCATACATTATAAACATGGATGAAATAGACCAACACCATCTTCAACTTTTCCACACACAAAATGAACTAGATTAGGAAGATTTGGAAATCCCTACACACTTTAAGCAAGAGCTCCTTAAACTTAAGGCCTTACCAACAACTATGGAATATGTTTTTCTCAAAAATGGCAAGCCAATGATTATCAATTCCAACCTTGATTTAGAACAAAAATAGAAGCTATTGATGATAAAAGATGGCCAACAGCCTTTGCTTCGTCATATCATGAACTTACGAGAATAGATTTGGAGATATGCCAACACTGCATCTACATGAACTCCTCTGTCAAGTCAAAGAGAATATTGCACTCCAAAATTATGTAGGTTATCAAGGAGAAGGTTGAATAACTCCTTAAGGCCAAGTTCATCTATCTAGTTGTGAATAGAAAATGGATTATTCCATTCATTATTATACCCAAGAAAGGAGAAAAATGGAGAGTTTGCATAGATTTTCAGTTGTTGAACATGGCAATCTTCAAGAATCATTTTCCATTTGCATTTGTTGAGAAAGTATTAGATACTATAACAAGACATTGCTATTACAACTTTGTCAATGGTTATACTGGTTATAACCAAATCTAGATTACACTAGAGGATCAAGATAAGATCACATTCACAAGTTCCTAGGAGACCTTTGCATATAGAAAGATGTCGTTTGGCCTATGTAATGATCCTGATACCTTCCAACACTTGGTTCTTAGCATCTTCCAATAACAAATTGGTAGTGGAGTAGAAGTCTTCATGAATGACTTTTCTACGTATGGTGCTACATTTAAGCAAGCCTTGGATCATCTTGAGTAGGTACTTCATCAATGCATGAAGACTAATTTGGAGCCCAACTACTAGAAAAGTCATCTAATGATCCAAAAAGGAATTTTCTTAGGACACAAAATTTTAGCAAAAGGGAATAAGGTGAACTTGAAAAAGGTACAGTTCATTCAAGGAAAAACCAGGTAGCCTAAAATGATGAAATATGTAAGGTCGTTCCTTAGACACACTGGTCATTACCAATGCTTCATTGAGAACTTCTCAAAATTTGCTAATTCGTTGATTAAGCTCAGAAAGAAGGATGCATCATTCCACTAGACTAAGGAATGCAAGTTATTATTCTAGTAGTTAAAATAGAAACTTATAGAAACTCCAATTCTATGTGCTTCTGATTGATTCATATTATTTCACATCATGATAGATGCATCCAATTATGCTTTGGGGGTCATGCTTACATAATTAAATAATCAGAAACATCCTTACTATATCCATTATGTAAGAGGATGCATTATGGAAGCACAATTAAACTACACCATTATGAAAAATGAGCTCATGGAAGTGATGTGTCTCTTAGAAAAATTTAGGCATTATGTGCTTGGATAGAAAATATTTGCGCACATAGACCACAATGCCATCATGTTTCTCATGAATAAACCAATGGTAAGCCCTTGTTTCATACAGTGGATAGTAATTCTATAGGAGTTTCATCTCACAACGGTGGATAGGAAGGGAACCAAGAACATGATCATTGATCACTTATCTCAGTTATGATTTAATAGTAAAGAGGACAAGGGGGCATTATCTAATCAATTCCTAGATAAACTTCTCTTTGCAAAAGTTGTTAAAGTGCAAAGTCCCAAAGATCCTAATTAGTATAACAAATTTCTCTCCTATCTACTCACTCATGAGATGCCATAATAATGGGATAGCAAGAAGAAAATGCAATTTCTTCACCAAACCAAATACTACATCAAAATCAAAGGAAACCTTTACAAGGTTTTTGTTGATGGCTTTGTACGATGATGCATGTCCAATGATGATTAGCTTCTAATTCTCTAGGATGCCCATGAAGGTCCTTGTATGGGCCATTACATAGGAAGGAGGATGGCCATTAAAATCCTCATTTCATGATACTATTGGTTAATAATTTTTAGAGATGTTCATCAATTCTTCCATTCGTGTAAGCTTTGCCAACAAGATGAAGGGATGACTATACACATGAAAGGATCCTAACAATGGATCCAACCACTAGAGCCTTTTGATATTTGGGGCATTAACTTTATGGGATCCATCAATTCCATGTCCAATAGAAAGATGTACATTATCATAGCTATCACCTACTACACTAAGTGGGCCAAAGCTACTGTCATCATTGACTATTCATCTTCTACAGTGGCATAGTTTGAACAACAAAATGTAATAAACAAGTTTCTCATGCTAAGGACACTTATTTCTAACAATGGAACTCATTTCAAAGGTTGTAGCTTTTAAAAATTAATGCAAAATTTAGGTGTATAACATAAATTAACAAATCCATATCACCTCCAATTTAACAATCAAGCCAAAGTTACCAATAGGAAAATAACCAAAATGCTAACATGCACAGTTAGTAAATATAGGAAAGACTAGAGCACAAAACTCAATGATACTCTATGGGCTTCTCCATCGATTTGAAAACTTTCTATTGGTTATTTTCCTTATGAGTCAATGTATGAAAAATTGCCAACCTTTCCAATTCAAGCAAAGCTTCTTACACTTTCAATAACTTATGAACTTGACCTTAATTTAAGTCTAGCACAAAAGGAATGGTTGATGACATTGAATGTTCTAGATGAAAACTAATAGGTAGTCCTATTTCTGAATAAGGTGCATAAGGCACATGTCAAACAATTTCATGACTCACACATAAAGAATGATAAGTTCTAACTAGAAGATAAGGTTCTTATTGGAATCCCATGCATGTACACCAACAAACAAAATTTTAAATGCTATGGAAAGGACATAATATCATTCATATAAATTTTCCTTCTAAGGCCATGATAATTTACCATCCTTTCAGCCCAAACAAATAATTTGTAGTCAACATCTAACAAGTTAAACATTGCTTAGAACCAAGGATAACCAGTAATGTGGATATCTCAATCGATGGACAAGCATGCTCTATCTTTCATATCTCCTTCCAACATAGTTGTGGGGGAGATGGCCACCCATGTTAAGATTTTGCATAGGCTATCCAATTTTTCAACTTTTTGTTTTGCACTATTCTTCATATGTTTTCTCTGTTCTTCCATATTTTACAATTTTTTTATATATTTTATCTTGTCTATATTCTCTTATGTGTTGTTTTCTTATTTGTTCATCAGGAATCTTGAGTTTTTGCCATAGGTCCTACTACTACTGGAAGTTCATTATTATAGTATTTAATATTTTGATTGATCATTAAATGGACAAATTTCATCTTGGGATTATGTCCTTGATTAATGGATTATTAACTTTCTGATGATGTCAGAAAATGTGTACAGAACATGCATCTATTCCATCAAACTCTATGAGGCTCTACATCATGAGACCATGAGGTCCTTACAAAAATAAACTTAAATTAATTAATGGTCTTGATACTTAACAGACTTGAAATAGATCAAGTGGGATGGACAAGGGTGTGACTTCAAGGGGATTTCTCAATATCTATTTGCAACTTTCTTCTTGAGTTTTATGGGCATTCTTATTAGTCTCTCACCACTCCTATTGTCGACCATTATAGGAAGCTTGTCCTTGCATGGTGTGGTTTCTATGAAAAAAAAACATAGAAATTCAAAGCACACCCCTTATACAAAATAATGGGTTATAAGCACTAGTTATGGGGTTGTAAAGACATGTTACCCATGCTTAAAGGTACCTTTCTAACTAAGGCCCTTTCTATCTTCTTACTTCTTTTTCTTCTTCTCTTAGAGTGGTGATTGTCCTTTAAGGATGATCATGAAGTCTTGATGGTTGATATGTCTAAATATGGTAATGCGAAGTTAATAAACATGGATGTACCTGGTTCCAACTAAGGATGGGATGGTATCATATCATCTTAAACACAAATTACACAAGGAATTCATGTGACCAAGATATGCTTCTCACTTTAATACTACCTCATATCATGGTTAATTAGTATGTTTATTTTCATATGGCATAATCCTTCGATGATCTCTCACATGGATTCCAATTTTAACTTCTAAAGATCATTAATCATCCTTGGTGTCTATGAACTCCTAGGAATGACCACATTCAACGATATTAATGGACCAAGCCTGCTTTGAGAAGGATCCACTTGCATACCCCTTGATATTTTCAAGTTAAACTTCCTATTCCTTGGTCATTTTCACGATCAATATTATCACTTCATCTTTTAGAATGTCCAATTTTTCTTCTCTTTAGCATCAATTACTCATCCAATTCAACTCAATCCCCTCTTCCAAAAAATTAAAATATCCTCTTTCAGGTTTTACAATTGTTCTAGCTTTTCTAGCTTCCTTTAGACTCTTATTTTTCTTTCAATCTCTTCCAAAATTTCTTGGTTTTATTATATGAAAAATTCACTTAAATAGCTATGTCAATGCATCCTCATCAATGTAACAGGATACATCAACACAGCCTCATCAATGCATCCTTGTCAACATAGTAGAAAGCATAACACTTCGTCAATTTTTCACCATGTTCTTCTAAGTGACAAAGGAGTTTTTGCATTTTTCAGAGCCTAGAACCCTTCTAAGTGTTATAACTCTCACACTGCTCATCCAATTCATCTTCTTATTTGATCATCTAGCTATTGGAGGTATGCTTTACATTGCAAGGATCATAAACCTTTGATATTTTTTAGAAAATTTTTCAAAATTTTTCTAACACCAAAAGATTTACCCATCAAAATAATATTAAAATACTCATCCTAATTAGGGGTAAGCTTAACAAATAAACTCTAGTAGCTAATAATTAAAATAATATTCAATGTAAAGATCATATAGAATCCTAACTATAACCTGATCTAATAATAAATGTATAAAAAATAACTAAGGGTTATAAAATAAAATGCTAATCCAGGGTTATGTTTGTGATTGCAAATGGTACCAAAGAGAGAAGCACCAATAGGAGGACCTTCCTAGCCTAGGAAGAAGTGGCCATAGGGAGAAAGCGACCAACAACAAAAATAACCACAACAACCCCAAGAGTAAGTATCCAAATAAACACAAGCAATAGGGCCTCTTTGGGTGGAGCCTAAAGTGAAATCTATTTAATAGATTCCCACCATCGAGATCAACCAATGCAGGTAAGATGAAGTTCCTAAGTTGAGGCTTAACGTTGAAGTTACACTAATGGAGGCCTACCTAGAAATAATTAGAACTAGGGAGGGTCAAAGTTCTATTCTTCAAGAATTAACCTTTGGATCCTTCTTGGAGTTTGTGCCTAAGGATGTCTACACTTAATTATAGAGGTCTCCCATGTGGTCCATTCTCTCCTCCAATGGAGAATCATATATGGGGGAGTCCTACCTATTTTGGAACAACTTGAAAGGAGATGAATCTATCAAGATCAAGAACATCATAGTTTCCTACTTAGTTGAGGCCATCATGAAGGCCCTTAGTTTGCCTAATCCTAGATCAACATTGGTAGAAATATCAATCCAAGTAGATCTAGAAGTAAAGAAAGAATGGATTCAATGTTGCTATGGAGTGGATGGTAAGAATTATGGTTTACTCACAAAGGCGAAGCATGTCTATTTCAAGATCGTGACTAATCTTCCAAATCCCACACTAAGGCTAAGCAAGGTAATAACCTCCTCCACCTATGCATATGTCTCTTTGAGCAAAAAAATTTCCTATCAACCTTCCACAACCTATCTATTTGGAGATAGAGAAGCAATTCAAAGATAATAAGAAAGAAAGAAAGACACTCCCCTTTCTATGCCTAATCAAGAAACTATGCAAAAGGGGAGGCATAGCATGCTATGCCAATGATATGGTTCATCATGCTCCTATTACATCCTAGCAAGAGATGATTAAGGACAAGGCAATAATAAAACTATCAAAAAAGGAAAGGCCACCACCATCACCACCTATAGGAGAAACAACACTGGAGTCACTTGCAACTATAGAAAGGTTCCAAAACTCAATGAGTAATAGCTATAGTAGCAACATGGCTCAACAAGTGGTGGAAAATCATTAGTTTATGATGCAACCTTGAGCCATCTCAATGAGATCACTTAGACCATTATTTGGCTAGACCAGGAACTACCCCATTATTCTCTACATAAAAAAATCAAGTTTCCTCAAGGATAAATCCTAGCACTTGACAAGTTATGGTGTCCATCCCTAGATAAGAATTCCCTAACAATTCTAGGAATGACATAAATTTCTCGATCCTCTTAAAGGAAGATGAGGGAGGCAACTATTCTGTTAATGTAGCACCAAAGAAAAGAAACAATGGTAGAGGTGATGGATGATGGGGTAGTAGAGGTCCTAAATACTCTTGTGGGTTCTATGCCAAATACTTCCATAATGGTGGACATTCAAATGTCTACAGAAGCAAGGAGTGGTTAATTGAGCATTGCCCAACATGAAGAAGTGTTGGAATAACTAGTGGAAGCCATGCAATTAATTTCAAATATCTTCAATCTTCAAGATGAAATCACCATAATCTTGTCATAGTTTCTAGAGATCAAGGGAAAAGTTCTCATTGCTAATGCTCATCTATAGATAGCCACCATTAAGAACTAATGGTTAACTATGAAGATTTTGGAGTTGTGGGCCTATCTCTCTAACTCCATCATTCTAAACCAAAACTCATAAGGGATGAAGCTTTTCAATAGCTCAAAATAGAATAAGGAAGGTTGAGAATGTAAAGGTAATGATAGTCTTTGACATGTCCTTGAAAAAGGCCATGGCCTTTAACACTAACAAGGACTTTTCACAAGTCCACAAAGAAAACTTGATCCTAATAAAAGACCTTCATTGCCTACAAAATGTTGAACAGAAAAAGGACCAAATGGTTAAATTTGTTCAACAACAAAAAGAGCATCTAGCCAAGATGAATCTTGATTTGAGAAGCTTATAAACAAAAAATAGAAATCTATCAATGGAGAAAGTCTGAGTGCCTCATCAAAAAATTATCAACGAAGAAGTTGCATGGAAAAATGAGACCCTAAAATTTGAATGACTCAAGAATAATTATAGGAACTAGGTTGAAATCTTCAAGGAGGTGAATGAAAACTAAATCCAATTGACAAAGATGAAGATGAACAAGGTCCTCTAGTAGCTCTAACAAAGAGGTGACATATGGAAACCCATATTTGATGGGTTAAACACATATAACAAAGCTAAAATCCATTTCAAAGAGTTCCAAATCAAGGAGATGACAAAGTACATGGAGCTCTCCAACCTCCATTATGCAAACTTAGCTACACTGATAATAGGGAGACTAAGAACTAAATTGGAAAATTAGGTGGCTAGTTCCTACCTCTTGTATGAGGCAAAATTCAAGTATCATAAGGATACCAAGTAGTAGTTGGAGATAGCCAATGCCAAGCTTGAATTTTTTAGGAGTCAATTCATTAACCAATGATCATTTGCTAAGAACCTAGCTAGAACAATGAACAACTACGATAAGCTACAAAACCTCATGAAGACATATGACATTGAACATAAACAATCTACAACATGATTTGTCAACTCCAATGAGTTGTTCCACATGATGTCATACCTATGGAATATCCTTGTGGTATCCCACATTGATGAAGCTATGTGAACTACATGTGATCCATGTGATATAGAGGAGAAGATGAAAGCATTACTAGATACTTTCAAGCTTCCTCTAGTAGTAATAGCCATAGCAAGTTAGCCTCAACCACCTCCACTTCCTTGAGCTCTAGAACCAAGTGAAGCACCTTTAATACCACAAGAGGCTCCACCTCTAAGCACTATTTTAGAATTTGTCCTATCTTCAAGAACTCATAAGTACCTACTGAAACTATTCAATTTTGTTCTGATGGACATCAATTTTGTCATATTGTACAATCTAGCACTCAAAATTGGTTAATCAGTCAATATATTTATTTTTAAGTTAATAAATTTCATACTTCCCCAAATTTTGTAAGAAGATTGATCCTACTTTTTTTCACTCAAGGATGAGCTTTAATTAGTCTTGGGGATATTATGAGTCATTATAAATAAGCTACATTGATGGGCATGCATTGACATAGCCCTGTCAACATATCACTGTTGATGTATGGTAACATGCATCAACATAGATGATTTGATGCTAACACAAGAAAAGCCTATATAAATGCATGCACCAACCACATTTATTGTACCTTAGGTCCATATTGTAGTGAAGACCTTATAGTTTTACTTTTCCAAAGATAGAATATTTTCCTCTGAGTTCCCAAAGTGTAAATTCAAGAGATTATATGGACCTCTATTCAAGCATCATGTACCTGAAGGCATTGATGTAACCGATAATAAAGATGAGATTTCTAACATTCATTGCAATGCTTGGATTAGTTTAATTTTTTTATTTGCACTCTACTTTTCATGAACTTTATATTCATAGTCATAATTAATTAATACACTTACTCATAAATACATAAATATAGCCACTTTGAGTATAACATGCTATGCTTGGTAATCCCAGTAGTAGCCATTTGGCAACACCTAGTAATAGCTATTTGGTAATCCATTAGTGTAATATGAGTTTGGAATATGTACAGTAAGTGGAAATAACTACTTATGGTAGGATAGTTAGTCATTATATTAGCTAATTAGTTAAATAGTTAATTATTAAACCTTTATTTATTCATCTAGCTATTAGGAGAAAATATCTAAAAATACCAACAAAAATAAATATGATAAGCCTTAACTCATATTTAACCATACATATAGATAGCACAAGTGTAAGTTAGGAAGAAAATGATCACATGACCAATTGATTCATAATTTATGACTATAGCTGAACTTAGGAAGTCCATAGAATTTGATCATATCACTAGTACATGCTTGTGATTCATATGGTTGGATATAGGGAATACCCACTACTCATTACAAGTGATGCCAAATACATTAAAGAAATAGAAAATTTTAGTAGCAACAATACGAGCTTTAGAAGCTCAGGATTAAAGACTTGTTGGTTGAAAAGAAATAGGATGTATGCATCACAAGAATTAAATCAGAGATCATGAAAATGAAAGACTAGAATTAATTAAATCCTCTAGTTTTAGGAAAATTTATAAAGGTATTTCTAATCTTATTCTCATAAATTTATAAGATAAAAATATTTCAAAGGAATTATGGTATATTATATGTAAGATATATCAATCTAGTACTTACTCAAATAAATTATATCTTAAAAGGACATTATTGTTATTAAAGATATCTAAAAATACTACTATTGCATCTCATTTCATGACTTATAATACTATTATGAGATAATTATAATCAATTACTAGTAATAAGGAAGAAGAAGATCAAGGTATTATCCTATTACAATCACTTCCTAATTCATGGGAAAATATTATTCAAAATATTACCATTATAAGTACCTCTTTAAAATTTGATGAAGTTGTAGTATGGTTGATAAGTGAATAATTTCAAAAAAATGCTTGCACCTACTAAAGCATTGATAATTAAACTAGGAAAATAGCAATTAGGCAAACTGACCAATAAGAATAATTTTAAATTCAAGAAAGTTACAAATAATGCTCTTAAGAAAATACCAAAGTGTCAAAACTATAAAAAGCATGGCCACTTAGAGAAGGATTGGAAATTTTTGAAGGAAAAGATGAAAGATGCTAGATTTGGTTCTTATAAAAAAGATGCTAATGAAAAAAATACTAGATGTATATATAGTCATAATTGAAGATAACTCTAATTGTAATCATTGGCACATTGATTGAAGTACTTCATATCACTTTACATCTAGAATAGAATGGTTTTCTAAATACCATGAAGCTATGTCTACTCCTATTTTTCTTGGGAATGATAAAACTTATACATTTAAAGGCTATGGTAAAGTAAAGTTATCTTATAATGGTAGGATACTTATAATTTTCAAGGTATATCATGTCACTATGCTCATCAAAAACTTATTATCTATGACTAATTTTGATGATTTTCACCTATTTGTATTATTTTTGTAATAATAAATTTATAATTTTTCCAAGAAAATCCATCATAGCTACAAGATATAAAGAAGTAGGAGATCATACCAGCTAGATGATTTTATAGTGGTTGATAAAGTTAAAGCCCTTAATACTTGGAAAGAAAACTTCATCATGAATCTATGGCATAGAAGACTTGGGGATGCGGGAGAAAATTCCATCTAGATTCTTTCAGAAAAAGCATAAGTAAAGATAATATCCAAGATCATTTACTTCTCTATGAACATTGCCTAAAATGAAAACAACACCATTAGACCTTTATTTCAAGTACTCAAATATCTAAAAACACATTTGTTCTAGTTCATAGTGATATGTTTGATCCTATTTCGGTAGCTTCAATTGTCAACTCTAAATAGTATGTCTCCATCATACATGATTATTCTATAAAAGTATGGATTTACTTCCTAAAATTCAAATATAACTTCTTTGATAAAATCAAGGAATATAAAGCTCTTATTGAAAACTAATTTGATAAAAGAATTAAATCTCTTAGAAAAGATAACAATGGAGAATTTTATTAAGATGAATTTGAAAATTTTTGGAGGATTCATGATACTTTCAAGTAGAAGAGACCTCCAAGCACTCCACAAAAAAATGAAGTTTAGAAATGGAGGAATAGAAATCTCTTGGATTTGGCTCGATATATGCATAGTGATGCTACTCTTGAAAAGAAATCTTAGCAAAAGGTATGATGATAGCTTTCTAATTAATTAGTAGAATGCCCTCATCATCATTAGATGGTAGAATCTCAAAAGAGATATGGTCAAGTAAAAAGGTTTCAATGGATCATTTAAGAGTATATTTTATTGTCATGTGTTGAAAGAATATAGATCAAAATTACATTATAAAGCCAATAAATGTGATTTTTTAATATGATCATGGGGTAAAAGGATATAACCTATGGAATATTTATACTCATAAAATTATATATGGTAAAGATGTGTTATTTATGGAATCATCTCAACCTGCTAAAGTTGAGGACAAGGTTACCAAAAAGCTCACTGTGATATTGACTAGAAATCAGCTAGAGAGCAAGTTGATGATGAAATTAATGATATGAAAGATCTACCTCAAGAAGAAGATAAGCCATTAAGAAGGTTAAGTCAGGTTAGAAACATCTTAGTATTTAGATTCATATGTTTTGCATATTAGTGATGCTCATCAAACCTATAAAGAAGCTTGTGACTCAAAAATTATTAAAGCTTGGGAAAATGCTATGGATAAGAAATTGAAATTACTAATGAAAAAAAAAAGACATGGGAACTTGTTAAAATTTCTCTTGCAGGAAAATGTGTTGGTTGTAAATGAATTTTTACTATAAAAGAGGAAGGAATATATAAGGTAAGGCTAGTAGCAAAATGACACTCTCAAAAGAAGGGTATTAATTATGAAGAAGTTTTGCACTAGTGGTAAAATTAACATCCATAAAATTTCTAATGTCTTTTGTGGTTATTTTAGATCTTTAAATTTAATAGATAGATGTTAAGACTACATTTCTTTATGGAAATCTTGATGAAGAAGCATACATGCAACATCCTAAAGGCTATGTAGTTAAGTGCAAGAAGAACATGGTATGTCACTTACTAAAATCCTTGTATAGATTGAAGTAATTCCATAGGATGTAGTATAAGAAATTTAATTCTTTTATATGAATGTTTGATTTTGTAAGGACTAACAATGACCCTTGTATTTATCTAAAGAAAGATTCACAAACTTATTTTATACTATTATTGTATGTTAACGATATATTGATAGAAAGACCTAATGTACAAGAAATCACTAAGATGAAATGGTAGTTATCATCTTAGTTTTAGATGAAAAATCTTAGTGTTATAAGAAAAATATTTTGCATGGTGATGAGTGGCGAGGTACCCCTACACTCAACCATATGAATATGAGTGTTTCACGCATGAGCCAGTCGAACTCCACAATTGGGCTAATTGTTGTATCTAGATAGTTACTCACTAATCATAGTTCGTTGTCTTCCCACCTGGACTAGTATTTGCTTTGTCACATATGGTTTAGTCTAGAGTGAGGTGTATGATGTGGTTTCTAACCTAGTGCTCGTCTTGGAGGCAATGGAAAATAACCTTAGTTAAGCTAGGAGGAAAAGGGAGAGAGAGCTAAGCTAGCCTAAGTGCGATGAGCATCTGTTCCTTAATCGTCCATACACATCTTGGACATCATGTACAACTACTGTTAAGATTACCACGTGCATGCCCTAGGTACACTACTGGGATACCAAGTAGTCACACTTAAATGCTCATGATTAAGTCATACTCATTCCGCATTTAAGGAGTTTACAGTGAAGAGATATTAACTAAAAAAGTAATAAATAATAATAATAATTAAATAATTAAACTAAGTGAATGCTACAAAGATGAAGTAATCTTGATCTTTACTTCTGGTCATGTGTGTGTCCAAGTACATCACACTCGAATAAAGGTGCCATACAATTACAATCATCACACTACGAGCATGCACTAGGAGAAAGGGTTGAGAAGGAGTAAAAAATGAGCTAATTTCTATCTATTGATTGAAACTAAATTAATGAAAAAACTGACTTCTTTCCCATGCACCCCATTATGTATTTATAGGCTCACACGGGAACTGCGATATTGCATATATGATATCGCTAGCCAGTCTATGATATCGCATACCCAATATCGCGTATGCAATATCACGGGCTAATGAATCATGATTCATCATACCCCCACGACTAAATGAAAACTCATCCTCAAGTCAAAAAAATGAGAACAAGTTCCATTGATTACATAGTGGATAGTTATGGGATTATTAACTCACTCGTAATTCATTCATGTCGTAGTGGAGAATTGAATACAACAAAATTGGGACACGAACACAAAAATTACAAAATTTTGTGGAACTCATGTGGTTCCAGGTGGTGGTGGCTCCTCCATGGGTCACTTCCCCTTATCTTGTGCTCCAAATTGTGGAATTTGATGGCTCTACAATAATTCCTAGAGCTTTCCCTCTTCATTTTTGGCATCTTGTGTCATCCATGCTAATGCACCAATGTTTGATGGAGTTAGCACCTCCCATGGACATGGTAGTTGTGGGAACATTTGATTTACTTTAACATAACAAGCTACAAACAACTGTCATTCCTCCTTGTAGGCTCTAGCTTTGTCCTTGTACTCCTAGATATCTATAAGCTATCAAGCCAAGTCTGTTGTGACATCTTTTTGGCCTTCATAGCTGGTCTTAACCACCTCTAGTTCAGAATTTGCAATTTCTAACCTCTGCAACATTTTCTTATGATCTGCAAATTCTGCTTCATATTTGGTGTAGGTGGCAGCTACCTGCTTCTTGAGCTCTAATCGCGAGCATCCTACTATCAACATGGCTAAATTAGCATACTGCAAGTTTTCCAATTCCATGTACTCTATGAGATCTTGAATCTACAGGTCTTAGCTTTTAAGCTCTACTTGGTGAGAAAATGCATACGTGTCTAGTATGGCCCGCCAATTAGTGTGTTGAGCACTGAAAGTATTGATGTGGGCCTTGGCCATATGGATCTCCTTTTCTATGATTTGCTTGTACATCCCCACCTAGTCTCTAAAGTGATCTCTTAACTTTTCATGCCACTTGGCCTTGTTTTTCCATGCGCTTATTTCGATGGCTATCTTCTGATAGATTGCATGTACCTTCTCCATTGAGAGGGTTTGATTCTCTCTGGCTAAAAGGTTCATGTCTTGGTTAACCTTGACCAACTATTCTCATAATTGCTAAAATTTTTCCTCAAGAACATTCTTCTATTTCTCCACATTGGTTAACCAAAGATTGTCAATAGCAAGCTGTTTATTCTCTTCCTGTAAGGCTCTAAGTGCCTTAGTGTGCGCATAGGTTTGTGTTTGTGCCTTGGAGGCATCCTAGTCGGCCTTCTCCTTCTCCTCTACCACTCTTTTATTATCCACCAATAGTTTATTAATTTTCTCCATCCTAAAAGTGTCCAGTTGGTTTGTGGGAACAAACTAAGATGGGTCCTGCTGTGCAGCTTGTAGGGCAACAAGCCTTTCTTGGAGTCTTACCAACTCTGCTTCTACGTGCTCAGCCCTAGTCTCTACCATGACTAGCTTTTCTTTGGTGGAGATGAGGTCTAATTGCACTACCGTGACATCTTGCAGGATGTTGAATAAGGATGTCATTACTTGTCCTATCTACAACAATCGATCAAGGAGATCCTCATGCTTCGTAGAAGTCATTGAGGAATTGGCTAGAGTTTGAGCATCCCATGCTCCTGTGAAATAGGCTAGTGGCATAACAGGGATGTTGAAAGGTTCTTTGATGTGGTTCGTGATCACTTTTGTGGCTTCTACTACATCTTGGTGTTGCATGACCACCACTCTGGCCCCTTCACCCATTTCCAATTGCACCTAGAAAGACATAACATTCCCTAAAATCTATTGTGACCAATGATTCTCCCCTCCTCCTATTTTAATGGACACCTCATCCCATGTGTGATCAATAGAAATTGTGGGTCGTACGATGTCGTCAATGACGCGGAAGAGATTAGCATCATCACGACTTCCCCAACTAATCATCTTAGCAATGGCCCTGAGATGGCTCATTGACAGTCAATAGTCCTACTATGGTGGTGATGGTTGGTCTTGCAAGCTCATGCTAGGCTCTGCTTGTTGTTGACTGGGCTCTATGCTTGGGATTTCGCTAGGCCCTGCAATTTGAGTTGTAGTGGGCCCCACCATCTATTCTTGCTCTAGCTTCAGTGTCTCACTAGCACTTTTCCTTGGGGATGGTGGCTTTAGTAGTTCAACGAACAAAGCATTTTGAGCTCTTCTGGGAACATCATTGGTGTACCCTAGAATACCAACACATTTGCACAGGTTCTTGATGAGACAAGGGAAGGGCAATGCGAACTTCCTTGTCTTGCATTCTTCAAAACTTTTCAAGATCTCCATGAATATAGATGAGGAAGGTTAGCATTAGCCTTTCCCATCAATATCGCACATCTTCTTTTCACATACATTGAGATTCTTTTTAATCCTCTAGTGGGGAAGATGTGATAAGTGCCAATCTTGAAGTATATCGTTTCTTCTAGCGTCAACTCTCCATATGTCTTTTCCTATTTACCGTACATCTTATCCAACCAAACTCTTCACACATCAGCACTAGAGTGAGTGGATAGGTAAGCAAATTTTGGCCTCGTATTTGGAAGGTTCAACACTTCTGAGATGGCCTTGGTGGAAAAATCTATAGACACACCACAAATGTTAACTGTGGTGCCTTCTTCCTTATTGTGCCAAAATTGGTACATTTCTCTTAAGTACCAAGAACCACTTTCAAAGAGGATAGGCCATAATGGAGACCCTTTGAATTGGTCTCTAACAACCTCAGGAGAAAATTCTGTGAAAGGTCCAAAGTTTAATTCCATGATCACAGTTGTCGACGTGGACCTTTCTTAGATAGCCTAGACACACTCTGAGGACAACATGAGTTGTTGTCCTTGTTTAGGCACTTCAGCAGCTCCTCCTTTTGCCTGTCCTAACTATGTAGTAGCAAGAATCTCTTAATGGATACTAAATGATTGCACCTCCTACTCAGAAAGTTGTTTGAGAGATGCTTTTACTTTGCCTCTCCTAGGTTGCTTGGATACACCTTGAGAGGGTCCTTCTTATTGTCCACATTTAGGGGCCATCTACAATCACACGAGGCCAACCATTAGTAAGGTTGTTTACAAAATTTAAGTTATACCTTACTCCTACCTTAATGAATTCATTTCTTATTTTGTATGATCCAAAGTTAGAAAATATTGTGGAAATGTCCCCTAAAAGTTTTAATATTGGGTCCCTAAATTTGATTAGGTGGCTTTAAAATTTAATTTCTTGGTGTAGGTGAGGAGATAAGATTGTTTTTGTTACATGTTTATCATCATTTTTTGTAATCAATTACGCTTGATAGTATCCTTCAGACAATGATGAATTTCAAAAAATTTATATGCAATTTGAAGTGTACCCCTCCCCCATGACTATGTTGAAGACTCCAGGTTCAAGTAAGTTCTCTTAGAATAAGAATTGGAGCACTAGTGAGTGAGTTATGAACATTGGAACAAGAGGTGTGCAAGTCGTGAGTCATAGAAGAAAAATTGAAAAATTCCCC
>MNCI01024348.1:26451-36457 GCA_015680685.1 Gnetum montanum | reverse complement strand
TGGCCTATCTAAAGTAGGTTTCTTAGAAAAATTGATAAATTTCCAAAATTCTAAACTCAAAAATGAAGGACTTGAAGTCAATGTAAAAGGTCTAGGGTAATATTAAATAGTCTTGAAGGCATCAAAAAATATTATGGTGTAGAATCTAGCAATGGAATGCATGAATCAGATGAGGAGAAAGGACATGTGTCGATTCATAGGAACATTTGGACCAAAAGGATAATGAAGGAAAGAGTATTGTAATTCTTGGAGGGTATGAAATGATGTGATGGTGATGTGTTGTGAGTGTACATTACAAGGGTTACGCAAGTGGATCCTTCCCAAAGTAGGTTCCTACCTATAATGCCCTTTTGTAACCACACCTTAAAATGTCCATAGGCACTAGAAGGGTTAATGTAATCCATACCATTTTCACAAAACACACACATGTAGATACCACCATGATGAGGTATGAATTCAATGCTACACAAGACACAAGTCATAAATTCATGAACAGCGAGATGAGGTGAATTGTAGAAGGGATTGCAAAGATTGGAACATGAGGTAGCTGACCTAGGGCACGACGAATCTTCAGTGTAAGGCATGATTAATGTGTCATTAACCTATCTCTCAAAAATCAGGACCAAGTCCATTCTTTTGATCAGTGACATCACATTATTTCATCCCAATGATAGATAAGAGTTTTAGGATGGCAAGGCGTACGATCACTTGGCATTTTGTACAAGGGAGGAGTGATTTTTCTTTGTGGCACTCTTGTTTGTGATAATTTTTTGATTTTTTTTATATGCTTAATCCAAAGAATCCACCTACCTTAAGGCATGGGTGCATGTCTTTCCAATGGGACCTCCTAGAATAGCATTTATTTCCTTAATTAAGTGCCTTTTGATTACTCTTACTCCCATTTTTTGTTAGATCTACAAGGATCTTAGTACAACCAAGCTACATGATAACTCCTATAGATGTCAACAAAGAGAATCCACAAGTCCCCTTGATGTCACACCCTGGTCATTCCTGCTTAGTCCATCCTTATTCACTCTAGGTATAATAAACACAAGGCTACTTTAAGTTTTAATGATTAGGAATATTATTGTACCTAGGGTAGAGCCTCTTATTAATGGAATGGATAGGTGGATGCTATGGGCTCATTATTCAAGTAATTAGTCACCTGAGACTTGATAGCGGAGAACAACACCTCAACCAATAAGTCACATGAGTGCCTTATTCATAGATGAGATTACTCATAAAAAGATAAAATAACAAATTGAAAGATGAAAAAATGGAAAAAAAATTGAAAAATTAAAGAAATGGAAAAACATTTATTAATTCCATGTTGTTAGAATGGAGGATACCACCCATAGCTAAATAGTTGAGCATGGCTAGAATTAATAAATGGAAGGTTTGGATCCAAGCATTTTGGAAACATTGGAATCTAGTCATATCCAAACCACCAGGTGTCTTTTGAGGTGGTGGTAGGAATATACCCAAATTGGGGTTCACACACTTGATTGTAGTAGGCATAGTAGGGTAGATTATAAGATGTGGTCATGTGATAAGGAGCTGACCCACTATGGCACCCGTGACCGTAAGATGGTATGCAAGGATCGACATGTCTCCCCATGTGGCTATATTCATTGGGCCCCATTGTTGTTGGAGTATTAAGTGGTGGCCATGATAAGGTAACATGAGGTGTTGGGTTTGAAGAGGAAGATGCATCACAGTGTTGGACTTGTGCTGAGTTGGTAGATGCAGTGGTTTTAAACTGTGGTATCCCTTTCTACGGTCATGTCTAAAGAAAGGACACTTCCAGTGTTCTGGAGGACCTCCACTACTATTGATAGTAGAAGTACAAGTAACACTCATGGGTTGATGCTGTGGTGTAAATCCTTTGGGCACAATTGGTGGCGATGTAGAAGGAGGTCAAGGATGAGAAAATTGTTGTTGAGGGAAAAGTGTAAGGTACATGAGGTGGCGAACTTGGCGGAGAGGGTATGTGTGGATAGTATTCTAGAGAATGATAATGATGAGGTGAATTAGAGGATGATGATCTGGTTGGAGAAACAAGGTGTTGACCATAGTAAGCCTTTGGCATTGGGACATACAAAGGATATGGTCATGTTGGCGATGGCCTGCCCCACGACTGGGGCTTTTGCCATTGTAGTTGAGCCCAATATTTCTATATGAAATCTTGGTGTAACATTCCTCCCCAATGCTCATGTAAATGTGAAAAAACTAGGCATTGGCCTTTGGGGTGATCATACATACAAACGTTACATTGATATGTGAAGTTGGCAATTGAGTTCTTATTCTTATTATCTTCTATCCTTTGTTCTGATTGTTGTGTGGTGTCCTATTCTATTTTTTGATTTGGCATAGTTGTGCCTCTACTATTGTTAGCATATTCTTCATATTTTCCATGCATCCACTTCATCATCTTATTAATCTTTACCACAATCTCATCTAGTGATTGTTGCATTAGCAAAGGTAGAAATGGTTGCACTTCCTCCAAGTGAGTTGATTTCTCCTCTTTATGGATACGGACCTTTGCTAATTTAAGATTTTGGTCCTATTGAGAGCTTTGAACATTCTCCCATTTAGCCATTTCTCCTTCTTCTTTTTCTACCCACTTAATAAGCTCTCGGAGTTGATGGATTTGTAGCTCGTATCGTTGACCTTAGGCATACATCCCTAGGGTTTCCCTTATTTCATTACGGAGCCCATCCATGATATGGTACATTAGCCTTTCCTCGGAGAACCCATGGCCTAGGTATTTTTTTAACAATGCATAATATCTTTCTAAGGCCATGTCCAAGGGTTCATGTTATGCTTGTTTCCACTTCTTGGATTTGTTTCCTCAAGGTTGATACTCTTGCATAGGTTAGATATCATTCATTGAATAGTTCTACCATTGTTGGCCAATGTCGAATTGACTTTGGTTTTCAGGACCTATACCATACTTTTACGTGGCCAATGAGTGTCATAGGAAAGAGCTTAAGTTTTTGCCACCCATTATCAATATTGTTCCATACATAGGCATCGTAGAAGGCTTGTAGATGTTGTTGCGGATCTGAATCATAGCCTCCTGCAAACTTGGGAAAGTTGTTTAAATCAAGCCTAGGTAGACGGCTTTCTTTGCGATGCGTACAGGATATTCAAACAACCTCTTGTATAGGCATTAGGCTCTTAGTAGCTAGTAAGGGTTCATTGTCACTAAGTAGGTTGTGAGTTTTCGAGTTGATATGATGTTTTCCTTGTTCATGTTGGCATTCTCAATTTTCTTTGTGAGCTCGATTTTTAGTTTTGTGTCGATCCCTTGAAAGATAGTCATTTGTGTCATAATCTAACATTGAAGGAGTAGAGGAAGAGAGGGAACTGTAAAACTTGTTGACTTTTGTAAGTCTTCCAATCATCCCCAAATAAGTTCTTGTTAGTTATCGAGAAGGTCCTAGGCCTTATGGACCTCCTTATTCTATGGGATGTCTCATCCTTACTAGAGGTGTCAGAGTTGGATAATGAAAGTATTTCAGTATAGTTGGGATGTTCATGAATGTAGGGGACTCTTGCATAAGGTTGAGCACTCCAAAATTTATCTTCATCATCATATAATTTTTTGGTTCTCCAGTGAATTTCCTTACTCATTTTTGCATTGTCAAAGTCTTATGAGAGAGACATTGTTATGAGTTTGTGTGTGACTTATTTGCAATTACTTTTTTTAAAAGATATATCATCAAGGCTTTGTTACAGTGATCTTGTATGATGTAACTGATCTAAATAACTAGCACCATCCCTGGCAATGGTGCCAATGATGAGTGGCGAGGTACCCCTACACTCAACCATACGAATACGAGTGTTTCATGCACAATCCGGTCGAGCTCCACAGACGGGCTAGTTGTGGTATCTAGATAGTTATTCACTGATCGCAGTTCGCTATCTTCCCACCTGGACTAGTATTTTCTTTGTCACATATGATTTAGTCAAGATTGAGATGTATGATGTGGTTTCTAACCTAGTGCTACTCCTAGAGGCAATGAAAAATAACTTTAGTTAAGCTAGGAGGAAAAGGGGGAGAAAGTTAAGCTAGCCTAAGTACAATGAGCATCCATTCCTTAATCATTTGTACACATCTTGGACCTAGTGTATGACTACTACTGGGGATTACCAAGCGCATGTCCTAGGTACGCTATTGGGATACCAAGTAGTCACACTTAAATGCTCGTGACTAAGTCATACTTATTCTACATTTGAGTTTAGGGTGAAGAGATATTAACTACAAAAATAATAACAATTAAATAATTAAACTAAGTGAATGCTGCAATGATGAAGTAATCTCGATCTTTATTTCTGGTCATGTGTGTGTCCAAGTACGTCACACTCGAATAAAGGTGTTGTATAATTTCAATCATCACACTATAGGCATGCACTAGGAGAAAGGGTTGAGAAGGACTAGAAAATGAGCTAATTTCTATCTACTTACTAAAACTAACTTACTAAAAAAAGTGGCTCCTTTCCTATATGCCCCATTCTGTATTTATAGGCTCACATGGGAACCACAATATCACATATATGATATCACTAGCCAGGCCGCGATATCGTGTACCCGATATTGCATACGTGATATTGCGTATGTGATATCACGGTTTAATGAATCACGATACATCACATGAAAATTCAAAAGATAAAAAAGATAAAAAGCTATGACTTGATTAATTTTCATATGTTAATAATGTTTTAGACAATTTAATATGCATAAGTATAAGCAAGTAAACACTCCATAATGTATTGGCATGAAATTATCCATGGAGTAAGACCTTTGAATAGATGAAGAAATGGAAAAGATAAGAAAAATTTCCTATGGTAATGCTATAGGTAGCCTCATGTATGTACTGGTCTATACTATGCCTAATATTACTTATGTAGTGTGAGTTGTAAGTAAGTTTATATCTAATCTTGTTAAGGAACATTGCATGGGTTTAACAAGAACTCTTAGGTATCTTCAAGGTACTATTAATTTTTCCATCTATTATGAGAAAAGTTTCATTTGATTACATGGCTTTGGAGATGTATATTTGGGAGGTGACCTAGATCGCTAAAAATCCACAAATGAATATGTTTTTAAAACAAACACATGTTCAATTAGTTGGATCAGCAAGATACAAAGTTTTCTTGCATTATTAACAATAGATGTAGAGTATGTAGTGGCTTCTTAAGCAAGGAAAGAAGTAGTTTATCTACAACATTTGGTCAAAAACTTTGGGCAAAAGTTAAAAAAATAAACATTTCATGATAATCAAAATTCAACCTTTCTATTAAAGAATCTTAGGTTTCATGCAAGGATAAAACACATTGAGATAAACTATCATTTCATTTAAAATAAAATTGAAAAAGGAAGGATTTCTCTTGTAAAGGTTTCTACATCAAAAAATCTACCAAATATGTTGACCAAGGCAATTCTTGTAAATAAGTTAAACTAGTAAAGAAAAGAACTAAGATTAGTAAATTGTGAAATGTAGCATTTGTTCCTAGTTGTAATGCCTTAAACTAAATAACAAGTAGAAAAATTATAAGGTGGGTTGATTATTTTAAAAATAAGACACCTCCTCCTTGTAATGACTACCATGTTGACAAATAGTTATTGGTACTTTAGCTAAAAATAACAAAGACAAACATAAATATGACCAAAAAGATTATGTAACTATTAACAACTAATTTGGTCCTAATTAATTATGAATTATAACTCCATAATTTGGCTTTTATCTAAGCATGAAATTTTGCCCATTATATAAGTGAATGCATGGCCAGTCTTAGGTATCATCAACAAATCAAAGGGTTTGTGAAGGAAATTTAATTTACAATCTCTTGTTCTTGTGTAAGCTTGATTCAAGCTTATTGTAAGTCTTGAACTAAGAAGACTTAGATGTTAGAAGCTGAAGAAATTAGTAGAATTTTTCTAGGAAAATTATGTTATTCACCTTAAAGTTGTTCTCTTATTTTCTATTAATTTATATCACTACTATTTTTATTTATTTTTTACATTTCTCCTACATTAGTGATTCATTAAATTTACATTTCTATCATATTATAAATCCATTAAATCTAAAGGTGCTTGTAAATTTTCTATATCTAAGAAATTTCTCCTTGGAAAACAAGTATTTCTTAATTGTAACAAGAAATATAAGTGTTTACTTAAAGTAATACAAAAATATGATGCCCTTTTAAAGTGATCTCAACTCAAGAAACTATGAGATATTTTCTTCTTCTTTTATTTCTACCATTGTTTTAAATGTTCTTTTATTGAATGATGATTTTTAAAAATTTTGATGACATAGATTATAAGATAAATGTTAAGCTTGAAAAATCAATGATTGGGGCATTTTCCCTAAATCTAAATGTTAGTAATATGATGGAATGTTCAAAACTTTTCTAATAAATATCAAGTAAAGATTATTGAGCATCTTTCAAACTAGTATTTATCTTTATATTTTCTTTCTGTTACATAAATTAAGATCTTAACTTATGATATTAATTTTATTAAAAATTTATTTTAAGAAACTATTTTTTTATTAATCATGAACTTAATTAAAATTGGTCTATAAACATTTTGAGTTCTAGTTCTAATAATATTTGTAGAGTTATTTGAGGTACTTGAAGTAAAAAAGAAAATTTGATATTAGTTTTCTTAAAAATATTATCTTTATGATATTAGCTCTTTATTTTGTAAATATTCAAATGAGAAGAATTACATTTGGTGTAATTATTAATAAGAAAGTAATAAAATTTATTATTGACTTCATAGATTTTATATCTCTAGTGGTTCTTTTCAAAAGCCTAGAGAAAATTAGAAGTGCATACAAATGCTACTATGTTATATTATTTTCTATATGTATTTTTTATTTGTTTATTTTTTGAGATTGATTTCTTTTCCTTTAGAACATAATAGCTTTATTGTATGAATGCTAATATGTTTATACGTTCCACTAGAAAGATTATTTTAATGTTATTGCATAATACAAAAAAATAGACCTATTAGTGGTATAGTTTGGATTGATTGGTAACAAAAAACTACTTGTAAAGCAAAAAATTATGCAAGATGATTTGGAATACAATTTTCTAAGAATAATCATCAAATTGAAGAAAAATTTATAAAATTTCTGAAAAAATTCAATAATTTTGAAACTAGAACTCTTTGATTTTGAAATCTAAAAAAAACCTTGGCTAAAGCTCATCGTGCTAAAAAATATTGAAATAATTTTAAACCTAAAAGTGCTTACTAAAAGTCATATTTTAGCTTCAAATTGAAGAGGAATCTTATATAAAGAATTTTTTTAATTTCTCAATAAAAGGATCAAGTACCTAAATTGGAATTGTTTTATATAAATGATTTCATCACTACATATCCTAAGATTATTAAAATGTCTCTAACAAATTAATTTTTCTATATTTTTTTCTAAAATATTCAAGTTCTCTTGTACACATTTTCCTTATCTATAATAAAATTACATCAAATTATTCTTGAAGGAGAAATTGAAAAAAAAATAAAAGAATAAACTTTTAATTTAGGAGATAGTAAAACTGTAGGATTTGATAGCTTTTTAGTTATATTTTTTAAGCATTAGAATATTGTTGAATATGATCTCTCTGTTGATGTCAACACTCCCATGCTTACATGGGGCCATGATTATCAACGTTTCTATTTCTCTTCCTCAATAACCACAATAAAAATCATGTGAGTAGTGGGCATTTAAACTATCGGGTGGTGGTCATTAATGGCAGTGGTTATGATCATTAGTGGTAGACGTTTCAGAAGTTACGGCCATTACGGTCATTAGTAACAAACGTTTTAGAAATTACGGTCGTTACGGTCATTAGTAACAAATGTTTTAGAAGTTACAGTGGTTATAAACATTAATGGTAGATATTTTGGAAGTTACAAATATAAATGGGCACTTAATTGGAGAATGTGGGCGTTATTACACAAGAAGTGATGGTAGTTTCTGTAGCCATTACATAAAACGTAGGCATCATTATGGATGGTCGCAATGGCTATAAAATTAGGAATCTAGGGAGTCCCAAAGAGGCTCTGAGTATCAGCATGGAGAGGTAGCTTCCTCTCCACTAAGTAGTAGTTTCCTCTTTTCTTTTCTTTCCTTTACAGGCATCTACTTGATCTTCAAGGAGGGTCTAAGGCAGGAGCCAACGGCTCAAAATCATATCCTTGCAGGTCTTCTCAGCGACGATAGGAGCTTGTCTTTGTGGTGCAGACGTGGGTGGACGATCTTCCTCTCTACGGTGATGCACAAAATGTGGAAGATAGTGGCAAGCTTTAAGAACTGTAGTTGTTGCCTTGTGCGAACTGCAGTGGGTAGTCTCTCTCTCTCTCCCTCTCTTGTGGCAATCACGCTCTTCTTGCCCAGTAGTAGATACCATCGGCAATCACGGACTAGCAACGTCAGTGGGACCAGGGAAAATTCAGTTCTTTTAATTACTTATTGTATTGAAGATAATTATTTAATTTAAATTCCTAATTTCTTTCTAGTTTATTATTTGCAAAAGGCCACGTAGCCCTCTCCAACTGAAACTATTCCCAGGTTTCTATACCCATATGAGAGGTGCCCTAGGCAATAGTCCCCTAAAATGAGTTTATTTCTCGGTGTTGGTGTGACCAAAATTTATGCATCAAGACATTTTTGGCGCTAGAAGGAGAGCCTTTCTCCTACCTTTTGTTTATCAGTTTTTCTTGTCATTTTTCTAGCCATTGTTATCTCATTTTCTAAAATATCTATTTTCTGCCCTTTTCTAGTCCCTATTATGTTTTTATTCCCTAAAAATTTCATTTTCATTTTTCAAACTTGTTTTATTTAAAATCTATTTTCGACCATTGCCTTGAAAAATATTTTTAAAGAATTTTTGAGCCCTTTATTTCTTATTCTCAAAAGTTCATTTCTTAAAAAATTTCAGGTCTCATCATCCATTTTTCTTTAATCTTTGTTGTTGTTGTTGTTGTTGTTTTTTAATCCTTGTTTCCAAGTCTCATTTTCGAATTTGTGTTTTAGCGGTCCTTATCTTAGTCCTGGGTTAGGTAAGGTGGTTTTATTTGATTATGCAATTTTAAGTTTATTTTTCTAAGATCTTGCATTTTATTATTTCTCTTTTTAATTTTATAAGTATTGCAATTTTATACATTTTTTTTTTCAAAAAAATATAGCATATTTTAGTGTTTTTCGTTACCAAAAAAAACATTATTTCAATATTTTATTTTCTTTTTATGCAATTTTATAGTTTCATTCTAATCATTATATTTTATAGTTCTATTTTATAAGTGAACTCTCCTCTACTTCTAGCCGACCAATCACTTGTCTCTTCACATTAAGGAAACAACGAGCCTCATGTTTTCCAAGTTTTATTCTTAGGAGAACCTGAACTAGGATGGTAGCCAATCAACCCCAGGCTCCCTTGGTTAGCAACCCCTTCAACTTCACTAATTATCATGATATCCCAAAATCACTTCAAAATATAAATTTGTTTTTCGATCCCACAAATCCTATTAATGATGTCCGCCAACATGTACAATGTTTCGAAACCTTACTTGGAATCCACAACATTGTCCAAAATGATGAGGCATGTAGAGTATTTGTGACAACTTTCAGAACCAAAGCAATCCAATGGTTTCTGATGCTCCCTAATGCCTCCATTAACTCATGGAAGGAGTTCAAAAATAATTTTTTGACTCAATTTGACAAATTCATAAGCCTTGCCATAGCGTCAAGTAACTTCACTAACTTAAGAAAGCTACCTGGGGAAAATGTTAGGGATTACAACCTGAGATTCCTTCACCAATTAGCCTATGTGCCAAGTGAGATGCGTCCACAACCTGATGACATCCTCAACTTTTACCTCTCTACCATTGACCCATTCTTTGCCTATGCCATCAAATTGGACCCTAACATAATAGAAATACAGGGAGCAATGGCTAAAGCCATGGAGCTAGAACAAATTACCCTTATGAATAGCA
>MNCI01024348.1:0-24094 GCA_015680685.1 Gnetum montanum | reverse complement strand
ATAAGCCCTAGCCCTCAAGTGTGATGATCCATGGTTACCCTATGAACAATGGGAAGAAGTGTGTTCATCTCCACTTGAGAACTCTTAGCCACCTAGGAGACCTACTAGGATGCTATCAAATCGTAATTAAAGGCACATACATGAGGGTTGAACTGCACCATGGGCAAAGTTCCAAAAGGACCATGTTCATTGGTAGTGTAGCTAATTGGCCAGACTCGTGTTGGAATTCCTACCTTAAGAATGAAGTACACCATGGGCAAAGTATCCTCATAAAAAAATGAACGAGGACTATGTTCATTGGTAGTGTAATAAGTTCTTGAGTGTGATGGGGTCCAACAGGTATCCTAACCTGAACCTTGATTTCCCCTTTTTCAAAAAAAAAGGAAAATAATCCCTTTTCATCCATTTTTTTCTCAATGTTAAAAAATAGGTTCCAAGTAAATATCCGAAAGTTGTGACTAGCCACAATCTAATATGAGTCTGTCCTCATTAAGTTTAGTATGGGTCTTGTGCTCAAAGTAGTCTGCATGCTATTGGCTTTTACTTTGTAAGAAGATTGGGAAAGAAATCATAAATATATTTTAATTATATATAAATGTATGTAGTTAAAATAAATAAAACTATATATTTAGAGTTTAATTAAATAAGATGGTGTGGTTTGGGTGGCCCATGTTTAGTTCTCTTTTGATTATATGGTTATTTAAATCATGTTTAGTTTACTTTTAAGTTTCCATTTGCTTGTTTTGTGATGTTTGTAATTCTCTATCTATTGCATCATTTTAAAATTTTTGTGGTCTTGTTCGTTGCACTGGCATGCAATTAAAAGTTTAGGGGCTAAGTGTTGATGTCAACACTCCCATGCTCGCATGGGGCCATGATTATCAACGTTTCTATTTCTCTTCCTTAATAACCACAATAAAAATCATGTGAGTAGTGGGAATTTAAACTGGGTGGTGGTCATTAATGGCAACAGTTATGGTCATTAGTGGCAGACATTTCGGAAGTTACGATCATCATGGTCATTAGTAATAGACGTTTCGAAAGTTACGGTGGTTATGGACATTAATGGTAGATGTTTTGGAAGTTACAGATATAAGTGGGAACTTAATTGGAGAATGTGGGCGTTATTACACAAGAAGTGGTGGCGGTTTTGTAGCAGTTACATGAAACATAGGCATCATTATAGATGGCTGCAATGGCTATAAAATCAAGAATCTAGGGGGTCCCAAAGAGGCTCTAGCTATTAGCTTGGAGAGGCAGCTTCCACTAAGCAGTAGTTTCCTCTTTTCTTTTCTTTTTTTTTCTTTTCTTTACAGGCTTCTAGTTGATCTTTGAGGAGGGTCAAAGGTAGGAGCTAGCAGCTCAAAATCAGATCCTTGCGAGTCTTCTCAGTGACAGTAGGAGCTTGTCTTGGTGGTGCAGATGTGGGTGGACAATCTTCCTCTCTACGGCGGTGCAAAAAAGATGGCAGAGGGTGGTAGGCTTTAAGAATTGCAGTTGCTGCCCTATGTAGACTACAGTGGGAAGTCTCTCTCTCTCTCTTTCTCTCTCTCTCCCTCTCTCGTGGTGATCATGGTCTTCCTACCCAATAGTGGATACCATCAGCAGTCATAGACCAACAGCATCAGCGAGACTAGAGAAAATTCAGTTCTTTTAATTACTTATTCTGTTGAAGACAATTATTTAATTTAAATTCCATATTTCTTTCTAGTTTATTATTTGCAAAAGGCCACATAACCCTCTCTAGCTAAGACTATTCTTGGGTTTCCGTACCCATACGCAAGGTGCCTTAGGCAGTAGTATCCTAAAACGAGTTTCTTTCCTGGTGTTGGTGTGACCAAAATTTATGCATCAACACTCTCTAATTTTTTTAGGAAGCTATCATATGAGTTTCTCTTGGTAAAATATAAATAAAGATTTTATTCAATTTCTTCCTAAGTTTGAAGTTCTTAAGCATATTTGTAATCAACAACTTATTCCTTTTCTTAAGAACACTTATAAAATTTTAGGTAAATGCCCAGTGTATTGAATATTGAAGATTGTAGATGGTATCATAAAGCTTAAGCAACCAACTTTTGTTAATAGTAAATCCATTTTAAATAATGCAATTAAAAGATGGATGCAAATGTAGTAGGCTTTTAACAATAATTCATTGCTTTTATTAAGTTAGATTATGCTAAATTTTATAATAAAATTAAATGGGATTGTATTATTTTATCTTGGTAAATGAGGACTTGATAGTTACTTTATTCATCCTTTTTGTACCCTCCAAATTTTAGATTAAATCTTCTTTTCTCTTGAATTCTTAGTTCATTAAGGATATCATCTAACTCCCTAATTTTTCATTATTATAGTATATCTTTTTTTTCTTTTACATAACATGTGTTATGATCTTCAAAAGAATATTGCTAAAGGAATTTCAATCAATGATCATGGTATACTTCTTAACATGCACTTGGCAAATAATTTAGTTTTTATCTCAACAATTCTCTATACCATGTTAAGAATTTGTGAGCTAGAGTAGATTCTATCTTTAAACTTTTATTAATAACTTTTTTTAATCCTAATTTGGAAATTTTATGGAATTATTTTTTTGATAAAATTGTAAAGAAGATCTATAAATGAAAAAAAAAATCATCATTATCCACAAAGTCTTAGTTTTTCAGAAAATTCTTTAAGCTAACCACATTTATTACATTATTTATTAGTTCTTACCAAATCTCATATGACAAAATTAATAAAATTATTCTTTGGTATCTATGGTCTAATAATCAAGACATTTTAAAAGTTCCTTTGGATATTTGTACTATTGTTAAAAAGAAAGATGAATGACTTAGCCTTATTAATTATTATAATCCAGGTGGAGATGCTTCTCTTAGAGCAAAATGGTAGTGGTTTACAAAATGTATAGATGGTAATGACTGTTGGATGCTCTTTCTTAGAAACAAGAAAAATTAGCAATAATTGGGCCTTTAATAGACTTCTTTATTGTATTCCTTTTGTTAATATGATAAAAAAATTAGAAATGTTGATTAGTAAAATCGATAAGTAAAATAATTCTTATTCATAAGAATTCAACTAATAAGATGAAAAATCCTAATTCATACTTGCATTAATGATGAATCTAAATAGATATCAAACTTTTTTTTTCTTTGTACTCCTCATTTATTGCATCAATACAAAGATAAGTAGGTAAAGCACCTACCGATATATACATATGTACAAGATAAATTTAATTATCACATAGAAGATATCGTTTCCAAAACTTCAGGTACATTTCCTTATTTTAATAAATACACACAAACATACTTCTTATTTATTATAATAAATAAACATAGATACATAACACAAACATACAGCCGAGACTTCCGGCACATCTCCTTATTTATTTTGATACGTCAGACACGGACATTATCACTATAACAGCACAGCGCATTTCAACGAGGCACGACAGCAGCAACAATGCCACATCCCCTCTTTATTTTAATCTTACCCACATACATACACACCCCATAGACGATACTACATGTTATTCGGCAACCGGAACTGATCAACGTGAACAGAGAATATTATAAAGGATCTTTGCACGTACCAACCGTTCCCAGCCCGCTTTATCATCATTTTGGGAGGTGACTTGCTTAGTCACCACGTGGAAACCAATAGAATCCAGGTAACTACCAGAGCGTCCAAAGAAACCTAAGATCTTGCACCCAGTTGTTGGTGTCGAGAAAAATTTTCCACTGCGTTCTCCACAGCTTCCGTAGGGTCCAAACTTCCTCAAGTTAGTGTGGAAGGTTAAACTTTTCACAACTATGAGACTACCAAACTCGCCATAGGTGCCACTTACGTACTGGAGGTACTCCCCTGGCTGATTCAGATTTATCTGTTCAATTTCAATCATAGACAATTCATGATCAGTGGTGCATGACATGTTTGTACAGAATAGTTTGCATTTTGTTTTCATAACAAAAATATCATTATCCAAAAGACTGAATGCTCATTATTAAGGTAGGTTCTGCAAGGGTTGATGGATAAGGAAAAGCAAAGGATTATCACCTAAATGCTCAGTGCTCATCCTGCTTACCAGCCAGAGCATGTTCTAGGAGGCTAGGAGGGTCATTGGATAAGAAAAGACCTAATATCTTTCAAGAGCTAAAGCTTAACGTCTTTAAAGTTAGCAGGTTGTGGCAGGGTTAATGAATAAGGGAAAACAAAGGAACATCACCAGAGGCTCAATATCCATTCTAAGGTAGGCTCAAAAATGAGGAAAATGTAACCTCTTTCAAGTTGGCGGTCTCAAGCAAGTTTATTATGAAAATTTTCCATAAAGTGTTGCAAAATTTTACTCAAAGATTTACTTGTAAATATTTGTTTCCCAAGTCAAATTTATAAAAAGTTTTCTATTATAATATAATTCAAATATTGAAATCCCCAAATCTTTAATTATGAATCTTTAAGTAAAATCCCTAAATGTCCTCCAAAGTGAATCTTGTTTTACCCTAATTATTATGTCAAATATCATCCAAGTTTAAGCAAAATTTTCAATTGAAGTTTGATTTTAATTATTTATTCAGCACCACACTTGTTTTCAAAATCAAATCAAAGTGTATTTATGTTTCTAACAAAGTTATATACAAGTAACACACAAGAAAGGAGTACTTGCTTGGCAGAAAAAGAAATCATTTTTTGGTAAAATTGTTAAAAATACCATTGGTTTTATTCAAATTACCAAAAAAATTGTAAAACTTATTTGAGGAAATTATGCATGCGCAACTTTTAATTGTATTAAAAGTTGATGAATTCTATAGGATTAATAGAAAGAGCTAAGATATTATACTAAATGTAGCTTCATCATTTTTGTTTGCGAATAAATCATGACTTTGCAACAAGTCCATGTAATGAGGAAAGAAATTCTTGAATTAACATACTCTTTTATATGCTTTATTAAATTTTCTATGGACAACTTGTTCTCAACTTTTCTGAACAAATCTAACAAGAGAATCTTAAGTATATACCTTTAAATGTATTTTATGTTTAAAATTTAAAATTTTTTAAAGTATTTTATTTTTAAAATAGAGCGAAACTTGCAAAATGTCTTGCAAATTCATACTATGAATTCAAAAGGTTAAATACTGATTGAATCATCACAAATCTAAGAGGATTGGTGGATAAGGGTCAATGCTCATTGAGCCATCATGGAGGGTACCTAAATGAAGGAAAACCTAACCTCTTGAAGGATCTCTAGATAAAGGAAATTAAACCTCTTTTAAAGATCTTACAATTTCATTTCTGTGGTTAAATAACATTAATTTTTGAATGAGTGCTGGTACTGAGCCTTGAACATAGCTCCTTTAACTATATGACCTACAAACAACTTACCCATGAGGAATGCTCAAAAAAAGTTACAGCAATGTTCAAATACGTTGTTATTATTATAAGCAGCAGCGCAAGTGAAAGAGACAAAAACATATTAAATGAACCCTTAAAAGTTCTAATAAATTTGTTGGCCAACTCACCGTATCTGTTTCACTGCCATCGTGACGCCCGTGTTTGACCTTGGACAGTGGCTCTCCTTTGCTGTCGATGTATTCAAACTGGATTGTATTGATTACTGTTCCGTATGTCATTTCGATTTTGCTGATGTTCCTCTGAATACCATCTTCCCAGGGAATTCCACCTTGCGCTCCCCATGAGGGAGATGGAAGCGGTTTCCATTCATCACTCTGCCATTTATGAAATATTAAAGTGACCAAAAACAAGTACATGAAAAAAGAAAACCAAAATTAAATGGATTTGGAAGTGTAACTAGCCTGCAAGGTGTTTACAACGGCTTGAACCAATGTAACTACGGACTCCAACGGAATCCATTTCAAAGTTAACTTGAACCAAACCCCGATGGCATCTATGTAATCCCCGCTTCTCCCAAAGAAACCAACAATTTCACACCCGGCGGGAGTGCATACAAAGTTCTTGGCATCAGGAACTTGGCCAGTTCCGTATGGTCCATATGCTGGTTTATTGGTCTGGAACGTCAAAGATGTGACGACCTTATTGGTGCGGTATTGTCCGTAGTAACCAGAAATGCCCAGCAGGGTTTCATCATCCTTGAATTTGATCTATCCATGCAGTTGCAAGAAGATGAAATTAAAAGTTTTAAAGAGATCACTATCACACGATATAGTGTCGGAGGTTCAATCTCAAGGATATATCATCACTGTACACAAATTATGCTAGAAAGAAAAACCCAAAATAAAAATGAATGATGTTAGCAGTGTTTTACTTATTTACAAGACAGAAATTTACTTATATGCACAACCAAAACAGCAAATTCGAATTTCTGTTACGTGAATAAACCTTCTGCATTCATTGGAAATATAAATGGCCCTCTGAAATTAAAAGACCAGACGGACAAAATGCAATAAATAAGAATACTGTTGCAAGAACATACGTTAACAGTCTTAGCGCCTTTCACATTGCCATGTGTTGGAGAGGGGCCTTTTTCATAGGTAAAGGTTATAGTCTGAACTGCTGCGTCCATGGTGAGCGTAAACCTATGCATCAAAAGAATCCGATTCGTGGAAGCGAGGAATCGAGGATTCGTGATTCTGAACGTGTTGGGTACGTGTGCCTCAAAAAAAAGTGGGGACGGGTTCGTAGCCGGGGACGTGATAGAGAAAATTTAAATATATTAATTTTTTTAAAAAAATTAAATCTCATATATCATATAAAAAACGTTGTAGAATTTAGAACAAGTACAATGTAAATTCAAAATATTGTTAATGCTTAAAAATTGCATAAAAGATTGCAATGAAACATTAAGTATTGAGTCTCATGTGTATTATAAAATATTTTAGCATTATCATATATATATATATATGATAAAGAGTTTCTTGCCAAAGCTTAGAAATTGTCACATTGTTCAAATTCTAATTTTAACCTATATTTTCTCCTTGCTCTACTCTAAAAAGTAAATTTGTAGCTCTACTCTAAAGAGTAAATTTGTAAAACCTGCTTCATTTTGTTCTATGTCATTAATATCATTTGCATGGCAATCATCTTCATCAAGGATTGAATCATCAATATTAAGATTCATTGCTCTAGGAACATTAACTAAGTCAGTAGAATAACTTTCTCTATCATCAACTATTGGAACATCATCATCTTCTAGATTAACATCCCAACAAAGAATAGGTGATTGCCTATATTTTATTTCCTTTCTTTCTTCCAATCTAATCATGCTATGAAGAGATACTAATTTTTCAACTCTTTTTGGAGTTAGACTATTTCTTTTGATCCGATAAATGAAAAAATATGTTGACCAATTTCTTTCAGAAAAAGATGCAACCTACATAAATGATAAAAATAAGAATAAATTTTTGCATTGTTAAAAAATTCATTTTATAAATTATTCAAAACTTCATCAATAAACAAACTCATTTGAAACTTAAGACCTAATAGCCTATTAATTATGGTGTTTAAAAAATGCATGATATATAAAACATCACTATTTCAAGTTTTCAAACATCACATTTCATAAATTAATTAAGAAAATTAATACGTATTAATATTTGTTATATGTTTAATAAAAAAATTGATCTGAGAAAGAAACTTCACTGCTAAAGTTTGAAATCTAAGAGTATCTGCTACTATCTCCACCATGCAAACTCCACCATCCAGCTAGATCTTCTTGAGCTATTCTATCCATATCAAGTATAGCATCTTCACATTTAAATGCTTTTATATGTCCTTTAGTAAATTGAAGCCTATTCTTACATCAAAATCAAAATCGTCACAAGGCCTTGTTGGATTTAATGCATATTCAGCCATATTCTTAATATTTAATGCATATGCAGCCATATGCAATGGGGTATTTATAGCATTCATCTTTTTAGAATCAATGGAAGTAACTGAGCATTATAAAAATCAAGAGAGCTATCAATTTCTATACCATATTTTCATAAATTACATAAATTTCTTATCTTTATCAACATAAAAAATGAAATCAACAATAGGTTGTGCCATTAGAAAAAATATTGCTACATTTTCATAAAAAACTAATACCAAGCATATAAGCCAATAAAGTTTATCAGATTTTTACACCAGGAATCCCTTCCCCACCACCATTTTCACAGAGCTCTATCTGCTTCTGCGCTGTTAATAATGCTCTCGGCAAGTTCACGACATGTTTTGGACTTATGGGCTTGCTTTGTTAAGTTGGGATAGCAGGAGATTCAAAGGCGGGTCTTTGGAGTTTTCGAATTTGTTGTTGTGGGTTGAGTTCATGCCTCTTGCATGTTCGACTGCAAATGTTGACTAGGGCTTCTTAAAAAGATTTGGGAAGGATATGGTGCTGAAATTTTGTTTGAACTTTTAAGAAATGTATGCTTGGACTATTCTGTATGCACTTGCAGAGGGAGAGAGGCCTGAAAGCACAGGTTGTGCATTAATGACTGACTGGAATGACGGCCACAGATTGTGCATTTATGACTGGCCTGAATCACGGCTGTTACCTGAAACCAGAGAGCAACATGAGATGGCCATGGCCCATGAATAAAAATACGAAACCAATCTACAAAATAAAAATCTTTTCTCTAAAATCATCTTCTGAATAAACTAAAACGAAAAGTAAAGATCAGGTAAATCTAACCAAAATAGGCAACTCAATTGATACGAAAATCCACTACTAAAGATCAGACAGGAACGTGTTCTCACGCAAACTGAAAGAGCAAAATGGAAAGGGAAGAAAAGCGGATTTCGTGCTCACGAATCACGATAGAGATATATTTACAGCAACGAGGGAAAGAAGCGGAAAATAACAAGTGAGAACCAAGAGCGAACGTTCATCGGAAAAATTGTGCACTAAGATTACAAAGGTAAAGGTGTAGCGCTGGCATTTAAAAAACGGAACAAAAACTAGAATTAAGGATCGAAGAGAATCGCTCGCAATGCATGCTTACATAGCTGGGCAAGCCCATCCAGATTCCGCTAGAAGCATACGATCCATTTTCTGAAAAATATAGAATGATAAAAAATATAGAAACTGAAAAATATAGAATAATAAAGTATAGAATGATAGATGTGCAGCGCATTCTGTAAAGGTAACAATTCATTCTCTAAGCATCAACAGATAAATCCGATAAGGCAAGTCTCCTACCCAGTCACCCAAATCAGACTGGGCAGACCTGCATCAAAAAAAATGTTCATCGTTTCTTCGTCATTGCCTGCAAATGAAAAACTGAAATTGAAGTTTGTAAGAGGAAATGCATTGTTCCACATATGTGGTTGCGCTCGTCCTAACTTTTCCCTGAGAAACAAAGGGTTTGGAGAGTCTGCGGAAGCATCAAATCCCTATCAATGGCGGAATAGGAGGAGCGTCCGTAAATAAAAGGTATTGGACGCGGATGCATTTTTCTGGAAACAGGTAAGATTTGATGCGATTTGCAGTAAAAATAGGTAAGATTTTGATCGACAATGAATGTTCTCGTTGAGAGTTGAAAAATGGAACGAAAAATTATAATTTACGTACCCAATGCGGATTTTACACGCTTCTGTACGCGTGCCCGAATCCACCGCGAACGGTTCGTGAGATTTTCTTGGGAATCGCGAATCTCCGGCGCATAGGCGTAAACCCTGCAACTCTGACATGGTTTCCATCATCGAAAGTGTCACCTCCATTTCCACCCCATAATGTTCCTGGAAAAGGCATCACACCCACCATCTGCACAATTTACACGTTTCTTCCAGTCAGATTATCACAAATACCATCCTCCACCTAATGATTAAATTAAAAATTCCTATAGCGTCGAAAAATCCAAGGCCTTTCTCAAATATTGATCGACTCTGGAATATATATGGATGGAAAATATTCACTAAAGAAAATTAATATGACATAAAATCACAGTTGCATTCCATCACTTAAGTGAGAAAGATAAGTACACACCTGGCTATTGGTTGCTCCTGCCATTGCAAAGTGTTTGCTCAAACGCAGCACAGACTCACTCACTGAGATAATGCAAGTGCAGAAGAACTTCAACTTTGCCTCGGTATTTATAGGAAGGAACCATCATTTGCGTTTATCTTAACTCTGAACAGTCCAGTACTACACATGCTTGGCCTTTACTACGTACCACAAATTTTGTCCAATACTACAAATGCTTTGCCTTTCCTACCGACCGCATATTTTAAATGCTTTGCCTTTCCTACCGACCACATATTTTAAGATGCTTTGCCTTTCCTATGGACCGCGTATTTTAAAACGCGTGGAAAGGACCATCATTTGTTGTTTTCTCAAGTGAACAATTCGCTTTGCCTTTCCTTTTCACAAATTTTGAAGCCTTTCCATGCCATGCGCGGCGCGGCGCGGCATGGCAGGTAGCACAATGGCAGATGAATTGAAGACGCGGAATGTCGAAGGTGAGGGACCGGAGCGGTGGAACAACAGTTTTCACAGTGTGGCCGGCCCTATCATGATCATGAAAAGGTTTGGCATAGTGTGGAAGAAATTGTTGAGGACGGATATTTTATAAAGTTCATCATTCATCTTATGATGTAAACACTATTCATCTTATGATGTAAACACTATTCCTCTTATTCCTTGTATCTTCACCATAATTATCCTTTATTTTGAATGCCTAATAGATACCCTTGATTTTTTATGCTCACTCATTGCTCAACAGCACAGCCTATGTCATTTTGTGTTCTAAAGTAATGATGCCTAACAACCTATTTTTATTAACAGCCTGCCTTCTTGATAGCCTATGTCATACTGATGTCCAATTGGCTAACTATGCCTAGTTGCATTTCAACCAATGATATTGTAGTTTAATGTTGTTCTGTTAACTATCTAATAATTATCAATCAAAATATTTAGAATCTAACTACACTTTAATTACATACCAGCTACTGTTATTGTAGCTCAATCACAATTTTTAAATTATTATAATTATATATTTTTCAGACTTCAAAGCCACTTGTGAAAGTGCTTCGTCTTGTGGATGGAGAGTCATTTCCAATGGGCTACCTATATGAAGCATTAGACAAAGCTAAAGAGAGAATTATGAACTACTACAATCATGAGAAACAAAAATATTAGTCATTTTGAAACACTGTTGATAAGAGATGGTTTGGTTTACATCATCTAATTCATGTGATAGCACATTATCTTAATCCTAGTTTATTTTTAGCACATGGGTCAAAGATTAGAGATGATCAAGAAGCTGGAAATATATTGATGAAAACCTTTGAAAGACTATTAGATGACTTTACAGTTAGGCTGTGATTTATCAAGAATTAGCAAAGTATTCAGCTCTAGATGGTCTTGTTAGATTTTCTTTAGATTCAATTGCTTCTGTAAATACTATGCGACAAGGTATGTTATTTAATAGTTATAATTATGTATTACTGCATTTTAATTTTCTTAAATCAATGCATAATTCTTTCTTATTAATCAATTGCAGATCAATGGTGAGATATATTTGGAATGCATTTTCCTAACTTAAGACAATTAGCAAGAAATATTTTATCACAGGCTGCCATAATTTTAAATGTTTAGTTGATATTAGAAACTTGAAATTTTAACATTGTCTTTATTTTACCGTAAAGAATGCCAATAATCTAGTTTTAAATTCACACACAACTTTGTAGCATGGATTGCCTTGTTGGGCCTCATGGTCAAGAAAAAGCTGAGATGATCTAAAATGGATCTTATTGGTTGTTTTCATCTTTTCACTCTAACAAAAACATGTCCAGCCCTCTGTCATCCTGCCATATTACATTGGTTTATAAAGGTTGCAATGTTTTGTAAGATTTTATGGTGCATAAACATGATTGTGTGATTTACAATGTGTTAGGGCAAGAACCTAGAAGGTATTGAGGATTTGTGAGCACTGGTGGAAGCCAGAAATAAGGTATTATGAGTCATTTTATAATGGTGGAAGGAATAAAATATTCATCAGTGATTCATTGGTTTTTATATACACTTTGTAAATATTAAGCTTATGGAGTCAAATAAGAATAAATATATTGAACATCTTTTGTCTTACGATACACGGTAATAATAGAATAACTTTACTGAGATATATTTATAGAACTTAAGTAAAACTTTTATCATTTAATACTATATAAGATACTTGAATTGATCAGGTTTGCTATGATGAGAATTGTGATGCAAACTGCTATTAATTTGGATGTGATCATCTTTTGTTGCACAATCAAAATACTATTAATTGCTATGTTGTCGTCAGTTGCTATATTGTCCTCAGTTGGATCTTAAAGCTGTGGCTGTGCAGACTGTTATCCATTATTCTACCTTATCTATGCGGAGATTCACCTAGAGATTTGCGTGTTGGGGCAGGATGGAAATACTATTAATTGCTATGTTGCCCTCAGTTGCTATATTGTCCTCAGTTGGATCTTTAAAGCTGTGGCTGTGCAGACTCTTATGGATTATTCTACCTTATCTATGCGGAGATTCACCTGTAAGGCATGCTGGGGCAGGATGGATTCCACATTAGGCCTCATCCTCTTATCATCTGTCTACCGTGTCCGTGGGCATTTTCTACATGTTGGGTGTGGGGCAGGATGGATTGGCCCACATTTGACCTCTTCATCCTATCCATCATTGCACCAAATTTCCATGCAAGATGCTGTGTGAAGTCAAGAATAATTGCAGGAATAATCAGGAATAATGGTACAAAAGTATTGCCCGTCAGCCATTATCCGATTTCGAGCAAAAACCATTTACACTTATAGTGCAAATTTGCCATTTATCCAATTTCGAGCGATGCACAAAAAAAAAACCATTTACAATAGTGCAAAATTTACATATATGGCTATACAAAACAAAATAAGCTCTTTCTATGGTTGCCCTGAAGACACTTAGAAAAGATTTTATGATACGCAGCAACAATGGCTTGTTTTCTTTATTAGCAAGCAACAATGGCTTGTTTTCTTTATTAGCCATGTTTTTAGTTTTTTATATTCTCTATTTATAATGGTTCATAATAGTCATTGTTAAAAAAAAATTAGTCCTTGTTGGTTGGACTTTTTCAATAACTTTAGGAGTAATTCATTCCTATATAAAGGCCCTTGGATTTTTGGTTTTTTGTATGGGTTTTCTTGTTACTCAAAAGTCGAGAGAGGGTTCTTCTCTAAAGGTGAAGCCTTGTTTGTAGTGTTATTATTCTATTATTAATAGACTATCTACTTTCCCATAGATGTTTCCTTTATATCAAAAATTTTTACCATGTAACTCTTGTCATTATTTCTTTATTGTTTTTATTCTTTTTCTTTCATCATTATTCTATTTTATTGTTGTCATATTTTGTGCAACAACTAGTATTAGAGCAATAAGTTATTTTGGGGTTTCTAGATAGTTTTTTTTTTTTATGGCATAGTCCCTGTTCTAAGTTCTTGCACTTATTTAGAAGTTGATAGGCGCTAATTAGCAAATTTGGAAAGTCCTCATGGTGGATATCTTATACCAAAAGGAATGTGAGGCTCTAATTATAGAAGGGATTGCAAAAAATCCTTCAAGCATGAATGATGAGAATTGGAAGAAGCTTGACAAGAAGGCTTTGTTTCTTATTAGGCCTTATTTTTCTGATGATGTCCTCTACAACATCATAGATCTAGAAACTACTGAAGAGTTATGACAAAATATTTTCTCCTTGTATGAAAAACCCTCTAGAGAAAATAAATTTTTTATAATGAGATAATTATTCCACCTAAAGATGAAGGAAAATTCTTCTCTTGTCCCCATTCAAATCACTGAAAGTGACCTTAGATGAAAAATCTAACCATTGTTGGTGCTTTCCTCATCACTTGATAGTTGAGAGATTGTGGTTGCTACCTCAGAAACTAATGCATTGAAGTTTGATAATGTGGGTGCTGGTTTGGTGAATGCAAAAAAGAGGTAGGCATCCATGTAAAATGTTTTCAATGTTGTCGAATCCCTAAGTATTAAAAGAAGAGGTAGATCTCAACAAAGAGATTAAAAAGAGTGATGAGGTCAAAGGCAAAGCAAGAGAAAATTTACAAATAAAGATTTTTCTTCCTCGGTATGCAAAAGAAAGGTCACTTAAGAAAGGATTATTCTCTTCTAAAGTCATAAGGGAAGAAGGTTGATGAATCATGTTTTAATCTACTTCGATATCAAAGCCTCAATATTGGATACCCGATGTTAGAACCCAAAACACGATATCGAATATTTGATATTGCGAGATATATGTCGTAGTGCTTGGGCTCACAATTTAGAGATAGTTTTTCATAGTTTTTGTCATAGAGTAACGAAGTTCTTGCAATTTAGCCACTCTAGAGTTAGAATATTTCTAAGTGCCCACAGTAGGATTTTGAGTGTGTACAGACCTTTATTCGAGCACTGATGTACTTGAGCACAGCAATGTGACAGGAATAAAAATGAGCCCTTTTAATAATTCATACAGCACTGAGAATAGATTAATTTTTTAATGCATTTATTATTCATGCACTTTACTTTAATGCACTTTAATTAAGTAATAAATTTCTAGTTGTTAATGAACACAAGAACGACCACTTTGAGCATACGTGTAGCACTTGGTATCCCATAAATGCTTAATGTTTGGTAACCCAATAGTGCTACATGCATTCAGGGGGTGTTCGGGGAGTGGAAATGGGTACATGTGTTAGGCTAGCTAGGTAGTAGATTAATTAGACATTAAATTCCTATACGTTTCATTCTTGTTCTAGGAAATTAAATTTATAAAATACAAAATGATAAAAATCATATACCTCAGTTGCATGTAACCATATACTTGTACTTCACAAGTGGAACTGAGAAGAAAATGATCATTCTGATTAGATTTCATGTCTTAGAACCAGTGTACTTAAGAACTTAAGGTTTGCAAAATTTGACTAGATCGCACATGAAAACTTGTGATTTGTATGGTTGGGGATAGGATACCTCGCTACTTACCATTGGTGCCATTGCTAGGAACCTTTTAGTTTTTATGTGTGCTATTGAAGACCAGTGAAAAATTATTCAAATCATTGAAACAAACCTTAGAGCCATATCATACTTCAAAAATAACTACAATAATTTCTAAAATCACACTACATTTTTATTTTTATTTTAACATAAGATGTCCTCTTCTCATAGGAGTGATTCTCCATACATGTCTAACAAAGCACATCAACCGATGCCCTAATAATATCGAGTGGTATATGCTCATCCTGATAAGTATGTACCAAAATTTCACCTTCATCCTACAATAGGATGAATAGCTATAGTGGTGTGACATAGAGGGCAACATCATGTTGTTGCCTAATCAATCCATTCCTACAATGCTCCAAAAAGTGCTTATATGATGGGGTCTCCAAGGACTTCATTTTAATTACATTGTGCAGGATAGTGATGCTAGGGATTATCATCCCACTGAGGCATAACATCTAAGAGATCGACAGCTGGAACAACATCATGAATCTATGAAGGGAAAAAGATTTAATGATTCCCCATTTCTCTATACCAAAAAGAAGGTGGTGAACTCTTCTTTGCAGGTTTTTCATTCAATGAAACTCTACTTTTTGACTTTGGTGACAAAGGTCAAAACCAAAACCTACAGTCCATAATTCACAAGCCCAATTCTGGCAAGAATGGATCCAATGACAAAGAAGGATCCAAAGAGGCAAGTCAAGGCATGGATGCAAATAGAAAACAAGATCGTGATCATGGTTGCAATCACCAAAGAGATGGTAGTAGACATCGTGATGGTGCTAGTCCTCCTTCCTCTTCATCTTTGGCATCATCTTCTTCTTCTGTTGGCTTTGATCATAACCGTAGGGGGCATGACTATGATAGAGGTGATTGATGAGACTAAAATGATCAAAGGGACTATCGGGCAAGGTAAGACCAAGGGAATGAGCATTCAAAAGAGGCCCATCGTCATGAACAAACAAGTAGTAGAGGGCATCATAGGCACCATAATCATGGCCTTGATGAACCTTTACTTGCTACCTAGAGTATGCTAAATATCATAGAGGTAGTACAAATTCCAACAAGGCATCTAAAGGATAGTCAGATCAAAAGGCTAAACATGAACAATATCCCTAAATTTGAAGGGGAATATAACTTAGATCTGTAGAACCATCTCCAAGTTTTTCAAGATGCATGTTCCTTGCAAAATATAGAAAATGAGTGGCAAAAGCTTAAGTTGTTTTCAAGGACACTCATTAAAGAAGTAGAGAACTCGTACTTATCCTTAGAACTGGAAACTATTAGATGATGGAGTACAATGCTTTAATTGTTCAATGAAAAATATCAAACATACTCTCAAGTGTCCAACTAAAGGAGGCAGATCCAAGGATGGGAACAAGGAACACACAAACCCTTGGATGCTACCATCGGCTGATACTATTCCTTAATGCACAGATGCCCTAGCCATGGTTATTCTCAATTGGACCAACTTCACCAAATTTTAGATAGGCTTTGATGAAAAATGAGAAAAACCTTTGGCATCTATGCCTAGGGGTGATTGTCAAAATTAAGTGCCCATTAGATCCAAAGATTGATTAAGTAAGTAGCTAAAGAGGAAGGTGAATTAAGAAAACAAGAAAGTGTAGAAGAGTACAACTACAATGCTTCCATTCAAAAGAGGAAGGTTCAATTCTGTGATAATTAGGAGAAATCAGCACTTAATGAGGTGGTGAATAGGAAAACCTTACCGCTTCAAAAATTTTAATCCAAAATTACAGCCAAGGTTGATTAGTTATGGAACTCCATGGATAGAAAATTTTAAGCTATCCTAAAAATTATTGAAGAGTCCAAAGAACAAGGTAGTGATCATGAGCATAGCAGGCACAAGAAAGCTAAACATGTCCATCAAAGAGGTAAGGACAATATTGCTGCAATAGAGGAAGTTCCAGGAAGTGAATTAGATGATGATGATGGATGTGACATCTACCATTATGAACATCCTAAGGGATGTTGTCCTATTTTATCACACGTATAAGAATCTAGGGTGTATGCTTTGAATCCACGACTAGAACAAAGGCAAACACCTATAATATTACCTTATCCTCAAGGTAATTCTAGGTAGTTCCACCAACAACAAGAATACTATCGAAGTGGTACTCCACTACAACCATATGAGCAGTATCAATAGTGGCAGTAACCATAGTCATGGGCATTGGCACCACCAAGGCAGCAATACCCTTACTGATAGCCTAAGCCATATGGGTATTATGTTCAACAATCCTTATCTCCATGTAACTCTTCTAGTCACATTTCTACTTTTCAACCTCACTACTACCCTCTTGATGCTTATTGAACTCATTCTCTACATGCAAGGAGGGATACCACCTTTTACCCTTATCCTCCTCCTATTCCTGCACATCTTCCTCCTTCCTTTGCACAACTACANCAAGGAGGGATACCACCTTTTACCCTTATCCTCCTCCTATTCCTGCACATATTCCTCCTTCCTTTGCACAACTACAACCTTCTCCACCTATGTAGGGTGAACTCCTAGCTCAACTACAACAATGTAATGCTACCAAGATCATTAGCCTACAACTAGTTCATCAATCGAGTGGTTTGGATACTTGATCAAAGAAAAGACCTTTCTTCCAACCTTGCGGTCCACTTAAGCCATTAAATACACTTGTATTTGACAACCCTATTCCTCTTTCTTCCTCTATATCAACTCCCTTTGAGTCCCTTTCAAACCAAACACCACCCAAGATCCATACTGTGATGCTTACACATGCCATATTTGATTAGATTTGTACTAGAAACCTTCCTAGGAAATTAGTCGATCTTGGACGTCCTCTTATTTATTTGCAGATTGCTAGGAACAATCATGCAAAGCTCTTCTCAACTTAGGTTCTAGTTTTAATCTAATTTCTCATGAGATGTATACTACATGGAACCTACCTCCTCTTAAGAAAAGAAATATTAAATTAGAATAGGTAGACTAGTCCATCACTGTTCCATTAGAACTGGTAGAAGACATTATGAACACTATCTATGGGTGGTCTTATCCTAGTGATTTCCTAGTAATCAAGATGGAGAACTACAAAGGGGACTTTCCAATCATCATGGGAAGAGCATGGCTAAGCATCGTTGATGTAAGAATGAGCATCAGAGCTCTTTTCCTACAAATATCTAAACAAAATGCATTTGGGAAGATCGAGAAGAAGCAAGTTCCATGCATTGCGTATAGCGATACAACGTGCAATTGTGTGTAAAAACTCTGGGTAGTGAAATAAGCATCCATCTTTTCATGAAGTAGTGTGCACCAAAAGTAGAAATTCTAAGGTGTTTATACACAACAACCATAAGATAAGAGGGCACCTAGTGGCTAATTGCTGATCCTGAAAATAGCATGCTTTGCATGGAATCGACTAAGAGCTTGAGATACACATATGTCGTAAGCATGAATGAACTAGAGCAAGTTCATCACCAACTCTCTAATGATGAAAATGATGATACCTACTAGGGAAAGTTGGAAATTCTTGAAAATTCCAAGTAAGAGCCGCTTGAACTAAAAACTCTACTAGCTGGCATGGAATATGTATTCTTAAAAAATGGAAAGATAGTCATAATCAATGAAAATATTACTCTAGAACAAAAAAAGATGCTATTGAATGTAGTTGAAAAATGGTCAACAGTCATTGCCTAGTCATATCCTAAACTCACATGGATTGATCCTTGGATATCCTAGCATTGCATCAACACTAATTTAGCCATGAAGCCAAAGAGATAGCCATAGAGGAAATTGAATCTCAAATTGAAGAAGATTAGCAAATAGGAAATCAAACAACTCTTCAAGGTGGGGGTTCATTTATCTCGTTGTAGATAGTGAGTGGTTAGTCCACTCATGATTGTGCCTAAGAAAGGTGGCAAGTGGCAGGTTTGCATTGATTTTTGGCTATTGAATATGGCAACATTCAAGGACCATTTTTTGTTGCCATTCATTAATCAAGTGTTAGACACAATATCTGGGCATTGCTACAACAGTTTTTTGGATGGTTATAGTGGCTATAACCAAATCCAAATCATGCCAGAGGACTAGGACAAGACAACATTCACGAGTCCCTAGGGAACTTTTTCATATTGCAATATGCCTTTTGGTTTGTGTAATGCCCCTGCTACATTCTAATGCCTAGTTTTGAGCATTCTTCAATAGCAAATTGATAGTGGTGTGAAAGTCTTCATGGGTGATTTTTCCACTTATGGAGCTACATTTGAGCAAGACCTAGACTACCTTGAGCAAGTACTAAAACAAGGTGTTAAAAAAAATCTATAACTCAACTGGAAAAGAGTCATATGATGGTCTAGGAAGGTAGTTTATTGGGGCATAGAATATCACAAGAAGGAATTGAGGTAGACCCTGGAAAAACAAAGATCATCCAAGGAATTACCTGCCAACCAAAAACTATCAAAGATGTTTGATCATTCCTTGGACATACTAGCTACTACTAATGATTCATAGAGAATTTCTCTAAGATCACAAAATTGTTGGTTGAGTTGACAAAGAAAGATGTTCAATTTTTCTAGACCATAAAATGTGAAAAAGCATTCCAACAACTGAAGGAGAAACTTGTAGAAACTCTAATCCTACAAGCACCTAACTGGTCTAGACCATTTCATGTCATGATAGATGCATCAAATTATGCCTTGAGATTTGTGCTTAGATAGATGGACAATAAGAAATGTTCATATTACATCCACTACGTAAGCTGAAGCATTTTGGATGCACAACTGAACTACATCATCACTAAAAATGAATTGATTGCTATGGTGTTCACTCTAGATAAGTTTAGGAACTATATGCTTAGATACAAAGTGTTTGTGTAGATAGACTACAATGCCATATGCTTCATGATGAACAAGCGAATGATGAGCCCTCGTGTCATACAATGGTTGGTGTACTTATAGGAATTTGATCTTATGATGGTAGATCAAAGGGGTACTGAGAATGTGGTTTCTAACCACTTGTCTTGGTTATAATGGGATAACAAAGAGGAGGAGAATCCACTATCTAATATGTTTCCTAATGAACTCATTTTTGTTGAAGCCATAACTAAACATCTACCCAATGAGCCTAAATGGTATGATGGCATTCTCATCTATCTTCTCACTCAGGAGATGCCATAAGGGTTGGACCACTAGAAGAAAGAAAAATTTCTTCACCAAGTGAAAAACTTCATGGAGATCAATAGACATATCTACAAGGTGTACATCGATGACCTGGTTTGATGGTGCGTCCCTAATGCTGATCAATAGCACATTCTCTAGGATCTCATGAGAGTCCTTGTGGGGGCCACTATGTTGGAAGACATATGACCATTAAAATCCTAAGAATAGGGTAATATTGGCCAATAATCTCCAAGGATGCTCATCAATATGTTCACTCTTGTGAATGCTACCAATGAGATGGTGGAATGACTACTCGAATGGAGGGACCTCAATAGTGGATCCAATCACTAGAACCCTTTGACATTTGGGGCATTGATTTCATGGGTCCCATCACACCCATGTCAAATGGAAATGCATACATCACAATCACTGTTGACCATTGTATGAAGTGGGTAGAAGCAACAGTCGTCACCAATTGTAGATCTTCTATTGCTACTCAGTTTGTACAACAAAGTGTTGTAAACAAGTTTGGTATGCCATGTGCATTAATTTCTGATAATGGAACTCACTTTATAGGAACTACTTTTTGGAAGCTCATGCAACACTTAGGGGTTGAACATAAACTCACAACACCCTACCACCCCCAAGCCAATGGTCAAGCTAAGGTTACCAATAGGGAAATCACAAGGATTCTAACAAGAACTATCAACAAATATAGGAAAGACTGGAGCACGAAACTCAATGATGCTCTTTGGGCCTACCACTCAATATGGAAACTTCCTATAGGCTACTCTCCTTATGAGCTTATGTATGGAAGATGAATTAAAGTTCCTTTACATGGGACTTAGTGCCTTTGCCAAAATATAAGAAAATTTTGATTTGTAGGTGGGTGTATGTGTTAAAGACTAATGCTAATAGCTAGAAGTGATATAAAGATAGGTTAGTGGTTAAAGGGTTCAGCCAATGGCCAGGTATTGATTTCACTAAATTTTTTTCACCTATTGTAAATCATTACTCCATTCATATTCTCTTATCTATGGTAGCTTGTATGAATATGAAGTTGGAGTGTTGGATATAAAAACTACATTTTTACATTGAGATTTAGAGGAGGAGATCTACATGTGGATATCAAAGGGTTTTAATATCAAGAAAGATGTTGTATACAAGTTGAGGAAAACTCTCCATGGTTTGAAGCAATCACCTCTATAATGGTATTAAACATTTGATGATTTTATGATTAGCTAGGATTACACTAGATGTGTAGCTAATTACTATATGTACCTTCATAAAACAAGTCAAGGTAAGCTTGTGGTGTTAATGTTATATGTTGATGACATGTTACTAGCTAGAAATGATGCTACCAAAATAAAGAGGCTAAAGCATCACATGCCAAAATACTTCTGTGACCAAGGATCTTATAACTACCAAACAAATATTGGATATGAACATCCATAAAGAAAAAAAACATTATTTGATATGGTTTTCAAAGGTTGATTATATTAGAAAAATTCTAGAATGTTTTAACATGTTGAATTGTGTCATGTCAATACTCCATTAGGATCAAACTTGTAATAGTAAAAAAGGAATGAAGCTCAAATTGAGAAGGAATTTCATGCTATGTCATTCATTCCTTATACCTTTGTTGTGGAAAGCCTAATATATGCAATGATATGTACTAGAATTAACATTTCCTATGTAGTGGAAGTGGTATCATGATTCATAAGTAATCTAGGAAAAAAAACATTGGGAAGCTATCACATGGATACTATCGTACTTGAAAGGTACAATGCACTATTTTTTATGTTTTGATAGTGCTTAACTTTGTCTTGATAGTTATGTTAATGAAGATTATGCTAGTTGCAAAGATACACATAAATCTACCCTACATTATGTGTTCACTCTTAGTGATGTAGCTATAAGTTGGATGTCTCATCTTCAATCTCATATGGTTTTGGTTACGACTGAGGCTAAGTATGTTACTCTCAGCGAAGGAGCCAAAGAGATGTTATGATTTAAGAACATGTTATGTTGGCTTAAATATGATCAACAAAAGTACACATTTTACTATGATAGCTAGAGTACCTTATTCGTTTGTAAGAATGTAATGTACTATGCTTGAAGCAAGCATATTGATGTGTGATATCACTTTTTTAAAGAGTTGATTAATGTTGGAAAACTTGATGTGTTGAAGATTACTTAGTCAAAAATTTTTAGATTTTTTGACAAAGGTAGTAACTGGATGTAAACATTCAGATTGTTGCGAAGGAATTGACATAGTTACTTGATGGAACTAACTTTAAAAAGTAGTGCATGTCTTGAAGAAAATTTTTCTTCAAGTGGGAGAATTGTTATCATGAAGAAAAATTTAGAAAAATTATAATGGATAAAAAATATGACTTGTTTTCTTTTTTAGCCGTGTTTTAAATTATTGTTTGTATTTCCTAATTATAGTAACTCATAGTAGCTATTATTAAAAAAAAATTTAGTTCTCAGGAAGTTAGAATTCTTTGATAATTTTAGGACTAGTTCATTCCTATGTAAAGGGCCTTAGCTCCTTGGCTTTTTATGTGGGTTTTTTGGTTACTTAAGAAAGTAGAAAGATGGTTCTTCTTTGAATGATGAAGCCTTATTTATAGCACTGTTATTCTTTTCTAGAGATTAACATATTGTTTACTTAACTATATATATTTTCTTTACATTAAAAGGTTTTACTATGTAAATCTTGTGGTTGTTTCTTTTCTATTTTAATTATTTTCTTTTCATCATTATTTTGATTCTCACTTTCATATTTTGTGCAACATTGATATTGCTACTAAGTTAATAAGGTATGTAGCATTACAAACATTTCCGAAATCAAAGAGTATACATCAAAGAATAATATATTACATTCATACATTTGAAAAATTCAAAGCATATAAGTGAGAGAAGAATATATTCCATGCACTTAATATTGGTCATAGGCTACCATAATTTTAGATGTTTAGTTGATTTTAGAAACTTGAAATTTTAACTTTTGCCCTTATTTTACTATAAAAAAAAATATGATTATGTGATTTCCTATAAATTAGGGCTAGAAGTAAGGTATAGAGGATATGTTAGGATTGGTGGAAGAAAGAAATAAAGGATTATGAATAATTCTCTAATGGTGCGAGGAAGGAATAGAATATGTATTAGTAATTCATGACCGATGCAACAAAAGTTTATTTCTACTTGGTTAATTTATTGAGTATGTTAAAATTTTTCTCATAAATCCTATGGGTCTTTGGATATGATAAAAAGTTTGCTTTAATTTTAAGTTTATAATAAGCTTTACTTTGATTTTAGTCTCCATGTTCATGTCTCATCCCTTTGGCCTCTTACGACTAGAGGCTCTTGTAAAGAAGGGAGTAAATGATGGGGAATCTCCCTACAAGCTTCTAGTTTACCATTTATCATACCCATAGTAGATGCTAGGTAGCCAAGTTTGAAGCAGATAACTACTAAAAGAGTATAAGTAAGAGGCCCACCTCAAGATGAGTGCTTTCCAGCTTACTAGCCTTTGGTTGCCAACATAACCAAGGCACTCCAAAATCTATTATTGCATTTATTTAGAATAGTAAGAGGGTATTTAGTAAGGGAACATCTAGGGTAACTATGACACACCAACAATTATGAATCCACCAATCCACTAGTGATGTATGAATAAAAAAGTTGGATATCATAGTTAATAGCTAAATAGGAATAAGATAATAGAGTAGTGGTAGGTAAACAGACTAATAGAATAATTAGTAGTAGCTATGCACTATGAAACATCTCTTCTACTTGCAATAAAGATAGAACCATAGATTGAATGTCCTAAGCTATGCACTAGAGGGGGATGTCATTAAGTAAAACCCCTCACATTCCTCCTATATTTAGGGCCTCTTTATAACAACCCTATTAATTATCTATTAAATATATTAAATAACTAATAGAGATGCTATTAAACCCTAAGGATCTAGA
>MNCI01024347.1:201076-212740 GCA_015680685.1 Gnetum montanum | reverse complement strand
GAAGTCTTTCGATGCTATGTAACCTACAAATTGACCATAACAAAACTCACAACTCCATTGGTGAGTTGTATTAAAGAGGCTTGTTCTTGTATTTGTGGGAATTGTTTATAAGTTCCAGGTTTGTTCTTGTATTTGCATGAATTATTTTAATGCTCTGTTCTTGTATTTGCATGAATTATTTTAATGCTCTATTAAAATGACTGCCATTTGGTTCTGGCACACATTCTGAATTCATACTTCATTCATTCATTCTAGGTGTCCATGTTGCAGATTATAAGCAAGTCAAAAAAATGAATTCAATAGATTTAAGTTGAAGATAAGAAAGTTATATTTACATATGAAAGTATAGTAAAATCAAGTAAAAGAATTCAGGAAAGATAAAATTTAATGAAATCAAATTAACTCTTTTGTAAAATAGGGACCAAAGCTAAGTAAATTATATTTAAATATTCTATGACACATAAGATAAAATAGGAAATTTTGTTATTTTTTGCTTTAAATAAATTGACAGGCAAGTGTAATTAGATAATCACCCCAATTTCTCATGTCTCTTCAATTTCTAGCTCATTTTTGTATTAAAAAGGTTTGTTCCATCCTATACCATTATGGCCCTAACTCTTGGTTGTAAATATGTGGGCAAATCATGATGGTAAGTAATACAATTGGGTGGTAAAGATAGACGATTGAATTTATTATGAATTTTTCTCTATTCATATCATCATTTTATTATTATCAACAATTTATCAATATTTTATCAGTTTTCATCATTTCATCCATTCACATTTAGTCCTCATCCAATAGTTATGAGTTCCTCCCATCCCCAATTCATCATAGCAACATTTCTATTAAAGTATTTTCATCAATTTCATTACAAAACTAGTATAGCAATAAATCTGGAAGTTCAACAATTGGGATCCATCACTTTCCACATAAAATTCAATTCAGTGAGTTTAATTCAATACTGCAGTCTTTAGCAGCTCGAGGTTTTGTTTTGCTCAAATAGAAATCTCTAAGTGTTCAGTTCGAAGCACTACCTGTGATCAACCTGTGATCAAATCATAGTATTGCAGATAGTATTGCAGATTTTTCAGACCAGTTTACCACAATCGGTGGTGTCATAAATTCCACAACTTTCAGAAACCACAACCCATAGCCAAATCATGGTAAATTCCAAAACTTTTAGAAACCATAAGCCGTGGTCAAAACATGGTAAGACCGTAATCAACTCGTGATCAATTTCATTATAGATTCCACAGACCACGCAACGGTCGCACAAGCTCCCAAACTTGTAACGTGAAGTAAATAAATTTAAATTTTTTCATTGCACACGTTTATGGACGTTTTGAGACGCGTGAAATTTTCGCAAACAGGCGCGAATCAGCCGAGCTTTGATGAGAACGCCAACGTGGTGAGTCATCTTTGGAAGTTTGTTCTCAGTTTATTTGGTAGGTACCTTCCATAATAACATTATGCTTTTTTAACTGGTTTGCGATTGGTGGAGCAAGTGTTGTGTTTGAACCTTAGGCTTTGTCTAAAGCATGAAGCTCTGACGGTTTGAGCCAAAGGGTACGATGGTGTGAGATTTTAGGTTAAAATTCGACAACCTTTGCAACATACTTCAAAATTGCAGGGACAATACAAGTAGATTAAACCATGCCATCTTTTACGTGGCTTTATTCCGAATTTTTTGGGGCCGGGTTGGTTCCGAGTAAAAGATATTATCAAGTCATATATTTGAGTAAAAGATATAAAAGCCCCTAACATTACGAAATAGTACTTGAGGAAGATATGAAGTAGAGAGAAATTAAGGTTCTAGATATGTCTAAGGTATATTGTTACATTATGGATCCAAGAAATTCAGTCATAACCAAAACATTCATAGATTTAATGTTGTTAGAATATTTTTTAATGTTATTGTTAGAATATTTTTAAAAAGTTTTGTATCTTTTGCTTTTATTACTATTAGAGCTTAGTTATAGATTTCCATATATTTTATTATTAAATGTTAAAATCCAATTACTTTTAGAAGTTTTCCTTTCTACTAGTTTTTTTGTCTTTACAAGTATTTGGCAATGCATATTTTATTTTTTATGTATATTCAATTATGCATATTTTATTCCATATTATCTACTTTTAGTTATGCATATGTGAGTATATAATGCTTTGTTCATGGAGAATTTTGAACCTTAACCCTACCCAGGCAATACCCTCTATCACTTTTTTCATTAAACTAAAATTCAAAGTTTATTTTTTTATTATAACTAAATATCACATAAATTGGACTTACAGTCCTTGAGATATCACTATTTTAGTTTGCTAAAGATCTTGTAAATGTTTTGGCATTAGATATCACTATTTTAGTTTGCTAAAGATCTTGTAAATGTTTTGGCATTTAAACTGTATGACTACAATGAATGTTGCTTAGATACGATTTTAGTAAATGGTCAAGTAGTGTAATAAATAAAGATCTTGTGGGTTCAAATGGAATTTCATTTAGAGTACAAGTGTACTTATTATGAGTGCATGCATCTTGGGGTATTAGTTAAACAAAGAAAATTTAAGTTAATCTTATAAAACAAGAAACGGATAAAATAATTAAAAATCAAATTAATAAAAAAGTAAGTCAATATATGTCACACGTACATAAAAAGAAAGTGATGAGTGACGAGGTATCCCTACACTCAACCATATGAATTCGAGCATTCATGCATGATCCAATCGAATTCCAAAGACTAAGTGCTTATGTGCCTTTGTGGAACAAGGACAGGTTGGTTAATCATTGTCTTCCCAAACTTACTTGTATGTCACGATTGTATAGTTAAGTAAGCTTGAGGCATATAGAAAATTAATTAACTAGGAAAGCATTAAATAACATCAATTAACACTAATTAATCTATTCTGGATGTTGCAAGGTTTATCATAAAGTTCGTCTTTATTGCCGTACACAAGGTGTGCTCAGGTACACAATGTTCGAATAAAGATCCATTCACTTTATGACTCCTACTGTGAGCACACAAAAATAATTCTAACTCTGGGAGGGAGAAAAGGCAAGAATTTGGCTAAGGACTATCTATTTCCAAATCAACTGCACCTGCCTCTTATTTATAGGCATGGAGACAGGTCCCGATATCGGGTATCTGACATCACATGGTAGGCTCTGATATTGGGGACCCGATATCGCGAACGTGATATCACGATCCCGATATCGTGGCTCATCATACCCCCATGACTAAATGAAAAATTGTCCTCGAGTTCCTTACAACATATTGGGGAGGTATGGGATTATTGACTGAATGACAACTGATGGTGAAATGGGATGACAGACTCTACGTGCCCAGTCAATGGATCAATAATACAATACATTACAGCATTAGTGTTCATGATCATTGTGGTGAACACTATACATAAATGACATCCAAGCCTTCACTTAATAGCTTGTAGAGAGAAAGAAAGAAAGAAAATAAAGAGTGTTGCTACCAATGCCGAGATTGCACCTTCTATTGTTTATCCATAGCCACGCAACCAAACTTGTTCCCAGTGTAAACGCTCTAGCTCTAGTGCTTCCTGAGTGCTTCCTCCAAACCCAGTTCATTGTTTGTATGATCGCCATCTACACACACAACACAGCCACAAATGAGCAAGGATAGATAAACCACAATGCAGTTGATACCTTTTCTCAATATAAAGTGCATTGGCTAAGTTGTGGTTATGGCAAATACTGCTTCAGAGATTTATCACTGGTGACTACCCAAGGTGTAGGGGTTAGGTAAATAGTAGAATGGAAAAATTGAAAAATTTGTGCCAGGGCCCCCACGACTAAGAGCGAACCTCCAGTAGCTATAAGATCGAGAAATATGAGGGACAAAAAAGATGGAAAAATAACAACAACAACGCCAATAAAATGGATGTTCAAAGATGGGGATGAAACGAGAAATGGTTGATTGTAGAGAATTTTTAAAGGAAAGGACTTAACAATTCCACCAAAAAGGAATGCTAGTGGGTCCTCCCCAAAGTAAGCTCATGCCCTTTATGCCTTGACAAACCCACAAACCAAAGAGTCTATAGGCTCTAGGAATGTCATTTGGAAGCAAGAGTTAAAAACTTACCCACAAGAATTCACCAAAGAAAAACAATACCTCAACCAAGATACGAATGAATGACAAACTCAGTAATGAGGGGGAAAATGGGAAGAAAGATGGAGAGGAGAGAATGGAATGGAATCCCAAGAACAAGCTTGTGTAAAGTTCCTTGTGTATTATGTGGTTAACATGACTGAGTAGAATTCATTTCAAATCCAAACTCAAACCAACTACATCCAGTGACCTCGCTTCAATACACTTGACCAATCCATCCTCTTGAAGCAACAAGAATGCTTCCACAAAAAGTCACCACCATTCCAAGGAGACTAAGATGGAGAAGCAAGAAGCGAGAAAGGGTCTTAGGTAGAGGCAACTTTCAGGCATGGGCAACATCNAAGAGAATAGCCAACACAAATGCATCAAATCCCTTTGAAGTCATACCCTTGTCAACCATTGAGTTCTTCCATGGTTTGAGAAATACCCAGCCACCAATCCATTAATAAGTTTACTTAGAAAAGGGACTATACAATTCCAAGCCAAAAGAGATCACAAAGTTAAATGGATGGATGAACAGTGTGGACTCATTGCCTATTTACCAAAAGAACCATATCTTAATATTAGCATCATAATTCAAAGGTAAAGAACAAACACTAGCAATCAATATGATATAATTTAATCCACCATCTTGATCACGTATTGGATGACAAATGAAAGTAATTCAAGCAAACAAAGAAATAGTAAAAATGTAAACGATGGTATAAAACAAAAATAAGAAAAGTTGAAAGAATGTGTAAAACAAAAATATGTAAAAAAATACATGTAAAACAAAAATTCAAAAATAACTGAGGGCCTAGAATGGTTGGCATAGGTGGCCATCTCCCCCACAACTGAGTTGGAAGGAGGAGATGTGAAATAGTGAGCAAGGTTATCCACCAATAGAGGTAGCATGAGTACTAGCTATCCTAAGCTCATGGAAAGGTTTGCTTTGTTGGACATTAACCAATAATTTCTTATCCAGCCTCTCAGTTTGTATATCATCATGACCTCTGAAGGAAAAGTTGTATGAATGACATAAGGTCCTTCCCCCAACGTTTGAAATTTGGTGCATTGTGGCACATGTGTGGGATTCTAGTAGAGAACCTTATCTCCCAATTTATATTTAACTTTCCTAATTCTTAGATCATGATGTTGTTTATTAAATGCCTTCTGCAATTCATTGGATGATAGGGAAGCTAGTCAATTCTCATCAAACAAGTTTAGGGTCATTAACATTTGTTTTTGTGCTAGATTGAGGTCAAGGTTGAGGTCACATGCCATGGATAATGTACGGAGCTTAGTTTGAACAAGAAGCATTGGAAGCTTTTCATACATTAACTTGTAGGGAGAGTAGCCTGTAGGGATTTTCCATGTGGAGTAGTATGCCCAAAGAGCATCGTTCAGTTTAGTGCTCTAGTCTCACCTATACTTGCTAATGGTTCTTTTCAATATTTTTGTAATCTCCCTATTGGTGACCTCGGCTTGACTGTTCGCTTGGGGGTGGTATGGTGTAGTTAATTTATGTTCAACCCCTAAGGGTTGCATTAATTTCTGAAAAGTTGCACTTGTGAAGTGTGTACCATTGTCTAAATAAGTGCACGTGACATACCAAACCTATTTACAATTTATTGTTGGACAAATCGTGTAGTGGTAGATGATGTACAATCTTTAACAATAACTGCTTCCACCCATTTTGTAAGGTAGTCAATGGCAACTATGATATAAGCTTTTCCATTGAATAGTGGTGTAATGGGCCCCATAAAATCAATTCCCCAAATTTTAAAGGATTCTAACAGTTGAATCCATTGTTGCAAACCCTCCATTCTAAAAGTCATTCCCTCATCTTATTGACAACACTCACAAGATTGGACAAATTAATGGGTGTCCAGAAACAATGTTGGCCAATAATATCCTATAAGCAAGATCTTAATGGTTGTTCATCTTCCAATGTAATGATTCCCATAAGGACCCTCATGAGTGTCTTGGAGAACTCGTAGTTGATCTATATCGAGAACACACCATCGAACCAAGCCATTAGGGCATACTTTGTAAAGCTACCCATTGATCTCCATAAAGTACTTGGCTTGGTAAAGAAACTGTTGTTTCTTCTTAAGGTCTAACTCTTGTGGTGTTTATTGGGTAAAGAGATAGGTAAGAATGCTACTGTATCAGTTTGTCTTCATGGGTGATTGATTATTCACTACACTTGCAAAGAGGAATTCATACGAAAATGATCCAAAATTGGATACTCATCCTCTTTGTTGTCCCATCGCAACTGAGATAAATGATCAACTACGTTCTTAGTGCCTTTGCAATTGATCATCATTAAATCGAACTCTTGTAAGATTACAAGCCATCATATGATATGAGGGCTTACCATTGGCTTATTCATGAGGAACCGGATTGCACTATGATCCATATGTACACATACTTTGTAACCCAATACATAGTGTCTAAACTTTTATAGTGTAAATACTACAGTCATTAATTCCTTCTCTATGGTAATGTAGTTAAGTTGTGCACCAACGATACTTTCACTTACACAATGGATGTAATAAGGGCATTTCTAATCATCTAACTATGTAAGTATGGCTCCTAAGGCATAGTTGGATGCATCAGTCATGATATGGAATAGTTTGGACTAGTTAGGAGCTTATAGAATGGGTGTTTCTACTAGCTTCCATTTCAAAGTTTGGAAAGCTAACTCGCATTCCCTGATGCATTCCAAAGGTATGTCCTTTTTTGTTAATTCCACCAATGGTTTGATGACCTTTGAAAAGTTCTTAATAAATCTCCTATAGTAGCTAGTGTGTCCAAGGAATGATCGAATATCTTTAACAATTTTAGGTTGATGGGTAATTCCTTGGATAACTTTGATTTTCTTAGGGTCTACCTCTATTCCTATGTGTGAGATTTTATGTCCTAGTACTACACCTTCTTGGACCATCAAATGTCTTTTCTACCAGTTGAGCCTCAAATTGGTTTCTACACATCCTTTTAGCACTTGCTATAACTGGTCCAAGGCTTAATCAAAGTTTGCTCCATAAGTGGAGAAGTCATCCATAAAGACCTCCACACCATTTCCTATCTGTTGTTGGAATTTGCTTAGAACTAAACGTTGAAACATTATAGGGGCATTGCACAAGCCAAATAGCATCTGTTTGTATGCAAACATTTCCTAAGGATTGGTGAACGTAGCCTTCACTTGGTCTTCTAGGGCTATTTGTTTTTGGTTGTATCCGCTATATCCATCCAGAAAACTATAGTAGCGATGCCCTATGATGGTGTCTAAGACTTGGTTAACAAATGGCAACAGAAAGTGATCTTTGAATGTTGCCATATTTAGTAGCCTAAAATCTATGCACATCCTCCATTTACCTTCCTTTTTAGGCATGATTACTAAGGGGCTAACCCATTCGCTATCAGCAATGGGGTATATGAACCCATCTTTTAGAAGCTGTTTGATTTCTTTCTAAACTACTCACTTCAGCTTTGGGTTAAATCACCTCTACAGTTGTCTTTGAGGCTTCATGGAGGGGTCTATGTAAATTCTATGTTGGCATATCCCAGGGTCTATTCCTGTTAATTTAGGACATGACCAAGCAAAGGCTTTCGACCACTTGTTTATCACCTTGAGCAGTCTCTCTTTTTGTTGTAGAGGAAGCTTTGCGTCAGTAATTACCGATTTTCCATTTTTAAGGAACGTGTATTCCATACCGGTGGGCAATGGTTTCAGCTCAAGGGGCTCTTGCTTAAACTTCTTAGGGATTTTCAACTTCCCCTAGTTGATATTTTCAAGGTTAAGGCCTAGTAACTGGCAATGGACTTACTCTGGTGTGTCTATGCTATCGATGTAAGCACAAGTCAAATCCTCAATTGGTTCCATGCATAAGATTGGATTGCTTTCTTGATCAACTGTCATCTACTAGATTTCTTCCTATCGTGTGGCTACTGCATATAGGCATCTTTGTATGTTGATCACTTGTGCACACTAATTGCATGTAAGAAATACTAAACTTTGCACAAACCATGACCTCTACACACAATTACACCTTGTGTCACTATATGCAATGCATGGAACTTTCTTCTTCTTGATCTTTCTGAATGTATTTTCCTTTGATATTTCAAGGGAAAGATCACGGATTCCTAGACATGCATCGATGGTACTTAGCCAAGCTCTTCCCATTATGATTGGGAAGTTCCCCTTACTATTGTTCACTTGAATCACTAGGAAGTCAGTTGGGTATGACCATCCACAAACAGTGGTGACAATATCCTCCACTAGTCCCAATGGGACAGTGATCGACTGGTTGGCCAACTCTAAATGAATGTTGCTCTTTTTCAATGGAGGCAGGTTCCAAGCCTTGTACATTTCTTAGAGTTTGAATTGACACTGGAACCTAAATCCAAAAGAGCTTTGAATGGCTCATTCCCAACAATTTATAAATATATAAAAGGACTCCTAGGATTAGAGAATTTCCTAGGAAGATGGCCAACATTGATCCAATCAGTAATAGCATATGTTAACATGACCATATGTGTTGAGCGCAGTGTTTAGGTCAAAGGGGCCTCCAAAGTTTTGATTGATATTGAGGAGTCCAAAGACTCAGTCGCTTGGGGTTGCAAAGGCTTAGTTGGGTTGTTGGTTTTGAAGAAAGGTTTTTTCTTCATGCAGTTGCAGAACCAATGATAGGTTGAGGGTTAACAACCCTTGTGGCATTACGTTGTTGTGGCTGGGTAGGGAGTTCACCTTGCATAGCTGGAGCAAGTAGTAATGGAGCTATAGGTGGAAGAGATGCGGCTAAATGAGAAGGGTGGTATGCTTGTGGAACATCGCCCCTAGGAGAAGGAGTCCTATAATATTCATGAACTTGGTAGAGAGGTTGAGGGGTAACATGACCAATAGAGTCATGCAAGGAGATCGGCCGCTGCACATAATATCCATACGAGTTAGGGTGTCGGTAAGGATACTGTTGCCTTGGTGATGGCATCCCCCATGATTGCGAGTGTTACCACTATTCATGCTGCTCAATTGGTTGTGGTGGAGTTCCACTTGGATAATATGTTAAGGGTTGGTGGAACTGTCTTAGGTTACCTTGAGGATAAGGTAACTTTCAGGGTGTTTGCCTTTTGTTTAATCATGGGTTGAGTGCATACACCCCAAAATCCTGCAGATGTAAGTTTACTGGGCAACATCCCTTAGGATGGTCATATTGGCATATCTTGCATCCACTATCATTGTCTGTAACTAAATCCACAACCTCTTCGATGATGGCAACATTTTCCTTACCCTTGTTACGTGCATATTTAGCTTCTCTTTTTTTTTCTTTCTTCACAATCACTACCTCTCTCTCTAGACTCCTCTACTATTTTAGTAACAGTTTAAAATCTATTATCTAGGGAGTCCCACATTTGGTCTACCTTTGTCAATACTTTTGATGTCATCTTTTGGATAGGCAAATTTTTCCTATTCACCATCTCTTCGAGTGGTGACTCTTCTTCATCCTAACAAAATCTTACTTCTTTCGGAGGGAAGGATCTCTGTTATACTCTTCCACACTTTGTCTTTTCTGTAGCTCACCTTCGTCTTTAGCAAATATCTCCAACAGTCTTTAAATTTGATGGGCTCTTTAAATAAGATAGTCTTTCTTTGGCATAAGTCCCAAGGGTTCTTCACGTTTCATGCTTAAGCCCATCCACGAGATCGCGTAGTTGATCCCTCTGCGAATAACCATGGCCTGGGCAACGAGGTAGCAGTCCATAATATCAACCCATGGCAGCATCCAAGGGTTCATGTCCTTCTTGTTTCCATCCTTGGATTTGCTTTCACAGGTTGGACACTCGGGAGTACGTTTGGTACTTATCGTTGAACAATTCTAACATAGTACTCCACCTACGAATGGATTCCAATTCTAAGGACCAGTACTAGCTTTTCGCTTCTTTAACTAGTGTCCATGGGAAAAACTTAAGCTTTTGCCATTCGTTTTCTATTTTTTGTAAGACATGTGCATCATGAAATGCTTGGACATGATTTTGAGGATCAACATTGTATACCCCTTCAAATCATGGGATATTGTTCATGTTTAACCTCTTAATCTTACTATCTTTTTAGTGCCTTATTGGGATTCTAACAGCCTCGGTTAAATCTAACATAATTCACGTAGTGAGTAGGTGTTCATCATGATCGTCTCGTTTGTGGCATCTATGATGCCTACATTGTTCCCTACTCTCCCTTCTTCTATGTTGTGATTTTCTAGAGTGCCCTCATCCCTTTTCTTGGCTATTTTCTCTATGACTTCCACTTTGCCTACCCTTATCCTCATGGTCTTTTTTCTTGTGACTGCATCTGGATCCTGAAAGAGAGGGTGAAGGAGACGATGAAGGTGAAGAGGAAGGAGAACCATCACCATGTCAGTGCCTGCTTCCTTCTCTTTGGTGATTGGAATGTCCATCCTTGTCATGTGTTTGTGTTCCTTTTTCAGACCCTTTGTGTATATCCGTAGCAAAATCTGGGTTATGGATAGTTGAGTAAAGATTCTGATACACAACCCCTTGACCAAAGTCAACAATAGGAACATCATTGTGTGGGCGATTGCGTAAGGCAGATTTACCACCCTCATTTTCGCCTAGGACATGTGGGACATTCTGTGACAACTTTTCCTTCATGGATTCATGACGTCTCTCCTATTGTAAATCCCTTTGACGTTGTGCCTCCATGGGTCAATACTCTCTCGAGTCATGATCATGCACAATGTACTTTGCCTGTAAGTGCTGCATACCAATTCGTGTGAGATTATGAAGAAGCATGCCCAAAATTGAACGATCAAGAGGTAACACTATGTTACCTTCTAAATCACGCCAACGCAGTTGTTCATCCTAGTGGAGGATAAAGATAAAGTTTGGTACATACTCATAAGAATGAACATATACCACATGAAGCTATTGAGGGACTAGAGGATTATCATGTGTACTATGCCTCCAATTGTTTCCTCTATTAAACCTAAGCAGTGAAACACTTTTGTACGAAGAAGGAGACATGATTGTCTACTCAGTGTGCAATGTCCCATTGTCTATTTTCTTTTACAACCAACCCTAAGGGTTCATTCCAACGATGTGAAAGATTTCCTAAGTTCTAATTAGCGCACAAATGACAAAGTTCCCGGCAACGGCGCCAATGATGAGCGGCAAGGTATCTCTATGCTCAACCATATAAATATGAGCATTCATGCACGATCTGGTCGAATTCCAAGGACTAAGTGCTTATGTGCCTTTGTGGAACAAGGACAAGTTGGTTAATCATTGTCTTCCCAAACTTACTTGTATGTCACAGTTGTATGCTTAAGTAAGCTTGAGGCATATGATTTTTATGGCTTTTATGTTTTATATCCTACGCTAGTAAGGGAAGAGAGAGAGATAACTAAGTGACTAATTTAACTTAACTATTCATTAACTAGCTTCTAACTAATCCTAACACCAATATCTGTTCTCACTTGTCGTACACATCCTAAACCAGTGCAACACTACTGAGATTACCAAATGCTAATTGTTA
>MNCI01024347.1:169091-195919 GCA_015680685.1 Gnetum montanum | reverse complement strand
AAAAGAAAAATAAGTAAAGGGTGCATAACTTACTGTTTTCAAAGGCTTATTCATTTCATGATAAAAAGCAAAAAAGTAAAAAACAGAGAACCTGTTCATGAAAATTGTGAGCTAAAAACAAAGCTCGGATGCCAAGGTCGGTAACGTTAGTGAACGGACGGGGAAAAGAAAAAAAGGCCCTGTATAAAAATAAAACACAGTAAAGGCAAGATAGTAAAAAATTACTCTGGTGCTGGGATTAAATTTGAGGGATTTATGTCACATTGTGCGACACCGGCATTACAGCTTTAGTTATTTGAATTTTCTTTCAAAATGTTATCCTATGATGTTGCATTAATAAAGGTTAAAACATAGGCCATGGGTTAAAGGAAATGCTATAGCCTATATGCCTCTATTATGCATGTTAACAAAGGTTAAAACATAAACAACGCTTACTAAAATTACTATTATAAATTAAAGTAAATTTCTTTTATAGATCAGAGGGATTTCTTTTAGTTTTCCTTTTTATTTCATTTTCTATTTTTTAATTGCATAAATATTCTGTAATCTTTATGTATACTTGAGAATTTATAAAAATATTAATAATTTAAAAAGCTTGAAGATAGTGCTGCATCACCTGGACCGTCGCCCCTTAACCATCTTCCAAGCGAACCGAGAAGGCAGCAGCATTCCCTGAGATTTCAGGGAATAACTGTTGGGTTGATTTTGATACATCTCGGATGCTTAGATCTATTCTAGTTGGAACTTGTGCTCGGGCGGCGGAGAATATCGGCCCTTCCCTTTCAAGCAAGCTAATTGAGTGAGCCACTTGCTCTAGGTGGCTCATGGCAAGGCAATAGACCAAAGGGTCTTCTCTTCCACCAATCCTGCTAGATTGCTCTTGCTGGCTCAAGAGTGTTTCCCGGATCTCGTGATGGTATTCTGCTGTGTTTTGCAAGCTCGATTGCATTGTTTGTGCAGGTGGTGGAGCTGGTTGCTACTTCTCCTTTGTCTGTGTGGCGATAGGCATTTTATCTTTCATCATTTCTCACCACGAGGAAATTGGGGCGTGCTGGGTGATATCATTAGAGTATCATGCTATCCCTGCCCGTATGCATAACTTTTGGATTAGGTAGGGAAAGGGGAGAGTTTGTCTTCCATGTTCGTTCTTAGCGAACCTTTTTTCAATCTCCAGAAACAATAGTTGTGGAAGACTCATGGGAAATTTCCCACTCAAGGCAACACACGCACGAGTAGAGAAGGTTGTGATTTTGCTAGGTCTTACCGTTGGATTCAAATGGTAAGATGCTATCTTGGAGTATACTCTCTCCGCTATGCTCAAGAAGCCGAATTCCTTGCACTCTACCCCATAGCACCATCGAGTCCATTGCACCTTTACCTCTGGATCGGCCTGTTTTTGAATTTCTGCCACATCTGCCCCTGTTTCAGGCAACCCCAGAGCTTTCACTATTGCTTCTAAAGAGTAAAAGACATAAATGTCTTTGATTCTTACTCTTAACCCTGGTTGGTTGCCGATTCATCCAAAAGAGATAAGTTTCTCCTAAGTACCATTCACCATTGGCTGTGATGATTGGCCACATCAGAGAGTTCTGCAATTGGAGCCTCACGTCTTCTGGTGCATGCTCGAGGAATCGTCCAAAATTTAGCTCTTGGAGGATCGTCCGTTGCACCTTGCGTGGCATGATAGCATCTTAGAGCAGAGCTTAAGCTTTTGCTACTTACTTTTGATATTTTGCAAGAGGTAGGCATCATGGAAGGCTTGTAAATGATGTTATGGATCAGAGTTATAGCCTCCCTCAAATTTAGAAATGTTATTCATATCAACTCATTTGATGTGGCTTTCCCTTTGATGCTTGTGGAGTATTCTAATTGCCTCCATGATTTGTTTTTTGCTTCTAGTAGCCAACAAGATTTCATCATCATCAGACTTGTCATGATCATAATCTCTATTTCTCTTTGTCTGATTGTGATGATCTTGTCTATGCTCCATTTGATATCTTACATCTTAATTTTCATTTTTATTTCTATCTTCATCTTGATCTCTTAGTGTAGCTCTATCTCCATACCTATGTTCATCTTCATCAAAACTAGATGTTGAAGATGAAAAGGAAGATGGTGAACCAGGAGAATCACCATGGCTCCTATATCTCCCACTATGGTCCCTTGCTTGGTCTCTTTTAGATTTGTAGAAGAACCTAGGCCTTGAGGTCCTCCTTGTTCTCATCAGGTGATGAAGTATCAACCCTATATGAAGAGGAAATATTTTTAATTCATAATGTATGTAACTTAAAATATTAATATTTTCTAAAAGATGAATTGTGAATGCTTTTACGAAAATCATTTATAATATAACCAATCTAGATTACTAGCATAATTCAAGGAAATGGTGCTAATGATAAGCAACAAAGTGTCCCTTATGCCCAACCATATGAATCACAAGCATTCATGTGCAAGCTAGTAAAATTTTGTGGATTGAATTAGTGTATCATCTAAAGAATTAAGTTTTGATCATAGGTCACTATCTTTTCACTTAGACTAGTGGTAGTTTTGTCATGTATAGCTTAGTCCAAAGTGAGGCATATGATTATTGATGTTGTGTAGCTATGGCTAAGCTATATAAAAATATAAAAATTAATTAGTTAATTAATCTAACTAATAATAAGAAAATAAATCCTAAACTATCCTAGGGATAATGAGTATCCATTCCCAACTTACCATACACATTCTGAATTCACATACCCACTACTAGGATTACCAACTAGTATGCTACTAGGTGAATGAAGCAATAACACTACTAGGATTGCCAAGAAAATATGTGTTTATGCTCAAAATTGGTCGCACTCATTCCACCAACTGATTAATGTGCATAAAAATGTAAATATTAACTAAGTATTTAGAAAGTAAATTGCATTGAAAGTAAATCTATTCTAATTTAAAGTGCTACAATGAATATGAGTCCATTTCAATCTTATTATCATTCATGGAATGTGTCTAGGTACAAGGCCACTTGAATATGTATAATTGACTAAAATCCATGTTGCAAGTACTCATTGACTATTTGCTAAGATTACGAGAGAAACTATAAGAGTTTGGCTACACTATTGACCAAATGATGCCTCTATGTGAACGGTGTGTGCATATACATAGGCTTTGGGCAACTTAGTGTCAATGCATCCAAGGATACATTAACGAGGCTACATTGATAGGGATGTATCAATGTAGCTACCAAACATATGATGCTTCATCAACCACCTCACACTCCCTTTTGGATACAAGTAAACCTTAATTAATTTATAATTCACAAGGTTGACTCATGACAATTCTTTTTCTTCTTTTTTCCATCCTATATGTTGATGTGAGTAATTATTCACAGTGTATTTTAGTCTTTGGCTCCAGTACTTCATGTGCAATTTGTAAGTTAAATTCATGACTACTTCCTTTTGTTGAAGATTTTATTCATAACTACTTTTGCATGGCTTTGATTATCAATTATGGTTACATCCTTTAATGCTTGTCATTCCATCTTCGCATGTCTCATATGACAATCATATAAACATTGTTTCCATGGATATATCTTTCACATATGTTTTTTTTTCTCAACTAAACCATTGTTGAGTCTTTGTAAACCAACAATGTACATCATATTTCATATGTGATGAGTCATAGTTCTGTTGGCTACATCAATGTGGCCTCGTTGACTAGGTCTTGTTGATGAGGCCTAGTTGATGCATCATATCATGCATCGATGTGGCCCCGTTGATGCAATGTCTGTAATCAACAATAAATACATGTCCACCAGTTGCATTTATGGCAAAAGAGATTGTAGTTGCAGCAAAGCTCTTAAACTTTTTCCATTTGAAAGTTATAATTTTTCTCCCAAGTGCTTGCAGTAGGAGACATTGAGTGTACAGATCTTTATTTAAGCATTGTTGTACGTGAGCATGATAGTGTGTGTGGTAATAAAGGTAAGCTTTTTGATAAACCTTGCAACACTTTGGATAGATTAAATATTTCATTTATGCATTTAATGTTTTCAATTATTTGTTAAATGTTTCCAATTCTTTATTAAATGTTTCCCAGAAATTAAGTTAATGAGGCAATTAAGCAAGATAGATTACACACATAAGTACGACCACTTCGAGCGTAACACATATTCACTTGGTAATCACAACAACATTATTGCTTAGTACACCCAGAAGCATAGCACTTGGTCACCTAGCAGTGGATATGTGGATTCAAGACATTTACGAAAAGTGGGACCAGATGTTTATGTTAGGACGAGTTAGACATTAGTTGAATAGTTAAATTAAATTAGTTAGTCCAACCACTTTATCTCTCTTTAAGTTCCGAAACCATAAAAATACAAAATGATAAAAATTGGATGCCTTAATTACACTTAACCATACCAATGTAAATCACAAGTGTAATTGGAAAGACAATGATTGACCTTATGAAAAGATTCATTTCCTAGAGGACTAGTGCACCAAAAGCGATAAAGTCCACAGAATTTGACTAGATCATGCATGAACGCTTTGTGATTCATATGGTTGGGTGTAGGGGTACCTCACCGCTCATCATTGGCACCATTGCCGAGGACTTTGTTTGTTGAAATGTGCACTATTTAGGTTTAAGTGAATACCATTAATATCATTGTACAAACCTCAATGTCAATATCATTCCCACTCTACATAGAATTATAAATGCACACTAATGTTTTATTCTATATTGCAAAATGTCTTCTGTTCACAAGCACGAAGATGTCAAATCTTTGGTCCCATAGGAGTTCAAAGTGGTATATACTCATCTAGATGAGTATGTACTGGACTTTACCTTCATCCTACATTAGGATGAACAGCGGTAATGGCATGATATGGAAGGCAACATCATCTTGTCCCCTGATATATCTATGCCCGAGATGCTATTTAAAACCCTTAAGAATTTGAGCATTGCAAATCTTCATGAAGAATACATTGTGAATGGTTATGATACCTATTGTCCCACCGAAACACAATGCAAGCAAGATCGACATCAGGAGAAACTTCATGAGGCTACAAAGGTGAAACACTATACTAATCCCTTGTTCGTACTTGATCAAGATGATAATGAGATCCTCCCTTTGAAGGTTCTCAACATGAAGATTCTCCACCCCTTGTTACTAGTGACAAGGGTGTGAACCTGAAGCTATGATCCACTATTCATAAACTAGGTTTAGGAAAAAGTGATGGGTAAGGTAGGGACTTGGGCAAGCATCACAATGGTAAGGAATCTAAGGATGATGGCTAGAATAAATGAAAAAGTGGTGGCAATGGTGGTCAACCTTCCTCTTCTTCCTCTTCATCTAATTCTGAACATTCCTCTTCATTTAATGGTTCTCATAGAAGTCACTATCGAAACAATCATAATGAAGGTGATCAACGAGACAATAATGACCATGAAGACCACCAAGATCGAAGGGGTGGCCGAAACCATCATTGACGTCATCGACATAATGATGATGATGAACCTCTATTAACAACTCGCAGTATGCTCAACATTGTAGAGGTAGTTAAAATTCCAACTAGGCATATGAAAGACATTTGGATCAAGCGCTTAGACATGAATAATATCCCAAGATTTGAGGGAAATACAACTCTAATCAACAAACACATCTACATGCTTTTCATGATGCATGTGCCTTAAAAGACATAGAAAATGAATGGCAGAAACTCAACCTTTTCTCAAAGACACTCATCAAGGAAGCTAAAAGTTTGTACTGGTCTTTAGAGCCAAAATCCATCTGTAGATGGAGTACCATGTTAGAGCTATTTAATAATAAATATCATATGTACTCCAGAGTGTCTAATCTAAGAAGGCAAATCCAAGGATAAAAATAGGGAACACATAAACCCTTGGATGCTGCCATGGGCAAATACTATTCACTCTTACACTAATGCCTTGGCCATGATTATTCTCAGAGGAAACAACTTCACCACATCATAGATGGGATCAAAGAAAAAACTAGAAGAACTCTTGGGGTATATGCCCAAGGAAGATTATCTAAACTAAGATCCCATCAGTTCCAAAGGCTAATTGAGTAGGTAGCAAAAGAAGAAGGTGAGCTACAAAAAAGGGAAAGTACAAAAGAGTATAATAGGGATCCTTTTATCAAGAAACAGGAGCTTCGATTTTGTGACAAGGAGGAGTCATTGCTCGATGAAGTGGTGAACAGGAAAACCTTGCCCATCCAAAATTCTATTTCTAACATTTTAGCAAAGGTTGACAAATTATGGAACTCTTTGGATGAAAAATTTTAAAATACTATGAAGATTTCTAAAGAATCCTAAGATCAAAATAGTGATCATAATTGCAGACGGTGAAAAGAAGCTAAACGTGCATACCAAAGATGTAAGGGAAAAGCTGTGGTAGTAGAGGAAGTTGTGGAAACTGAATCTAATGATGAAACTAATTGTGACATCTGTCAATATGAACATACAAAGGGATGTTATCCTATGGTGTCACACTTACAAGAGTTTGGGGTGTATGCATTAAATCCTCAATTAGCACATAGGCAAGCACTTAGATGATTGCCTTATCCTTAAGGCAATCCAAGGCAGTTCTACTAGTAGTAACAAAATTAAAACCCAAGTGGAACTCCTCCATAACCTTATAAATAATACCAATAGTGGAACCAACCATAATCATGAGGAATGCTACTACCAAGGTAGCAGTACCCTTATAGGAAACTAGATCTATATGGGTGTTATGTTTAGCAACTTGTCTCTCCAAGAAGTTCTGCAAGTCATACCTCATTTCAGCATCATTATTACCCTCCAAAGTACCACCAAACACATTCATCATCTACTCAAGGAAAAAATCCATATCCATACCACCCTCCACATTTGTCTGCACACATACCTCCACCTTCAACCCAATTACCTCCTACTCCATCCATGTAGGGTGAGATTCCTCCATAGCCATAACAATGAAATGTTGTGAGGACTGTACATTTACAATTAGCTTTCCAACTAAGTGGATCAAACAATCAATCTAGGAAAATATCCTTATTCTGACCTAGCAGTCCTCTTCAACCCTCACAATCTAGTCTAGCTAATCATCCTAAATCTATAACCCTCCTCCTCTACATCAAACACTTTTGAGTGCTCTTCAAACCAAGTGTCACCTCAAATTTGCATTATAATGCTAACTCATGTTGTTTTTGACTAGATCAAAGCTAGCAATCTTCCCACAAAAAGATTTGATCCAAGAAGTCTATTCATTTACCTGTAGATTGTTGGACATGAGCCATGCAAGGCTCTTCTTGACTCTAATTCCATAGTTAATCTTATCTCTCATGACATGTATAAAGCCTGGAACCTACCACCTCTTAAGAAGAGTACCATTTGTTTAGAGTTGGAAGATTAGTCAATTACTATCCCTCTGGGATTAGTAGAGGGCATTGTGACCACAATTTGTAAGTGGTCCTATCCTGCTGATTTTCTAGTGATCAAGGTTAAAAACTATAAAAGTGACTTCCTCATCATTATGGGAAGGGCTTGGTTAAGCACAGTCAATGCACCTATGGGTATAAGGGACCTATCCCTAAAAACATCCAAAGAAAATTAATTATGAAAAATAGAGAAGAAGTGTATTCCATGCATTGCATACAGCGATAATGGGTGCAATTGCGTGTAAAAGATTTGGTCCATCAAGAGTATATACATTAAAGCAAGTAATCAGTATGCACAAGAAATTAATATTCAAAGGTATCTATATGTAGAAACCACAAAATAGGAGGGCACCCAGTGGTTGATAGCTGACTCACATAGTAGCACATTATGCATGGAACCAACTGAGAGCCTAACATGTGCTTATGTTGAAGGCATGGACAAAATTGAACAAGTATATTTTCAACTCTTTGATGAAGATGATGATAACTATTAGGGACTTCAAGCAGGAGCCTTTAGAGCTAAAAATCTACTGATTATATGGAATATGCATTTTTAAACACTGGTAAATTGGTCATCAATAATGTCAAACTTGCTCCCAAACAAACAGAAAAGCTATTAAAGATGATTAACAAATGGGCAATAACCTTTGCTTGGTTGTATCCTGAGCTGACTGGAATCGATCCAAGGATATGTGAGCATCATATTTACATTGGCTTGGCCATGAAGCCTAGAAAGTAGCCATAGAGTCGGCTAAACCCCAAATTGAAGCAGATCATCAAAGAGAAAATTGAACAACTCCTCAAAGCAGGGTTCATCTATCTAATTGCGAATAGTAAGTGAGTTAGCCCACTGATAACTGTATCAAAGAAGGATGACAAATGGTAATTCTGCATCGACTTCAAGCTATTGAATATGGCAACATTTAAATATCATTTTCCATTGCCATTTGTGGATCAAGTATTGGACACCATATCTAGGAATTATTTTTACAACTTCTTAGATGGTTATAGTGGCTATAACCAAATCCAAATTACACTAGAAGATCAGGCCAAGATAACATTCACAAGTCCCTGGAGAACTTTTGCATATTGTAAGATGTCATTTGACCTATGCAATGCCCCTGCAACATTTCAATGCTTGGTCCTTAGTACTTTCCAACAGCAAATCGGTAGTGGTGTAGAAGTCTTCATGGATGACTTTTCCACCTACGGAGCTACATTTGAGTAAGCCTTGGACTGCCTAGAGCAAGTATTAAAGAGATGTGTTGAAACAAACTTGCAGCTGAACTGGTAAAAGAGCCATCTCATGGTCCAAGAAGGCATTGTGCTAGGGCATCGAATTTTGCAAAAAAGGATTAAGGTAGACCTAGAAAAGATAAGGATCATCCAAGGAGTAACACACTAACCAGAGATCATTAAAGATGTTCAGTCATTCCTTGGACACACTGGCTACTACTGATGATTCATAGATAATTTCTTTAAGATCACAAAGTTGATGGTAGAATTTACAAAGAAATATGCATCTTTCATCTAGACCAAGGAATATGAACATGCATTCCAACAGTTCAAAGAGAAACTCATAGAAACACTAATCCTATGAGCATCAAACTGGTCCAAACCCTTCCACATCATGATGAATACATCTAACTACATCTTGGGAGTAGTGCTCACATAGATTGACAATAATAAAGGCCCATGCTATATCCACTACGCAAGCCGAAGCATTGTCGGAGCATAGTTAAATCACACCACAATGAAAAAATAACCAATGGTAGTGGTGTATGCTCTTGAAATGTTTAGGCACTATGTACTTGGTTACAAAGTATTTGTGTATATGGACCACAATGCAATTTGCTTCCTCATGAATAAGCCAACAGTGAGCCCTCATGTCATATGATGGCTTACGATGTTGTAGGAATTTGATCTCACGATGGTAGATAAAAAAGGGACTGAAAATGTGGTCGCTGACCACCTATCTCACTTAGAGGGGATAATAAAGAGGAGGAGAGCCCACTCTCTAATCAATTTCTAGATGAACTTCTCTTTATAAGAGCAATAAGTGAATAAATGCCTATAGAAACAACATGGTACAATGGCATCCTCACTTATCTTCTCACTCAGGAGATGCCACAAGATTTTGACTTTAGACAAAAACAACAATTTCTTCATCGAGCCAAATATTTTATGGAAATCAATGGATACCTCTACAAGGTGTGTGCCAATGGCCTAATTCATTGGTGTGTCCTTGACGAAAATTAATTGCACGTTCTCCAAGATGTTCATGAAGGGCCTTGTGGAGGCCACTATGCAAGGGGACACATGGCCATAAAAATCCTAATGGTAGGATACTATTGGCCTACAATCTTTAAGGATGTCCACCAGTTCATCAAGTCTTGTGAACGTTGTCAACAAGATGGGGGGATGACCACTCTCATGGAAGGTCCTCGACAGTGGATTTAACCACTAGAACCTTTTAACATATTGACCATTGACTTCATGGGTCCCATCACACCCATGTCAAATGGAAAGGCATATGTTATAGTAACAATTAACTACTGCACAAAATGGGCAAAAGAAATAGTTGTTATTGATTGTACATCATCCAATACTACTAAATTTATATAACAAAATATTATAAATAGGTTTGGGATGTCACATTCACTAATTTCTAATAATGGAACTCATTTCACAAGTGCCACTTTTAGAAAATTAATGTAATGCTTAGGGGTTGAACATAAATTAACCACACCTTATCATCCCCCAAGCCAATGATCAAGCAAAGGTAACCAACTGGGAGATCACAAAAATATTAACATGAACCATTAGCAAATATAGAAAAGGTTGGAGTGCAAAACTTAACAATGCCATCTAGGCTTATCATTCAATATGGAAATTTCCTATTGGCTATTCTCCCTATGAGTTAGTGTATGGAAAACTTCCAATGCTCCCAATCCAGTCTAAGCTTTGTACACTTTCAATAGCCTATGATCTAAATCTTGACCAAAGTCTAGCATAAAAAGAAAGATTAATCACCCTAAATGTGCTAGATGAAAATTGATTAGCGGCCCTATCTTTGAATGAGGTGCACAAGGCATTCAACAAGCAATGTCATGACCTCAGAATACAAAAGGTAAAATTTCAACTAGAAGATAAGGTCCTTTACTAGAACCCTACATATGTACCCCAAAAGGAAAAATTTCAAACATTATGGAAGGGACCTTATATAATTAATCAAACCTTTTCCTCTAGAGCTATGATAATCTAGAAACCTGATAGCCCAAATCAAAAGTAGTTGGTCAACATCCAACAAGTAAAGCCTTTCCTCGAACCAAAACAAGCCATTACAACTATTGCCTCAGTGGATGGACAACCACATTCCATTTTTTTGGATCTCCTTCCTCTAACTCAGTCATGGGGGAGATGGCCATCCATGCTAACTATCCATAAGGCTTCTCAGTTTTAATACTTTTTTCCATGTTTTTTTATTTTATGAATTATTTATTTTACAAATTTTTGGATTTTTAGATTTTTCTAATTTTACATCATTGTTTGTACCTTTGAACCTTTCTTAATTATTTTACACTTTCTTATATATTTTACTTTGTTTTGTTTTGTTCAAGTGTGATATTTCCTCATTTTTGCTAATAAAATTACTTTATTGTCACAAGACACAGTGCCGCTATTATTTTTTACTAATGATGGTTTGTGCTTAATGTTGTGATTGTCAATGTTTGATTTCTATTTTTGAATTATGATGTTTGATGACTTTCGTATGGTTTATGTTTCATGGAATAGGTAGTAAGTCCACATCATCTTCCCATTTTATAAACTCTATGGTTTTCCTTGTTTTGGAAATTTAAGGTCCCTTCCATTAAAGAAACTTTTAATCAATTAGTGACCTTGGTAATTCCAGAATTAGGAAGAATTCGAAGATTTGTAAAGGGTATGAATTCAAGGGGACTTAATACTCTTTGTACTTTTCTACTTGCTTGAGTGCTTAAGTGTTTTTCAACTTCTTACCATTCCATACCAATCACTAATAGGAAGTCAAATAAGTCTTTGCATGGTGTGGTTCTCATCCAAAAATTTAGAAAAAAAAAATTAAAAAAATTATGGGAATTCAAAGCACACCCCATAAACACGAATAAGTCCATGCATGGTGTGGTTTGCATTTCAAGAAAAAATAATGGGAATTCAAAGCACACCCCTTGGACAAATAGATGGGCTACAAGCACTAGTTATGGGACTAGAAAGATAAGCACCTATGCCTAAAATTGTCCTCTAGCTAAGGCCCTCTCTCACTTCCTACTTCTTTCTTTTCTTTTCCTTATGGAATGATTGTTGTTTTGTGGAAGCACTCTTATGTCTCATGTGGGTTGATCGGTCTTAAAGTGGTAATGCGAAGTCACTGAAAGCAGATGGTTTTGGTTTGGACTGAGGATGGATCTTCTTAGGTCATTTTAAACAAAAATTCCATAAGGGGCTTCTTATGACCTCAATTCGAAACTCCATTCTACCTTCTCTATTATCCATCCATGCTGCCATAACTCACCTCACTACCATGTTCTATGTTATGCTCTATGTCTTGGTTTGATGTGTTGGAACTCTTAAGTAGATTCTTTTTTGTTGGTTTTTAACTTTTCATAATCATTAAATTGACTATGGGGCCCACCGACTCTTTAGTTGAGGTTATGCAAGGGCAAAAAGGACATAAACCTGCTATGGGGAGGACCCACTTGCATAGCTTTTGGTTTGGTTAGTTAAGGTCTCTTACCTTTGACATTGCTACAATCCTATCTTTCACATATTCCATTGAGTATTCCACTTAGTGCTCCTTAACCTTTTATTTCATTCATCTCTCGAATCAATTCTTCTCCATTTTTCCAAATTTATGAGTTTCAACAGCCTCTTCTCATGTTTTCATACTGTTCTTAGCCTTTTGAGCTTTCATTTAATCCTAATTTCATTTAGAAATTCCTTGTATTTTGCAAGTTTGACCAAAATCAACAATCATCTATGGTGGTCAAAGGCTACATTATCAAGGCCTCGACAACGAAGCCTCCCTTGTCAACAAGGCCTAGTCATCTAGGCCTTGTTGACGCAGTGCAAAAATCCTACATATACCATCATGCACTTACAAATTTTTTATCATTTGCTCATAACACATGGGGAGTTTTTGTAATTTTTTAGAGCCCAAAACCTTCCAAAGCCCTTAACTTTCTAATCGTTTGTCCAAATTACTCCATTCTTCAATCCTACACTTACCAGAGGTAAGATCTTTATTGTGGGGACCACAAACCTTAAGGTTTTTGATGAAAATTTTTCTAACTACCCCAAAGGATTAGTAAACTTAACAATATAAAAACATCAATTTTTCAAGAGTTAACTCTTTCAACAACCTCAACGATGGTTTATTAATGATAATACATAAATAAATAATAATTAGAGTAATTAAATCAACCATAATCACAACCTAGCCAAAGTGTAACTATCCTTAAGAGATAAAGGTACCCAATTGCTTTGAGTTACAAAATGATTGCTAATCCATGGTCTCATTGTGATTACAAATGGCACCAAAATAAAAACATTTTTATGAGTGAGAACCCTCTCAACAATGGGAGAAATGATCCAAAACTAGAAGGGGCCAACAAGAACAAGTCCAAGAATCATCGAAGGTAACCAATGCAATGGGACCTCTTTGTGAGGAGCCCAAAGTCAAATCTGTCTGATAGATTCTAGAAAAAGAAGTGTCTATAGAACAATCATAGCAAGGAGAAGTGCTTGGATCCACACCAAGGGTTGAGGTCACTTTGACTCAAGCCTACCTTAACATCATCAGGTCTCGAGAAATTCAATGATCAGTCCTTCAAGAGATCAACTTTAGGCCATTCCTTGAGAAAGCTCTAGCAGATGTTAAGACTCAATTGCAAACCTCCCCCATGTAGCCAATAATCAAATCGAGTGGAGAGTGGTATATGGAAGAGACATATCTCTTCTAGAGCAATAGAAGGCCGAGGTCCACTATCAAAATCAAGGATATTCAAGTATCCTACTTGGCAGAAGCTATCGCATAGGCACTTGGGTTACCTAACACTGGAACACAACTAGCATAACTATCAATGCAAGGTGATCCTAAGGCCAAGAATGAGTGGACCCAATGATGCTATATGGTTGACTGTAAGGAGTATGACACGCTTACACTAATAAAGTGCATCTATTTTAAAATTGTGGCCTATTACCTCAACTCGATGGTGAGGCCAAACAAGGTGACTACCTTCTCCACCAAAGCATGTGTCGCACTAATTGGAAACTTTCTCATCAACCTTCCACAACTGCTCTACTTGGAGATTGAGAAACATTTCAAAGAAAATGAATGTGGAAGGAAAACTATGTCCTTTCCATGCCTCATTTGAAAACTCTGCAAAAGGATAGGAATTTTTCGCTACTCCAATGATACACTTAAGCATACTCCTTTAGCCTCATGGTTCGAGATCATGAAAGAGAAGATGCCAGTAATGACCCAAGAAGAGGAGCAACCACTAGCACCACCCACTCAAGAAATAATGCTGGAGGCCCGCATAGCCATTGAGTATCTAAGTAAAATCCAATAGCAGCTCTTGAGTGAATAAGAGCAATGTGCAAGAACAAGTGGGGCAAATCCATCTGTATACCAACCAACAATGAGTCATCTTAATGAAGTGGCTTGAATAGTTAGCCAGATGGAGAGGGGTGGTTCAATTTTCTCTACCTAATAAATGTAGTTGCCTGCGAGGTTGAATCCCAATGCTCAAGAGGTGACAGTGTCTTTATTGCAACATCATTTATTCCCAAAAATCTCTGGGAATGCCACCACTTTCTTGATGCATTTTGAGGAAGGAAAAGAGACAACTATCTTGGTAATGCAGCACCAAGGGTAGGAAACAACGGTTGAAGTTGTTGCTAACCATGTCACTGAAGCATTAAATGCACTTACAACATCTGTACCAAACATATTTGCACTTCAAGATGTGCAGACGTCTATAGACATAATCAACAAAAATTTAAACATAGCCCAACATAAAGAGTTACTGGAATGACTAATGCGAATAGGGCAACTAATTCTAGATATCTTTGATTTTCTAGAAGACATCGCTACAACCCAGTAGGAGCTGCTGAAAGCATAGGGAAAATGCATCATTTTGGAGGGGCAACTTGAAATAGCTCAAGAAGAAAATAAACACTTAGCCATATAGGTTGCTGAACTACGTGCTTGACTTGATGATCCTACAATCCTCAACCCAATAGTAATAAGAGATGAAGCTTTCAAACAACTTTAGGAACAAGTCTAGAACATTGAGGAGGAGGCAGTAATGACCATTTTTAACCAGTCCATTGCTGAAGCAAAAATGTATTCAATTCAAAAGGACTTGGCACAGATGTGCCAGGAGAACGAGACCCTAACCACAGAAAATCATCGTCTACATAATGTTGATGCTCAAAAAGATCAAATACAGATATTTATTCATCAACAATAGGAGCAGCTTGCTAGGGTGAACATTGAATTGAGAAGATTAGCCATAGAAAATCAAAATCTGTTAATGAAGGAAGTGTGTGCCTTGTGCCAAAAGTCTACCATCAAGGTTTCCCCCTGGAAGAATGAGGTCCTTAAGTTTGAAAAAGTGAAGAATCACTATAGAGGCTAGGTTGTCTTGTAGAAGGAAGTCAACAAAAAACACATTCAGATGATGAAGGCAAAAATGAATGAAGCCCTCCAACAACTCCAACAAGGAAGAAAAGTTTGACAACCCATTGTTGATGGGATCAACACCTACAACAAAGTGAAGATTTGCTTAAAGGAGTTGCAAATCAAAGAAATGACAAAATATATAAACTTGGCCAATCTCCAATATGCAAACCTAGCAATGCTAACTGTCGAACGATTGCGGTCAGAGTTGGAGAAGCACGTGGCTAGCTTGTATATGTTATATGATGCAAAGTTCAAGCACCACAAAGACACCAAACAAAAGTTGGAGATTGCAAATGCTGAACTCGAAGTTCTCATAGCATAGTTCAGAGATCAACAATCAATCGCTAACAACCTAGCTAAATAAATGAATAACCACCAAGAGTTGAAGGACACAGTTAGGGCATTCAACATTGAATGCAAACAATTCGCTACCTAGTTCATTAACGTAAAGGAGTTACTTCCAGCAATCCCATGTCCCTAGGATGTGCTTGTTCCAACCCACATTGGCAAAGTTGTGTGGATGATGCATGATCCCAAAAGTAAGGAAAAAATGAAAGCACTACTAGATGCTTTCCGCCTCTTGCCTAAAGTTGTAGTAGCAATAAGATAGCCGCAACCACCTCAACGACTGCCCATGCATGAAGTCAATGAAGGTCTTTCAGAGCCTCAAGAACCACCACCGCCTAGGATTGTCTGATTTTTTCTACCACACTTCACGTCATCAAGGAACATGTTATTCAATTTTGAAGAGTCCTATCACGGTGTTCAATTTTGTGACCTGAACACCATCATTTTTTGTAATGTATTGATCCATACACCTAGGCACTCCATTTTTGTCAAAGTTAGTCATTCTATTTTAATTTTAAAAGGTCAGTTAATAATATCATACCTTCCCAATTTTGTAAAGAACTCAAGGATGAGTTTTCATTCAATCATAGGGGTATGATGAGTTGTAGTTCTATTGGTTGTATCAACGTAGCCTCATCGACTAGGTCTTGTTGACGAGGCCTAGTTGATGCATCATATTATGCATCGACATGGCCCCATCAACGCAGTGTCTATAATTGACTATAAATGCGTTCCCACTAATCACATTTATGGTAAGAGAGATTGTAATTGCAGTGAAGCTCTTGTAATTTTTCCATTTGAAAGTTAGAATTTTTCTCCCAAGTGCTTGCAGCAGGAGTCATTAAGTGTATGGATCTTTATTTGAGCATTGTTGTACCTAAGCACGATAGTGTGTGCGACAATAAAGGTGAGCTTTCTGATAAATCTTGTAGTACTTTGGATAAATTAAATATTTTATTTATGCATTTAATGTTTTTAATTATTTGTTAAATGTTTCCCAGAAATTAAGTTAATGAGGCAATTAAGCAAAATAGATTACACACATAAGTACAACCACTTCAAGCTTAACACGTATTCACTTGATAATCCCAGTAGCGATATTGCTTAGTATGCCCAGGGGCGAGCACTTGGTCACCCAGCAATGGATACATGGGTTCAAGATGTGTACGGAAAGTGGGACTGAATGCTTATGTTAGGACTAGTTAGACATTAGTTGAATAGTTAAATTAAATTAGTTAGTCCAACCACTTTATCTCTCTTTAAGTGTCGAAACCATAAAAATACAAAATGATAAAAATTGGATGCCTCGATTACACTTAACCATACTAGTGCTTGAGAAAACCATACTGCTTCATATTGCTTTTCATAAGTTGTATTCTTCGTAAACCATCGTGACTTTTATCTTCATTGCTTGTCACAAATTTCATTATTTTAATTTATTACCACTAATTCATTAATTCATTACAAGAGTCTAATGATTACATATCTCCACTTACCTCGAAAAATTAAAAGCCTCACTCATCACTCTCACATGTTTGCGGGAATCATTGCTCCCTAGTAAAGAAACTAATTACCGCGTGCTAAACTGCCACGCAGTGTACATGGCAATCAAAATTAACATTAAAAAATACGTCTAAAAACAACAAACAACCATAGTTGGAACTTTTAGAGTCAATAAAATACAATACAATATAGGGGGCTGTGAATTGAAAGCATTTAAGGACCGTGTGCATCCAGCTATGAGAGAGTCTTCATTTGTTTTATTTTATTTTATTTATCTCCAACGGCCCAGCAGCCCAACACATAAAATTGTAAAGCACATGCGTGCACGTCAGCCACATTGCCGGGCCCTGGAAGCTTCTCATGCAAGGACCTGATCCGATCTCACTGGCTCGAGGTTCGAGGTTCGATTTAACTGCACACAAGGGCCCTCATTGCTCTCATAAAGTGGACGCATGAAATTTCACCTCAGTAGGCCCCACCCTCGCTAACCCAATTCACACGCACCAGACGAGTGTTTCTCAATTATTATCGTTACCCTGTTTCGCTAAAAAAATTTGTTCAGGTGCATCTAAAATTTATACATCAACATTAAAATATTGTGTCAGTGAATTGTTTCCCTAAAAAAGTTTGTTCATGTGCGTTCAAAATTTATACATCTGTAAATTGACAGAAAATTAGCTCCCCAACATTTTGCGCATGAATGATTGGGTGATTCTCTGTATCTGCAAAAGCATATGCAAATGCAAATACCGACGCATAAAATTTGAAAAATTCTAATGCAAACACAGTAACGGCAACGGCAACAGCGTGGATTTCAGAAATTTGCACCAAAAAGAAAAAATCCTTTTAAGAGGATGCATCACTGTGCAGATGGAAGGATTCTGAATTTAATTACATCCGCGTTCGACTAGACTTTTCATTTGAAATCGATGTAAACAGCGAGAGAGTGAGAATATGTGAAAGATCTTTGATCTGATCTTTCTAAAGTGGTAGTCATGGCCCTTGACATCAAGAAACGGAAACGCAGACCGACTCTGGCGCAGCTTGCATCATCGCAAAGGCAATTAGTTTGCCGACCGAATCTGGCGCAGCTTGCATCATGTGGCTTTTCGCAAAAGCGATTGGTTTGGTTTGCCGTGTTTAGACTTTCAGAATTTGCATTTTACGTGCAAAAATGCTCTGACGTATACGTTTTTGGAATTTCGCAGGACTGGAGAGGTTGGAATAAAAAGGGAATTTTAGATTTAAACCATTACTGTTACATCTTAAATAGCTTAATCATATAATTAAGCACTGTGCTTTGCAGTGTTTCTGATATTTGTCTTTGTTGTTAATGAACAACTTTGTTGTTAATGAACAACAATATTTTTCATAGGTTTATTTTTCTCAACCATGACCCCTGTAACTTTATGATGAAATTATTGGATATTGGCTATGTTTCCTTGAAAAGGATCCTTAAATTTTTTTTACTACTTGAACAACTTTAAATGATCTTATGCAAGATCAGAATTGTCTTAAAGATTGGAATGAGATAAATATGAATTCATCAAAAATATCAATAGGTAAGGGCCCTTTGCACATGAACCATAATTATAATTTTTGTCATTTAAGGCTACTTTTAACTATGACAGCCTCATGTGCTCACACTTATAACACATTGTTATACGACCATGACAAGATACAATACAAAAGTTATGAACAATGATTCAATGCATTATGTGTACTAAAGAAAGCCCACAATATTGGGGCCAATCATACTTTTGAAATGATCAAATAGCAATCGTTATAGACAATGGATTCAATGAATATGTGTGTAAGGAGGAGAGCCTACAACACTTGAGGGGGGCCAATCATATATGTGTATTGATTGTCATTTTTCACTTTATTTGCAATAAAATCTAACCTTCTTTCTCCTTCTTAATTATTTGTGTATAACATGTCAGTGAGAATTGAGTAACAACTATGAATACAGCAAATGTGGAGAAGCTTGCAAATAATTAAAATAAGTGACTTTTATCTTACAAATTTTAGTTTAATCCTAATAATTACTTATATTTATGTTTGCTGAGTATATTGAATCACAGACATTAACTACTCATCTTATTTGCAGTGAAAACTAAAAGATTTTGAGAGTTCTAAAAACCTAATAAACTACCACCTAATTAACAATGCTCTTGAGCAAAGACAAGGAAACTTATGACCGGTGGGACAACCCATACAACACGGAAGAAGAAAGTGCCCTGTAAAAATGCAAGTGACACCCTGAAAATTTTTTAAAAACTTAAAATTTTAACCAAACGAGAATTTCAGAAACAAATATCACGGAAATTAACAAAGACCCAGAGAGTCGGTACCTCATTCGAAAAATTAAATTTTTTTTTTTAAAGGAAAATAAGTACGTGTACATCTGTAATCGTTAACAGGATCAAAGTTGTTGACGCCGCCATCCAAGGTTTACGCGTTTTCCACAGCATAGCAGCCTGCCTGCCAAGTTGCGCACGACAATTTGACAACAAGAACGCAGAAAAACACATTACACGTCAAATTTCATGACGGCGGTTCTGTCTTTTTATTTTGCCTTTTGGGAAACAGGAGGTGGGCCCCGCTAGCGCCGACCGCCGCACTCTGCTGCCGCTGCTACCGAATGTCCCAATCATGCGGGCCGCAATGACGTGGACGGCTCGCCCCGTGTTCACGTGACGGCGTCCCCACATAAATCGCAAAGAACCCAAGCAAACACGTATCCAGTTCGAACCCCGCACCCGCCACTGGCAATCCCGACATTGAATCCGCCCATAAACTCACTCCCTCCCTCCGTCCTGCGCAACTAAACAAGAGAAGGAGCAGAGCCGAGGAGAGAAAAGCAGGAACACGAAATCCAGGAAGAAAAAAGAGGAGGTCCAGACAAGCAGAAAGAGAGACAAGCAGAGAGAGAGGGGGGGACAGAGACCGGATCTTTCTTTGTTTCAGAGAGCGACGTTGAAAAAAGAGGAGGTCCAGATGATGGAGGATGTTCAAGTTTGCGTACACATGATGATGAAGATGATGGAGGATGTTTTAAACGGGCGGAGGCTGATAAAGAGAGAAAGAGGGTTAGGCGATGATTTTTATCAGACGGGCGTGTGTGTTTTTAAATCCTTTTTCACAAATATATTACTAAACAATATTATCTATGGCCTGGGAAAAAAGTGCTATAAATACCTCGTCATGGCAGAGACTCTATGCACTGTGATTNTTTTTGAATCTTATTATTTTGATGAACTACATGGCCACTACATGGCCATTGCAACATAGGTTCTTCTGTTTCTGTTTGTGTCACAGGGACAGGAAAAGGCACACAGTAGCAGCATGAGTATGAATACAAGGAGGAGGGTTGTAGAACAAGAAGAACCAAACAGAGTCAACCCACCTTCACCTCATGGAAACTGCAACAGGAATGCCCCGATTAATTGCCCTTCTGCCAACATGAAGCAGCTGCATGTGTGATTTTCGTGATTGCAAATTATATATGCAGCACTGTTTACCCTCTTGGCTTATAATTTCCATGTGAACCACTTTAATTTGTTTGAAATATCTTAAGCATCCATAATGTATGCTGTTTCTCCAGCATCTTGTGAAATTTCCCAAAAATTCTAGTTTCATTTGATGGTTGATTGTTACTGTTAGTTAATGGTTAATGATTTATGATTTAAGAGATGAACAACTATTGAGCATCTTTTTCCGTTACCAAAAGGGTCTGGGTTTATAATCATATATACACAAGATGCCAATATATGGACTTTGATTTTACGTCTTTTCGCAGAGACCACGGAAACCATCCTCATGCTGTACATTGTTTCTATTTCTCAATGGCAGAAACAATTGTTATAGTTTACATTAAAGTTAGATAAGGTTCCATGCAAATTTCTCTGTCCCAGTGACAGATGATAGCATTTCCTTGTATACCCGTGAGAGAACATCCTGCGGAACCGTTTAATGGAATCTGATCCTGTGAAAAGTAACGAAAACGGATTTGGAATTCGTCCAGGCAGCATGGACTCTAACCAGGATTGAGAGCATCTAAAAAGAACAAATACAATATCCTGGCGACAACGAATCATGCAAGTTTAGGTGCTAAGGAATCTGTCATGAACCTGAGCCTGTGTTTCTGCTGTCCTTTGCGTACACACTGCAAACCCTTGATTCTTTTCTGGGGGCATTGCGCAGTCCACATTAATCGTTAGTAAACGGACACAAGCAAGGCATATAACCTATGTCTGTCTGTTTATCTTATTCTCTTTCCGTATCTTTTTTCATGAATAATATTCTTTTAATTTTATGCAATTTTTTGACAAATAAACTTTATTTTGGCCGTACTTGTTTAATCAAACATAGGCGTTGCTTGTTTTGGCTGAGAGGCCAACGTGTCTGGCACGCCAGATGGAGAAGGGAATGAAATTCTGGCACGATGGAGAGGGGAATGAAATTTGTGGCCGTTCACATCACATCACCTGTGACCCAAGATTCCACGAAATAAATAAAAAAATGCGAAGCAAAGAGCCACAGGTTTTTGTATTGCTGCTGCCCACAAAACTGAAGATGGACGGCAGAGATCATCCCTCCCTCATAGTTCAGATCCGATCCGACCTGGAGTTTGCCTTAGCCTGCCTGATGGCTGCACCTCTGGATGTGCAAGCGCCCGCCCCTTGTCTGCACCCACTTCGTTTGCCGTAGCATCAGCACCCGCCGGAGCGCTCACTCGATTGGATTGGGTTTGATTGGCCTGGCATTGATGTGCGAATTCTCCTTCTCCTTGTGCGTTCGCTTTACGTTGGGCCGCCAATTGACCGGATTCGTCGTGTGGCGCTACACTCTTCTCACGCACAGACAGCAGGGCCCGCGGCGCGGCCATGATCGTTTCGCGGTGCTTTTTTGGCTCCGAGAACTCCGGCGAGATCACCGTCGTGGGGCGTCGTTTGTCTGTCCTGGTTGTGGTGGTGGTGGTCCACTGATTAGAAAGGAGAGAAATATGGAATCACGGATGGAGGGTTGCTTTCCATCTTCACGTGTGTGTTGGTGGAAAGCCATTTTAGTGGTGGTGTGGTGTTGTCCTTTTGTCTTACTCACCTCCTTTGACTGGTACTTGAAATTTGAAGGTTACATAAACGTAGCGAACATAAAATGTTGCACAATTGTATAGCAAAAATTTGCTATTGTTTGCAATATTTAAAAAATAATTGCACTTAATTTAGTTTTACCTTCTCATTTGTTGCCCTTAATTTAGTTTTAAAAACAACATTGAAAAACAAAAAAAAAAACAACGAAAAACAACATAGAGAAGAGGAAAGACAATAACATGAATACTGGAATAATGTCAATTCAGATCAACGTTGTAAAAAGGCAAAAACCTGTGAAGTCGAACAAAAGGAAACCATGGAAAACGAAGTGAAAAACAATATTAATCCGCCAATGTACCAAGAGTGACAGAGAGAAAAAAAGAAAGAAATGAAAACGAAAATAAGAAGGTAAAAGTTTAATCCTCTAAAAGCAAATTGCTAAAACGAAAACCTGGTAAACGAGGTAAAATAATAGGAAAAATATTAATGGGTAAAAGCTGAGTGGGAAGGTGAAGAAAAGAAAGTGCGTACTAAAAAAACGGCTATTTGCCGATCGGACTAAAAAAAGGTAAACAAATTGAAGTGCGGACTCCTCCATTGTTTTTGCTTTTCTTGTTTCTTTCCCGGCTGTTTTGGGGCGGCGGCTACGCCGGAAATGGACAAAAAAACTTATAAAGGGAAAACCCCAACAGCCGGGATTCGAAGAACCAAGGCCCTGTAGGGGGTACTGCATTGTTTTTGGCTTTTTGCTTTTCTTTATGTATTTTTGTTTTTCTCCTCCATTGTTTTTGGTTTTCCTTTTTCCAAATGAACATCGCCATGCCACACCATCAGGGAAGACAACAACTAAACACACGACTTCTCCTGAATCTTGATCAATGCCGTGCGCTCATAAGTGCGTGACGTGCTTTTCTTAATTGTATTTAATAATATTAACAATGGCACTATGCCTCGGGTAGATGTGGAATCCCATTTTCATTACTTAATGTTCTCTTATATTTTGCATAGTTTGTTTTCATTATACAATACATCAACAATATGACTTGGTCATGCTTAACCATACATTGTGAGCAACTGTAGACTAGAAAGACAACAACCTACAGTCCACTAATCCTACTTCTAAATGTTTAGCCTATCTAGGCTTGGAATTTTACCTCCTATTTGAATATTTAGAGAATTTTTTAGTATTATACAACTATTTTAATAGGTTTCCGTTCTAAAACATTCAATTTTATCAGCTTACTATTATAAATACAATCCATATTTGATAGAAAAAATCATTTATACATAGTCAACAAACTATGGACTGATAAGTCTATAGAAACTAATATAAATAGCCTTCATTATTCATATTATGAGGCACCGCATTATAAGGACGGAAGCTGTAAATCTCATTTTATAGTTCAATACATTTTACAACATGCCTTTTCTTATTATTCTCTACCTTTGATGCTTATTATTTATTTACTATCACTATAATAATGATATTGCTAAACTCATGGCAATGTTAACGTTATGTGAATAACAACAATAAAGACTTTTAATTTACCTAAAAACATCTCAAAATACTTGAACATTTTTAAGAAATACATCAAACATAAAGTAGTTGAAAGGGAATTATAAATTGAAATTCCAAGTCTAGCTTCCTTTGGACTCTAATTTTATCTTAAAACTCTTTTGCAAAACTTTGGTGTGAATAGTTGTGTCAACACATCCCCATCAATGCATCCTCGTCGATGTAGCATAAAACCATTATATATACGTGTTGACACTTAGCCATTTTTCACATTTACATTCTAATGCATGGGGAGTCTTGCCATTTTCAAAGTCCAAAGACTTTTCAAACGCCATAACTTCCACATTGATTGTTTGATTAACCTGATTTTTCAATCCCCTAGTTACCAGAGGTAAACTGTTCGTCATGGGGGCCACAAACCTTTGGTTTATGATGAAAACTTTTTTGGAAATTTTTCTAACTCCCCAAGGTTTAACTATTAAAATAACATTAAAACTCCTATCTATACAAAGTTAAACCTCATAAATAAACTCTTGTAACTAATGAATAAATAATAATAAAATAATGAATCTACCACGATCACAAATGAACCTAAGCGTAACTTAACCAAAAGAGAAATGTATCAAAAATGAACTAAAGGTTACACATTTATTGCTAATCCTTGTTTAACCATAACTTAACCCTAAGTCATGGTTGATATCATAAATTGCCCAGAAGTTGTGATTGATGAAAAATTAATTCTTGCAATACGATGAGTCATGGTGAACTTATTATATGTTCTCTTGGAATACCATGACCTGACCATCAGCCATGGTAAATCTAATTTTGGTAAATATATTAAGTTTTATAATTTGGAGTTGAATGAAATTTATACCCATAGGTTCAACTTGAAGATTTCTTTAACCTAGAACCATGATAACTAGAGAATGAAATTATAATTTATGCAAAATTCAAATGAAAGTATATTAACATTTTAACTTTAGGCTAATGAAAAAAGCTTCTAACTTAATTTTAGTTTTATACAAATGTAAAATGGGCTAGAAAACTTAATTAATTACTAATTTTATTAATGTTGGTGAAGCGATACAAGTATTGCAAAGCTTGAATAACATTTATATGAAGAGAGGAAGCTATGTGATCAAAATGATGAGATGCAGGTGACCAAATGAATTTCAAAGTAGTCCTTCATTTAGGGTGAGATGCAAGTGCTTGTTCTTGATCTGTAATCTTCAATAATCCTATACAATTATTGATATGTTCATTCTAGTACCAAAAAAGAGATTTTATTAGCACACCTACAACTTGATGATTAGAGTCAACATGGATGGGCTTTATGTTTCCCTCCTTCACTACTTATTTTATAAAATAGTATTTTATATATATGTGCTTTGATTTTTAATGATGTACATACTCATTGGATAATTAAATGGTTGTTGCATTATCACAAGANTAATGCTCATATTCGTATGGTTGAGCGTAGGGGTACCACACTGCTCNTGTCACAAGATAGTTTGATTGGAAGGTGATGAGCAGTGTGGTACCCCTACGCTCAACCATACGAATATGAGCATTACGCGTGATCCGGTCGAACTCCAAGGGCTACGTGCTTATGCACCACACAAAACTGGGATGGGTTAGGTGATTGTTATCTTCCCAAGCTTACTCGTATGGCACAATTGTATGGTTAAGTAAACTTGAGGTATATGATTTTTATACTTTTTATTTTTTATGTCTTGGTGCTAAAAAGGGAAGAAGTGAACTAATTGAATAACTAATTTAATTTAACTAATCAGCTAGCCTTTAACTAGTCCTAACACTAGCATCCGTTTCCACTTGCCATACACATCCTGAATCGGTGCAACACTACTGAGATTACCAAACACTAATCGTCACTGGGTTACCAAGTTTTCCACGTATGCTCGAAGTGGTCGTACTGAGTGTGCTTACTTGTGAAAATTAATGAATCAATAAAAGCAACATCAATTAACTAATGAAAGCATTAAATAACTGTAAATAACATTAAATGCAAGAAATAAGCTATTCTGAATGCTACAAGGTTTATCACAAAGTTTGTCTTTATTTCCAGACACAAGGTGTGCTTAGGTACACAATGCTCGGATAAAGATCCATTCACTTTATGGCTCCTACTACGGGCACTTAGAAATAATTCTAACTATGAAAAGGAGAAACTGCAAGAGTGTAGGTAAGGGACTAAAAACTAATTTCCAAACCGAGTGTGCCCGCCTCTTATTTATAGGCAATGAGGCAAGTTCCGATATCGGATGTCCGATATCACATGGCAAGCTCCAATATTGCAGACCCGATATCACAGATCCGATATCACGGTCCCAATATCATGGCACATTATACCCTCATGATTGAATGAAAACTCATCCTTGAGTTCCTTACAAAATATTGGGAAGGTATGGGATTATTAACATGGAGTGACAAACTCGAAGTGCCCGGTGAACATNGTTGTGGATATGGCAGATACTGGGTTAGAGGTTTATGACTGATAACTACCAAAGGTGTAGGGGTAAGATAAGTATGGAATGGAAAAATTTGTGATAGGGCCCCCATGACTAAGAGTGAACCTGTGGTAGCAATAAGATGGAAAACTTTAAAGAACAAGAAAGATAAGAGAAATAACAATGGTAAAGCCCATAAAGCAAAAACAAAAATGGATGTCATTGATGGGGTGAAACGAGAAATAGTTGATTGCAGAAATGTTTAAAGGAAAGAACTTAACAATTACACCAAAAGGAATGCCAGTGGGTCCTCCCCAAAGTAGGCTCATGCCATTAATTCCCTAACAAACCCACAACCCAAAGAGTCCGTAGGCTCTCAGAATGACATATGGGAAGAATGGTTAACTTACCCATGAGAGTTTACCAAAGAATAACAATGCATTAGCCAAGATATAGACTCATCATAAAATTGGCAATGAGGTGGAATGTGGAAAGAAATTTGGAAAGAGAAGAGAGAATGGAATGGAATCGCAAAATTATGGTTGTGTAAAGTCCCTTGTGTATTATGTGGTTAAGGTGACTTAATAGAATTCATTCCAAATCTAGATCAAAACTAACCACATCTAGTGACCCTGCATCAACACACTTGACCAACCGATCCTCCCGAAGAAACAAGAATGTGTCCACAGAGCTACCACCATCCCAACAAGAGAAGAAGTAGGAAGTGAGAAAGGGCCTTAGTTAG
>MNCI01024347.1:147985-158255 GCA_015680685.1 Gnetum montanum | reverse complement strand
AGACATACTTCAAAGCATCTAATCTGAGAAGGCAAATCCAAGGCTAGAAATAAGGACCACATGAGATTTTGGATGCTACCATGGGTCGATACTATTCTATCTTACACTAAATCCTTGGCCATAGTTATTCTTAAAGGAAACAACTTCACCACATCGTAGATGGGCTTAAAGCTGAAACAAGAAGAACCCTTAGGGTGTATGCCCAAGGAAGATTTTTTGAATTAAGATCTCATCAAATTTAGAGGCTAACTAAGTAGGTAGTAAAAGAAGAAGGTAAGCTATCAAAAAGGAAAAGTGTTGAAGAGTATAACAAGGACTCCTCCATCAGAAAATGAGAGGTTTGATTTTGTGAAGAGGACGAATCGTCACTTTATGAAGTGGTGAACAGAAAGATCTAATCCATCCAAAAATCTATTTTTGACATTTCGGCTAAGATTGAAAAATTATGGGATTCTTTGGATGAGAAATTTCAAACCACGTTAAAGATTGCTAAAGATCCAAAGAGAAAAATAGTGATCATAATTGCAGAAGGTGAAAAGAAGCTGAACATGCCTACCAAAGAGGTAAGGGTAAAGCTACTGTAGTAGAAGAAGTTATGGAGTTTAACTCTAATGATGAAACTGAATGTGACATTTGCCAATATAAGCATCCAAGAGGATGTTTCCCTGTAGTCTCACACTTACAAGAGTCCGGAGTGTACACATTGAATCCTCACCTAGCATGTCACCAAGCTCCAAGATGATTACCTTACCCTCAAGGCAATCCAAGACAGTTCAACCAGCAACAACAAGCTTACTACCCAAGTGGAACTCCTCTACAATCGTACGAACAATACCAATAGTGGTATCAACTACAATCATGGGAAATGCCACAACCAAGGTAGCATTACCCTTATAAGCAACCAAATCCATATGGGTACTATGTTTAGTAGCCCATCTCCCCTAGAAGTTTTGCAAGTCATGCATTATTCCAACATCACTATTACCCTCCAGAGTACCATCAAACACATTGACCATCTTCTCGAGGGGAAAACCTATACATGTATCCTTATCATCCTCCACATCCCTCTACACATACATGTCCACCTTCAACCTAGTTACCTCTTACTCCATCAATGTAGGGTTAGATTCCTCCATAGCCACAACAATGAAATGCTACAAGCCAAGTAGTTTAGATAATAAATCTAGGAAAATACCTTTCTTTTGACCTAGCAGTCCTCTTCAACCCTCATAATCTAGTTCAGCTGATCACCCTACATCTCTAGCATCCTCATCCTCTACATAAAACACCTTTGAGTGCCCTTCAAATCAAGTGCCACCTAGGATTCGCATTATAATGTTAACCCATGTTGTTTTTGATTGGATCAAGGCTGGCCATCTTCCTACAAAAAGATCTAATCTAGGAACTCTACTCATCTTTTTATAGATTACTAGATAAGAGCCATGTAAAGCTCTTCTTAACTCTAGTTCTAAAGTTAAGCTCATCTCTCATGATATGTATAAGGCCTAGAACATACCACCTCTTAAGATGAGTAACATCCATCTAGAATTAGCAGATCAATCAAGTACTATCCCTTTAGGATTAGTAGAGGACATTGTAATGACAGTTTGTGGGTGGTCTTATCATACTGATTTTTTGGTAATCCTTGGATAACTACAAAAGTGACTTCCCCATCATCATGGGAAGGGCCTGGTTAAGCACAATTGACACGTGAATGGGTATAAGTGACCTATCTCTCAAAATATCTAAGGAAAATGAGCTAGAAAAGTTGATATTGCATTCTTTTATTTCATTTTATCAGCTTGAAAAAAATATGTTAGGGATATAAGTAATGAAAAACACAAACTCATCTTTCTATAAATCTATTATACTAAACCTAATGTGATTAAACTAATTAATGAATGGCCTCATGCCTAGCATGGGCAATGTTGACATCAACATACTAGTAATTCATTAATTTGTTACAAAAGTCTAATGATTATAGATCTTCTCCATGAGTAAACTCTAACAGCATCCTAACATCATATTAAATAATCCTTACTTATCCATTCTTGCTTAAAATGGATCAAGACTTGTTAATTTTGTCTGCTTCTCCACGAACCTATGCCCCAAGAAACAAAAAAAATGATAATCAATTCATGATGCCTCCACTTAATTGAAAAACTTAAAAGCCTCACTCATCACTCCCACATGTTCACGAGAATCATTGCTCCCTAGTAAAGAAACAAATTACTGCTTGCTAAACTACCATGCATTGTACATGGGGATCTGAGTCTAGTTTCACATGATCGACTGGCAATCATATTCTCTAGGAAGATTGTAATTGTAAGTGAATTTGTGCATCGAGTTCTTCTAACGTGCATTTCCTTCATTGTGTATGCTCTAAGGAGCTTTTCTGCTCTTCAAATGTGAATGCTTTAAGGGTTTAGCTGTCAAGGCTTTATCGCTCTGTTTCCATGGAAGGGTTCACATGGTCACAATCGAGGGTTCTTCTTCACTTTTGTCCATAGTTCTGGTGAACAGTAGGGTTTCTAACTGCAGCATTGGGGATTATGGCAGCTAGTGGACCCAAGATTTTTCTGTTGCCACAAATACTAGTCTATTGCATATTTTTCTTCTAGCCTACACATTATTTTGGTATCAAAGTAAGGTAGTATTATTTTTGGGAGTGGTGGCATCAAACCTATTATGAGGTCAAGATCTAGAGTTTGTTTGTAGAACTAAATCAAGTGGGACCTTTTGACATTCTGCAGTGCCTTTTTCCATTCAGTTAATAGAAGTCCCAATGAGTCTATTCCCTTTTATTTCTATTTCTTTTTCTTAATACATTCTCTGCTCTGATTCCCTCAAGTGGTTAGGCTAGGGTCCAATAGGTCTGCATGATCCAAACTACATCTTCATTCTCTAATGTTGGAGGAAAAAATGTAAAATAATTGACTCCTCTAATAGTGATTCACAACCCACTAACAATACTACTAAAATGGATGATAATAACAAAATTTTATGGTTTGACTTCCCCGAAGACATCTTTGATCAAATCATTCAAACCTTTACCTATCTTTATGCAATTAGCTTTTTACTGGTAGGATTTCTCCTACCTTAATTTTCTAGGAATGGGTCAAAAAGTTCTGGGAACCTTGTAACATTAAATTAACCTTGGCTTCTAATCTTACCAGAGGGTTTTTTCTTTTTGCTTTTTTATTTAGGGCTATGGTAGATTTCATGAAACAACAATCAATTTGAGATATCTATGGATCTTCTTTAGTGCTTCAACCCTAGAAGGAAGATTTTGATCCAAAAAAAAAAGTAAAAGTATTTTGCCAATTTGGATAGAATTTCCAGGGCTCCATTCTCATTTTTCTCCCCATGTTGACATTCTTGCTACATAGGTTGGGGATGTTATCGGTATGGAGTCCTTTTCAGGTTTCCATCCAAGACCAACTTAGCGAGTGTGTGTTAAAATTAATATGCAAAAGCAACGTCCTAACTCACTAGAATCTAATATGAAAGGAAGTAATTTTGTTCAAAAAATTTCATATCTTACGCTTCCAAACCATTGTTATTATTGTCTTGATCCTAACCATCAAAAAGTTCAATGTCCAAAGCTATTATCCAAGATTGAAGTTGAAAGAATTTTAACAGAACAAGTTAGTAATAAATTAAAAGATAAAAATATATCTAAGGATATAGGTAATGATACTATTAAGGTGCACTCAGCTAACCCTTCTTCTTTGAATCCCAAGATGTCAAATGTAGAAGATATGAATATTGAGGATGCTGATGTTACTAAGACTCCTCTTAACTAAGAAGAAGCCCTAAAAGATACTACTAGTGGTTGGGAGCAAGTTACCTAGAAATCTTATGCCTCAGTCACATGACATAATCCTATCTTTAGTGATTTTCCTAAAGGGCACCGATCCCTAATTGTTGCTAATGCTAATCAATCTGCTAGCAGAAGAATAAGTGTTTGTCATCCTTTAGTAAATAGCTTTGAGTCTAGGAATTCTTTTAAGGCTTTAGTGGTTGAGGGGGATCCTTCTTCATCTTCATAAACACAATGAAGTGTTGTTCATGGAATGTTAGGGGACTCTTAGATCCCTGTAGAAGATCTACAGTCTAAGATTATATTTGTAGGCATTCCCTCTATGTTGTTTGTATTCAAGAAGTTAAAATCCAAAGATTCCATCTTCAAACCTATTTTAAGAGTATTTTTCTCAATACTTATGTCTCTTCTCATCATGAACATGACAAAGGAGGAGCTATATAATTCTTCTTCATAGTAAGGCAAGAGTTTATTATTGATCATGGTAGTGATAGTTTAGGGCATTGTTGTTGGGTTCAGTTACAATACACTAATGAAATCCTAAGGATTGTTTTCATTTATGCTCCTTGTAATCTAAATAACCGAAAGTTTTTTTGGAATTAGCTCGAGCACAACTTGCCCACAACTAATTGGATCATCATGGAAGACATTAATATGATTGAGTATCTAGAGGATAAGTTTGAAGGACAAAGAGGTGGTTTAGACAACAATGAGCTTTCTATTTGTCTTTCATTGAAGAGAAAATTGAATTTGCAAGAAGCTAATGGAAACTACTCCTCTTCTAATACCTCTAATTGGTTTACTTGAAGCAATGTTAGACATGGAGGCTCCTACATTTCTTTTAGGTTCGATCATGTTTACCTATCTACAAATGCTTCTATTCAATTTACCAGCACCAATGGTGCTCCTGTTCAAGTAGATTATACCTAGGTTCTATCAAATCATTATCATATTCACTGGTCTCTTTCCCTCTCTGGTTGCTTCTGCTCTTCCAATGACCTTTATATTTTTAATGCCGCCTTTCTTCATAGCATCTCCCTTTGCTCTTTATTGATGCAAATATGGAATCTACATTTTAAATCCCTTGGAGAAGACAATTGGATTGATTGGTGGACTAATGCTTGTACTCGCCTCCGGCGATTTTCCGAACATGCAGGTAAATTGATGGCTTCAAAACTAAATTCTCATAAGTCCAACCTTCATAAGGAAATCTCCTTATTACAAAACATCATAAATAAAGGTGAAGCTACTAAGGCTCAATTTTGTTGCTTGCAAATTGCCAAGGAGAACATACATATAATGGATCACCATGAAGCTAGAGGTGCTCACCTTCGTGCCCATATTTCTTGGCTTTGCATGGATGACCAAGTTACTAAAGGATTTTTTCATCTCCTCAAAGGAGGATCCCCACCCCCTAAAATCTCAGCTATTCAAGTCGATGACAATATCTTTACCTTCAAGATTAACATTCTATAGGCTTTCTTCAAGTTCTACTCTCAAATTTTTCGAAAAGAAGCTATTGATCCTACTGTAATTAATACCTACTTAGAAGTTATTACTCCTTGTAATTGTTCCATCTTTGCTAATGCTTCTCTTCTTTCTAAATAGGATATTGGTAAAGCTCTTCAAAAACTCCACAATGGCAAAGCCCCTAGTATGGATGGTCTTTCTACAAAATTTTTCAAGAAATTCTAGCTTGCTCTTCAAGATACTATTTATAGTGTGTATAAGGAAGCTCTTAGGAAAGGTTCCTTTGGCAAACTAATCAATGTCAGTATTATTAAGCTTCTAACCAAGTTAGGAGATCGTATGTGCATTAGCAATTGGCACCCTATCACTCTTTTAAATGTTATCTACAAAATTGTTACTAAAGCTATAGCTAATAAATTAAAACCTTTTCTTTCCCATCTCATAAGCAAAGAGCAAACTAGTTTTGTTCAAGGCAGGTATATTTTAGACAATGTTGTTAGTGCTATTGAGGGCTTGCATTGGGCATCTTCCACTAATCAAAATGTCATTCTTCTTAAGCTCAATTTTGCTAAAGCTTATGACATGCTATTAGTCCTTTTTAAGAAGTATAGTCAAACATCATAACTTAGGTACTATTTTTGATAGACGTATCAATCTGGTTTTGTCATAGGCCTCTTCAATTATTTGTATTAATGAAACCTTCTCTAGGGTTATTAAGCTTCAAAAATCAATATAACAAGGATTCCCTTTAGCTCCTTATCTTTTTATCATAGCTACTAATGCTCTTAGAGCTATTCTTAGATCTCATAATGAATCTATGAGGCTAAGAGGTATCTCTCTTCCACAAGAAGGAAAGGATCTCATTTATAGTCAGTTTGTGAATGATAGTTTTTTGACTTTGCTTGAGGACCATAATAATTTTAACACTACCTTGGATTGCATTGACATCTATTGTAGAGCCTTAGGAGCTAAAATCAATTGGAATAAAACACAAGCTATTCAGTCTAGCTTCTCTCCAAGGCCTACTTGGACTTATCATTTTAATATCAAGTGGCTTTCTCCTACCAATGTTTTCACCCTTTTGGGTATCCCTATTGCTTTATTCGCCACTCCTGCTACCTTATTGATGAGTCATCATTTGGGGCGACTGCGATATCGTGTACGCGATATCGTAGCCCAACCCACGATATCGCATACGCGATATTGCGGCCTATCTTCTCATCTATAAATAAGAGGTAGATACATGAATCATAGATCATTAGTAAGTTAGTTTTTAGTTTAAGTTTTTTCATTTCTTTCTCTCCCTTTTCCTCTCTGTGTATGCTCGTAGTGTGGTGATTATAATTGTACGAAAACTTTATTCGAGTGTGACGTACTTGGACACGCACATGACTGGCAATAAAGATCAAGATTACTTCATCATTGCAGCATTCACTTAGATTAATCATTTAATTAATTTTTATTTACCACTTTCCTAGTTAATCTCTCTCACCCTTATCTCATGTTAAAACGCGGAATGAGTACGACTTGATTACGAGCACTTAAGTGTAACTACTTGGTAACCCAGTAGTGTACCTAAGATTTGCGCTTGGTAATCCTAGTGGTAGTCGTGTACAAAGTCCAATGTGTGTATGGATAATCAGGGAATGAATGCTCATCGCACTTAGGCTAGTTTAGATTCTCTTACCCTTTCTCTCTTAGCTTAGATAATATTACTTTCCATTGCCTTTAGGAGTACATTAGATTAGAAAATCATCATACACCTCACTTTGGACTAAATCATACGTGACAAAGCTAATACTAGTCCAGGTGGGAAGATAGCGAACTGCGACCTAAGGCTAACTGTCTAGATGCCACAACTAGTCTGTCTACGGGGTTCGATCGGATCACGCGTGTAACACTCGTATTCGTATGGTTGAGTGTAGGGGTACCTCGTCTCTCATCATTGGCGCCGTTGCCACGGACGATGCTAGTTATCTAGATTAGTTATATCATACAAGGCCATTGTAAAGGACTTAACGATATATCTTTTAGAAAGAAATAATTATTAAAAGTCACATATAAATTCACACACAATTTCACAACCATGCCTCTCCTACAAGACTATAATAATGCCACACCTAGTGAGGAAGTTCATTGGAAAACCAACGAATTATATGACAATGAAGATTGGAGTACACAACCCGAGGTGGAGGTTTCTTATAAACATGAATGAAAGCAATGTCATCCCAACACATGAAATCCTAACTTACTCGATGACGATGAACCCCCACTGGCCACTACAAGCTTAACGCAAATATAAGAGGTTGGTTGATTCTCCCATAGGCATCGTAAAGAGAGCCATCTACTTAAACAACTTTCCTAAATTTTTAGGAGGCTATGACTTAGATCTGTATCAACATTTACAAGCCTTCTACGATGCTTGCACATGGAATAATATTGATAACAAGTGGAAAAAACTTAAGCTCTTTCCCATGACACTCGTTGGCCAAGAAAAAGTATGGTATAGATCGTTAAAACCAAATTCAATACGACGTTGGTCAACAATGGTAGAAGTCTTTAATGAAAAATATCAAACCTACATAAGAGTGTCAACCTTGAGGAAAAAAATCCAAGGATGGAAACAAGCACAACATGAACCCTTGGACATGGCCTTAGAAAGATATTATGCACTATTAAACAATTGTCCAGGTCATGGGTTTTCTGAGGAAAGGATAATGTACCATATCATTGATGGGCTATGTAGTGAAACAAGAGAGACCTTAGGAATGTATGCCCAAGGTCAACTATACGAACTATGAATCCATCAAATCCAAGAGCTTATTAATGGGTAGCAAAAGAAGAAGGAGAACTGGCTAGATGGGAGAGTGTTGAAAAACATCAACGGGACCAAAATCTCAACTTAACAAAGGTCCATGATCATAAAAAGGAGAAATCAACCTATCATAAGGAGGAAAAATCATATTTGCTAGCACCACAATCATTAGAAGAAGTCAAGGCAAAGATCAATAAGATGTTGGAATGGACACATAAAAAGTGTGGAGAATTTATCGATATTATTGGAGATAGAGTTTTGACAACCCAAGAAGCAGGACAAAACATTAGACAATCGGAAAGAGTGGATAAGAAAAATAAGAGCTCAACTTCCAATCATATGTATGAATGTAACATATGCCTGTACGATCATCCCAAGGGCCAATGCCCAATCTTGTCACATTTACATGAGCATTGGGGAAATACGTTACATCCAAAGTTCGTGCAGAGATACTGTGTTCGATCACAGTGGCAACAATCCTAGTCATGGGGGAGACCACCACTAAACTGGAGACACCATTCATATCATCCAAACCCAAATGCTTATCTTGTTCAACATCATGTTTCTCCAACTAGGCCAACACACTTTATCTCACCATAGTACCATGCTCCTCAATACTATCAGCCCATGCCTCCAACACAACCACCATCTTGCGTATCCTACACTTCTTCTCATTTTCAACATTCTCATCCTTTTCCTCCTTGTACATCGCCACCAACTGTTCCTAAGGTGTCTGCACCACAACAACAACTCATGAATGTTATTTGTGCTGCTACTACCAACAGTAGTGAGAAGCCTCCTCAACATCCAAAGCATCCCTTCTTTAAACATGACCGTAAGAAGGGACAACATACTTTCGAGGCCACTGCAGCCTCCAACTCAACACAAGTCCAACCCTGTGGTGCACCCTTACCTTCGAACCCAATGCCTCATGTTACTTCATCAGGGCCACCAACTCACACTCCAACAACAATACGTCCTAATGAACACAACCATGGAGGGCATCATCTCGATCCTTGCATACCATCTAATAGTCACAAACATCATAGTGGGTCAACTCATTATCCAGGAACTAAATCGTACAAATTTCCCCACGATGTTCACTATAATCAAGTGTGTCAACCTCGATGGGGTAAATATGACCAAGCCCAAATATTTCCAACATGCAAGGATCATCATCTTCCATTTATTAATCCCTGCTATCCTCAACTAATTAGTTATGGGGGATATCCCCCATTCTAATAAAAGGTAGGATTAATAAATATTTTTCATTTTCCTTAATTTTACAACTTTTTATTTTTTAGTTTTTCATTTTTTAACTTTCTTGCTTTATCTTTTTGTCTTTTTGGTATTTTTGTCTTTTTACGCTTTTGTAAGTAATCTCATATATGAATAAAACACTCATGTGGATCGTTGGTTGAGGTGTGTTCTATGTTGTCGAGTCTCGAGTGATCAATTATTTGAACAGTGAGCCCATTACACCCATTCATCCATTCTACAAATAAGAGGTTCTGTTTGAGGGTACAGTGATATTCTTAACATTTCTTAAAACTTAAAATTAATTTTGTGTTCATTGTACCCAGAATGAAGAAGGATGGTCTAAGAGGGAATGATTAGGGTGTGACATCAAGGGGATTTGCGGATTCTCTTTGGTGACCCCTGTGTAAGTTATCATGTAATGTGGTTATACTAAGATCCTTGTAGATCTAATGAAAAATGGGAGTAAGAGTAATCAAAAGGGCACTCAAAAATACAATGTTGTTATAGGGGCTCCCACTGTTAATACATGCACCCATGCCTGAAGGTTGGCGACTTCTCTAAATTTAGTATTCAAAAAAAAAGAGAAAAAGAAAAAAAAATGAAAAGAAAAGTGCCACAAAACAAAACTCACTCCTCCCTTGAATAAAACGCCAAGTGATTGTATGCCTTGTTGTTATGGTACTCTCATAGTTGTTCATCATGGGATGAAACAATGCAATGTCACTGATCAGAGGAATGGACTTGGTCCCGATCTTCGAACGACAGGTTAATGACACCTTAATCATGCTTTACACATAGGATTCACTGTGCCCTGGGTCAATTACCTCATGTCCCAATCTCTACAATCCCTTTCTATAGTTCATCTCATCTCACTATTCGTGTAATTGTAGCTTGTGTCGTGT
>MNCI01024347.1:133817-147792 GCA_015680685.1 Gnetum montanum | reverse complement strand
GAATTAATGGAATTACCCTAGCAACCTTTAACATGTGCCACATGTCCTTGCTTTAATTCTTTATTTTCCAAAAAACCCTGAAAATTCGGTTTTTCCTCTAGCCTAAAATATCGATAGGTCGTGATATCGCATAGGAGATATCGCGGCCGACATGATATCACGTACGCGATGTATCGTACGCAATATCGTGTCCCCGCAACCTATAAATAGGCGACCCCCCGCCCCCCCCCGGTAACACTTAGCATCATTTCTTGTCATTCATGTGGGGGAGTTTTTCAAATTTTTCTCTACAACTTGTGAGTGTGACACTTTTGCTTTTCAACCTTTATCTCGCTCGCTGGTACTCCGATTTTAATTCAGTTTGAACCTACTTGAACCTGGAGTGTTCAGCTTAGTCATGGGGGAGAGACATCTACTAAAAAGCACCTAACTTTTTTGGAATTTATCATCACCCAAAGGATATCATCTAGGGTAATTAGCTATATCACTTAGAATAATTGTGCCCAAAAATCATTTAATCCCTAGGTATACCGGGAATCTAAAATTGAAAAAACCACCTAAGTAAAACGAACTCATTATTACAATCTTTCGGGCAAGATCACATGAAGATAAATAAATTAATTAATTAAGGCAAGAAGTAAGGTATAACTTAATTTCAAAAACAACCTTACTAACGCTTGGCCCGTGTGATTGCAGATGGCCTCGAAACGTGGACAAAAGGAAGGTCCTATTGAAGGTGAAAGCAAAAAATCTCGAAGAGGTGGAAGATAAGATCCTGTAGGAAAACATACAGAATAGGAGGAGTAATCATTCAGTATTCATCAAGAGGATCCTCCTACCGTACAGTTTGGGCAGTCAAAAGGAGGAGTTGCTACAGCGCCTGAACAGGGACAACATCTCACGTTGCCCCAAGATTGTGTTCAAGACATCCACGAAAAGTTCACATTCGCTGTAGTGATTGTGGAATTGAACTTTGAATCTTTTGTAGAGTTCACTCCTAAGGCTGTTAGCGATCACCTCAAAGGGTCTCCCTTATGGCCTACCCTCTCTGAAAGCGGTGCCTAGTACCTAGGGGAGACGTACCAATTCTAGCACAATAGGGAGTAAGGCATCATTGTCAATATTTGTGGTGTGACAGTTGATTTCTCTGTGTAGGCGATTTCGAAAGTGTTAAACCTTCCGAATATAGGGCCCAAAGTTGCTTAGTTATCTACCCGTTCAAACCCCGATGTGCAATGGGATTGGTTGGAAAGGGCTTATGGAAAAGATAAAACATCTGGTGAGTTGACGACGGAAGAGAGGATTTACTTTAAAATTGGAACATATCACCTATCCCATCTATATTTAACGGAGATCCTAAGGAGGTTCGAGGAGTGGAAGATAGGGAAGATGGCGTTGCCTTTCCCTTGTCTTATCAGAAAGCTTTGCCAATGTGCTGGTATCTAGGGGTACACCAATGATGTCCTTTGAAGAGCCCAGACTACTTCATATGCTGAATTGTTAAAGTTGCTAGCCCCAAGAAAAATCACTAGTGAGACGTTGGGACCAGAAGAAGAAGAAGAACAGACGGTTGGATAGGACCCAGTCAACCTCCAAGTACAGGTCCCAACCAACAACAAGAACTAGGGCCTAGCATAGGCCAGGATCAGCCACCACCACCGCAAGACTACAGACCGTCGATGAGCCATCTCAGGGCCATCGCTGAGATGAACAGTTGGCAAAGTCGTGATGACAGAATCCTCTTCTACATCATCGATGATGCCATTCAACCCACAGTTTCTATGGGTCGCATAAGGGATGAAGTATCTATTCACATAGGAGGAGGGGAAAGTAGATGGCCACAATAGATCTAAGGAAATGTGGCATCTTTCCAGGTGCAGTTGGAAACTGGTGAAGGGGCCACTGTGGTGGTCATGCAACACCAGAATGCCAAGGGAGCTACAAAAGTGGTCGTAGACCACATCAAGGAATCGTTCAATGTACCTGTTGTGCCACTGGTAGATCTCACTGGAGCACGGGATGCTCAAACTTTGGCTAGAACCTCAATGACTCCTGCGGAACATGAGGATGCGCTTGATCGATTGCTTCAAACAGGGCAAATAATGACGTCCTTGTTTGACATCTCTTAGGATGTTAGGGCAATGTAGTCATACCTCATTTCCACAAAGGGGAAGCTGGTCTTAACAGAAGTGAGGGCCAAGCATGTGGAAGCAGAAGTGCAGAAATTGCAAGAACAGCTCGTGGCCCTACAAGCAGAACAACGGGACCCTTTACAATTTGTTCCTGCAGACCAGCTAGATAATTTCATAACTGAGCAACTAACCAAGCTAATCGTGGAGAATAAAAAGGTGCCTGATGAAAAAGAGAAGGTTGTTTGGGATGCCTCTGCAGCATAGGCACAAACTCATGTGCATCTTAAAGCACTCAACACCTTAGAAGAAGAAAATAAACAGCTCGTTGCCGACAACCTTCGGTTGACCATTGTGGAAAAGCAAAAGAATGTTGTCGAGGAACACTTTCATCAGTTGCAAAAAAAATTCATCTAGGTCAACCAAGACATAAGTCATTTAGCTAGGGAGAACCAAACCCTCTCAAAGAAGGAGGTACGTGCAATTCGTCAAAAGACAGCTATTGAAATAAGTGCGTGGCAAAATGAGGCTAAACAACATGAAAAGCTGAAGGAGCACTTTCGAGATTAGGTGGGGATGTATAAACAGATCCTGGAGAAGGAGATCCATATGGCCAAGGCCCATATCAACGCTATTAGTGCTCAACACAGTAATTGGTGGGCTACATTGGACACATATGTCTTTGCCCACCAAGCGGAAGTTAAGATCTGGGACCTGCAGATTCAGGATCTGACAGAATTCATGGAGTTGGAAAACCTGCGGTATGCCAACCTTGCCATGTTAACAGCAAGATACCCGAGGATAAAGCTTAAGCAGCAGGTAGCAACCACCTATGTTAAATACGAAGCAGAAATTGCAGAACGCAAGAAGCTGTTGGAAAAATTGGAAGTTGCAAATTCTGAACTCGAGGTGGTTGTACCGTTCGAAATCGTCGGTCTCCAGCTAGAATGAAATAGAAACTTGGAGATCTTTGGACATGCATAGAAGACCCTACCTTCGTTTGAGGGCAAGCTGGAATTAACAAAGGTAGAGTACCTTGAGTGGTCCACACGCGGATCAGGCAAGGATTTCCCCGAACGTACACCGATGTGCTATACGCTAGGTTATATGTAAACAGCATAACTAATGTAAAACAAAGCGTAAACAGTGTAGCTGGCGTAAGCGGAGCGTAAACGTACAAGAGCATGAACAGTAAACATGCAACAATGAATGAAAAACTATAACAAATTGTAGCAAAGAAATGTATCAATGTTATTGCGAAATGAGAGTTACAATGCACCAGTCTAACGCAGTTGTGGCTCTGACACAAGGCGGACGAATAGCCCCGGTGGATGCAAGGATGATTGTACACTGGGTTCAACTGCAGACACAGTGTAGAGGCTGTATGCTCAGCGTGCAGGGTAAGGTCCAGCATACTGGGTTTTCTGCTCTGGTTTGTAGCGTCTCCGTCTCTCTTTGTCTCTAGTTTGCTCAAAATTGCCAACCTCGTTCTAATGAAAAATTGGGGTTTTTATACAGGTTAAGACGTTAGACTCGGGTTAGGTGACATGTGGCACGTTGACCAGGTGCAACAAAATAAAATTTTACAAGTGTACAACTTACTGCATCTACTGGGTGTATACGCTGTATCTGCTGAGCGTAGACCTTGGGCGTATACGTAGTGGATGCATGCTAGACGTATACGTTGTATCTGCTGAGCGTAGACCCTAGGCGTATACGCGGTGGATGCATGCTGGACGTATACGTTGGGTGTATATGCTGTATCTGCTGGGCGTACAGGATGTAAATGCTCAGTGTATGGACTCCAGAATGCATAATGTCAACACCTGATGATTGCTCTGTTTGTGTGAGTTAATGCCTTGTACCAAATCTTGCTCTGAAATGCGGTTTCCATGCCGTCTCCAGGGATTGCATGCTGGGCGTATACACCAGTCGTACATGTTGAGCATACGTGTGAGGCGTGTACGCTGGGCATATACGCTGTGAATGTGGGGAGTATACGTTGGGCGTGTACGCTGAGAATGTTGGGCATATACGCTGGGCGTGTTGGGTGTATACGCTAGGCATACACGCTGGGCGTATACGTTGAGAATGCATACTTAGTGAAAATTAAGTTTTTTTGAGCCCTGAAGTTGCCACGTTTGATACCAGATTTCGCTGTTGTCATCTGTGGGTCCCAGGGAACTGCTTCTTGTTGAGTTTGACTATGCTTGAAGCTGTCTGTGGGGTCCTCAAGTCTTAGTCATGCTGAGGAGCATCATGACTTAGCCCGATTCTTGTTGGAAAAGTACTAAGCTCAGAATTTTGTGGTGTTTCATTGGCCCCTCTTTGTTGACGCTTGGAGGAATCGACCCGAGAAGTGTCGACAAAGAAGTACAAAACACCACAAGCAACTTGGTATAAATATTGTCTATTGACACTTGGCCAGATGTCATTGCACTGCGTTCAATAGTACATGGGATTGTGAAAAATAACGTTTGTTGCTGGATAAGGAAATTGAGATTATGGAGATTGGGGATAGATCATGGGATTGTGCATGGTGAAGGGGATGCTCTGGTGTGTATATGGGTCATATTGATCCTTGTCAGTAGCTGTTGTTTAGCATACTTGGAGCCAAGACATGAGGTATACGTTCTTTGGTGGAACAAGATCCTTGTTTAGTGTTTAAGAGGACTTGTTGGCACAACCAAAGCCACGTGATGATGCGTTGCGTTCTTCAGAGGAACAAGGCCTTTGTTTAGGGTTAAAGGGAACCTGTTGGTGGAGAGCCAAAGCCACGCAATTAGATGTTACTTGAGCATTTGAGACATGAGTATTTGGTTCCAAGACAACTACCTTCCCGCCTGGGGCTTGTATGAGAAGTGTCAAGGGTCTTTTATTTCTTTTTGGCCCCCTTCTTCTTCTTTTTTTTGAGAAGAGCTTTGTTTTGATCTTGTACTCATGCTCAAGTGCCATGTTATGTGTTGCAACTGCTTAAAAGTGTTCCAGTGTGCAACGGTGTGCTCAAAGTTTTGGGTGCACTGGGTGTATCAAGGGTGTAGCTAAGTAAAGTATGTTGAGGAATAGATAGGAAATGTTACGGGAAATGGGGATGTACTAGTGAATGGCTTGATTAACCTGGTTACATGTGTTAGGATAATATGGTACCTTGCCGCTATGACGAAGTGCACTCTCGTACGAACACCTCTGAGGGTCATCCTGCAAACAAAACTTTAAGAAGACAAGAAAACCATGAGTGAGTGAGTAAGCTTAGACTGAGAAAACAAAGGAACTGGATGAGATTTTAGGCACTAGATGAGATTTCAGGCACTAAATATGCATGGCGGCAATGTTATCAAGATCAACTGAAGATGAGCAAGGCAGAAGCTCTGATGAAGTTGGAATGTAGCCACAGATCGAGGTACCAGAGAGAAAATTGCCAGTTTATAGTCGTAGCTAACTATTATGGGTTAGTTTTATGTCATGACCCATTGGACATTTCCCGCTTAGTGTCGTGGTAGACGGTACATTGCCAGTTTTTAGTTTTGGCGGACCATGAAGAGGCAAACCAATTTATAGTCTTAGCAAACTCTGGTGAACGTGACTGTGGCAGTTTACTGTCGTACCAGATGGATGCTAGTTTATTGTTTTTGTAGACATTCGGTGGTATCATTTTATTGTTATGATGCCAGGACGAGCTGTGGTATCAGTTTACCGTCGTGATGCCAGGATGAGTTGTGGTATCAGTTTACCATCATGATTCTAGGATGAGCTGTGGTATCAGTTTACCGTCATGATTCCAGGATGAGCTGTGGTATCAGTTTACCGTCATGATTCCAGGACGAGCTGTGGTATCAGTTTACCATCATGATTCCAGGATGAGCACGTACCTGAGCCTATACTCAAATGTGGAACGGTTTCAAGAACAAGTGATTGGGCGAATTTGCAAATTCATTCCCTTTCATGTTAGCTAACTTGAATGCTCCGTTGTCGTATACTTAGGTGACCAAGTAGGGCCCTTCCCAGTTGGCTGAGAATTTTTCCAGGTGTTCCCGAACGACCTTAAGTACAAGGTCGCCTTCTTTGATAGGGCACTTATGAATGTTGTGCCGATGGCATTGTCGTTGTCGTTTTTGGTACCACTCAATTTGATCGAGTGCACGTATGCGTTCTTCCTCCACTGAGTCCAGATCAATGACGTAGGTCATTATTTTTCCTTTCATCGAGGAGCTCGGAGAGTGTGATCCTTAAAGATGGTACCTATAATTCCAAGGGTAAAATAGCTTCTGAACCATAAACGAGACTATATGGCATTTTACCTGTTGAAGTCCGATGTGTAGTACGATAAGCCCATAATGCGTATACCAGCTGCTTGTGCCATCTTTTCTTACTTTGGGTAAGCATCTTTTTAGGTATTGTTATGATGGTTTTATTTGTGGCCTCTGCTTGCCCATTGCTCTGAGGGTAGTAAGGGGATGAAAATGAGTTTTTGATCCCCCAGACTTTCACAGAAAGTTTTGGTTTTGGCACTACTGAATTGTGGCTCGTTATCAGTGATGATGGTCATGGGAATGTCAAAACGAGTCATAATGTTTTTAGGAATGAAGTTGCATACATGTTTAGATGTGGTTTTTCGAAGGGGAACAGCTTCTACCCACTTCGTGAAATATTCTGTTGCGGTTATGATGAAGCTATGCCCTGCAGAAGATGAGGGTGTTATTGGTTCGATAAGGTCCAACCCCCACTTTTGAAAGGGCCATGTGATTTGTGCTGTATGCAACTCATTTGGTGGGACATGGATCAGATTACTATGTCTTTGATAGGTACTGCATGTTTTAGCCTTGGAGAGACAGTCATACTCCATATGTAGCCAATAATAGCCTAAGCATCTTATTTTCGTTGCCATTGCTTTAGGTGCTATATGTCCTCCACATAGTCCATCATGTACTTGCTCGACGATGGTTTGGGCATCAACACTACTAATGCATGTTAGCAGTATGCCTTCGTAGGATCGAAGACACAATGTGTCTCCTACTAGTGCATATTACTGAGAAAGCTTTCGTATCGCGTCTTTTTGTGCATTCGTTAAGTGTTGTCATTTTTCACCGCGTAGAAGGTATTCTTTTTATGTCGTCATACCATTCTATCGCGTGTGTTGTACTAGCAGATGCAATAGGTAACGTATCGAGCGTATCGGTTATGGGTTTCACATAGCTGATTATGGAACTTGGCAACGTATGGAACATGTTAGGCGATATGTTTAGGGCTAACGTGGCCAGTGCGTCTGTAATTGTATTATCGTTTCTAGAGACGTGTTGCATGTCCATGTTTTCGAATCGTTTCATTAAGTGTTTGGCTAAGTCACAGTAAGTTTTTTCGAATCGTTTATACTTTGCATGTATAAATGTCCGTGACTTGGTTTAAAACTAGTTGTGAGTCTCCCCTGACCACAAGTCGTGTGATGTTTGAAGCTAGTGCTGCCATGAGATCTCTAAGAAGACCTTCGTACTTTGCTATGTTGTTGGTACAATGAAAGTTGAAACGATAAGCAAAGGATCGGATCTCCCCGGAGGGATAGGTGATGACGGCGGTAGCACTTCCACCTCGAGAGGTGGACACTCCATCAAAGTTCAAAATAGCATCATATTCATTGGGTACTATGTCTATTACACTTACATTTTCGTCGGGGAACTCTGGCTCTATCGTGGCTTGATCATGCGTTGGTGATGCAGTCATTTAATTTGCTATGGCTTGACCCTTAACTGATGATTGCGCTATCTAGTGTAGGTCAAACTCAGCTATCATGGATTTCCAATGGGCTATTCTACTTGACTCGTAAATGTTTCCTGTGATGGCTCTAAGCACATTATCCTTGCAGATTATGTTGACTTGGTTATGGAAAAGGTAATGTTGCCATTTTTTTAAAGAAAATGTCAGGGCTAAACATGACCTCTCCACCTCATTATACTTCTTCTCATGGGCAACTAATGCATGGCTTAAGTAGTAGACAGGGACTTTGGTTCCATCATCTTGTTTTTGACAAAGCATGGACGCAATTGATGAATCCGAAGTGGCAAGGTAGATGTAAAATGGTTTATCGTTTTGGGGTGGATAAACTGTAGGTAGTTGAACAAGTGTTATTTTAATATTGTCAAATGCTTCCTGGAACTGTGGAGTCCATTCAAAATGGACGTTCTTACATAACAAGTGGTTCATAGGTTTCAACTTGTCTGTTAGTTTTTCTATGAACCGTCTGATGAACTATAATCTACCTTGTAGACCTCGAAGTTCAGTAAGGTTGCTAGGTGGTTTTAAGTTTGTTATTGCCTTAACTTTATCGGGGTCTACTCATATCCCTACTTTCAAGGCTATGAATCCAAGCATTTTGCCTATTTTTACTCCGAAGACACATTTCTTTGGGTTAAGTCTCAGCTCATATTTTAAACAACGCTTTAGTACTAGGTTAAGATCTTGTACGTGTTGTTCTGATGTCTTTGATTTAACCATGATATCATCCACATAGTCGTTGAGCGAGTGCAGCATGTAATCGCTAAAAATGAATGTCATCGCCCTTTGATATGTGGCCCCAACGTTCTTGAGACCGAAGGGCATCATTGTGTAACAAAAGGTTCCCCATGGTGTCATAAAGGTGGTTCAGAGCTGATGCTCTTGGTTAATGCATATATGATTGTATCCTAAGAAGCCGTCCATAAAAGATAATAGGGCGTGCCCAGCGGTCGAGTCAACAAGTTGATTGATGTTGGCTAGAGGAAAATCATCTTTTATGGTCGCAATGTTTAGATCCCGGAAATCAATGCATAAGCGAATGCTTCCATTCTTTTTCGAGACAATGACCATGTTGGATACCCAATCGGCGTAATCGATAGCCCGAATGAAACCTACCTGATAAAGCTTGGTGATCTCATTGCGAACTGCCAATGCTACCTCAGGTTTAACCTTTCATGCCTTTTGTTTTACTGGCCTCAATTTTGGATCAACGATAATATTGTGTTGGACGATTCGAGGGTCTAATTTGGGCATGTCCGTGTATGACCAAGCGAATGCTTCTATGTTGTCTCGAAGCACATCTTCTATGTATTTAACCAGTTGAGGTTGCAATAGTGTACTTAATTTTAATATTTTGGTTTCACCATCAGGCATAACGATGGGGGTTTCAGTCAATGGGTCTTTAGTGATACTATCGACGTCTATGTCGAGAGATTTTGTCATACCTTTGTAGTTATCTAGCGTTTGTTGTGTTGAGGCTACGAGTGTGTCTTTCGTTGATGTACCTAAGCTGATGGAGTTTATGTCGATTTCTCTTGTGATTTTTCCATACAGTCCATCGATGATCAAGGGTGTGGATAAACATTGACAATCTATCAGGCTTGCTCCTGCCAATAAACAGAGGGCAGAATGAGCTAATAGGTGTTTTTCATGTTCCTTGGCAACATAAATCATGTGTACATGCACGATGGTGGTTTATCCTCACACCGGGATGCATGGCAGTTTAAGGCCTTACCAGGCCATGTGTGAGCAGTAGGTGGCAGTTTAAGGCCTTACCAGGCCATATGTGGCAGTTTAAGGCCTTACCGGGCCATGTGTGGCAGTTTAAGGCCTTACCGAGCCATATGGGGGAGTTTGTGGCAGTTTAACGCCTTACCAGGCCGTATGTTCGTCGTATAATTTGCATAGGAGAGTTTGTGCCAAAATGTTCAGTACAGGCATCCGAAGTTGGTTCACAAGGAAATTAGCATGTGGTAGTGTTCATTTTGTTTTATATATTATTATTATATTTTATATATATATTTTGAATAATTTTAATTAAGATTAACAATAAAAGAAAATAAAAAAAGGAAATAGAATGCAAGGCGGCGGCGGCGGCGGCGGTGGTGACGTGGGCGCTATATATAGGGTGAGGCTGTTAGTTGTTAGAGGCACCGTGAACTTGAAGGAAAACCAAGCATGAGCGTAAACCTCCAACCCTAGCGTAAGCGGAAACCTCCAACCCCAGCGTAAGCGTAGAGTGTAGAGGCTTAAAACTTCAGCGTGAGCGTAGAGGCTCCAATCTCAACATAGAGGATTTAGTTCGACATGCAGACTCAGACCCCAGCGTAAACCCGTCAGTCTCAGCATGCAGGATGCCGGAATGGGCAAGGGTAAGGAGGTAGAAGGGCAGGGGAGGAAGGGGCTTGACCTAACTTTCACGGAGGAAAGCGAGGCCATGTTACAGTGTCTACCTAGGCCAAGGGTTCCATCGTGGCCTGGATCATCACACAGGTAGGCTCTAATCCTGCCTCTATCAATGATTTTTATTTGTACTTGTCGTCGGGCGTAGACAGTTTTCGTAGCGTAGACAGTTTCGGTGGCGTAGAGGGTTTCGGTAATGTAGATAGTTAGCATAGAGAGCCTGTACAGCATATAGCGTCTGTACGCTTAGCGTAGATCCGCAGTGTAGAGGGCCTCTACAGCGTTCAACGTAGACGATTTTAACAGTATGGCGTAGACGACTTTACCAGTACATAGCGTAAACTATTTCCATGACGTATAGCGTAGATGATTTTCACAGCATGTGGCGTAAACTATTTTCATAGCGTATACGCTCAGCGTAAGAGGTTTTGTCTTTTCAGGTAGTGTATAGCGTAGACCTGTTTTCATAGTATATATGCTGGCAGTTTTTTACAGCGTATAGTGTAGACAGTTTTCATATCGTATACGTTGACGATTTTCACAGCGTATACGCTGACGATTTTTTACAGTGTATACGCTAAGCATGAACAGTTTTGTTTCTTTTTTAGACAGCGTATACGTCGAGTGTGAACAGTTTGTTGAACAGCGTATACGCTAATTGAAAACAATTCGTAATTTTTCGAAGTGTTGGCCTACAACATGGAATTTTGTTGTTTTATCTCCTTTTCATGTATGGTTGATTTATCGTGGCATTTTGGTTACTTGCAGGGACACTGAACCTTTCCTCCTAGTAGTTGAGCTTGTTGGAGTACTGGCATGGTTTGGCCCCCTTGAGATCGATGAACCTACCCCTGATCTGACCATTGACAACAACGGGGTATGGTTGAGGGAAGGGGCATGTGAATTCCTCGCCTTCATCCTAGATAGATTTAAGGTGGTGGTTTGGTCACATCTGAGTGAACAAGTGGCATGGAGCGTGCTTGAGGCTATGTTATTGGGAGCTTCAGAGGGCGTCGTGGTCTTCATGGAGGATATTGACGAGGGGCCGCTTGTGATCGAGGATGGTCCCTCTGGCGGGCCTAGATCTACTCACCCGTTAGCATGCATGTGGGACCTATTGCCCAAAAGGCATGATTATCTCAACAACGCCTTGTTTCTGGCTACATGTGTGCACACGTTATTTCAGAATCCTCTTGGCACAATGTACCGGGTAGAGAGGTAAGATCTCTTAGCTTGTTGTTTATTTCTTTTTGTCGTTTAGTGTTTGCTTCTGTTTTGATGACCGTTCTTTTACAGGCCCCAAGTTAACCAAGATGGGACATGCGTTGATGATGATGGGCTTGCCCTGGCTCATACTGCTCTAGAGACCTTTATGGTGGGTCCCACCCTTCGCGGAGCTGTATTAGCTCAAACCAAGGGTGATATTGTCCATTTCCATAAATGATTTTCTAGAGCGTTTGCACAGTGCACGGCTCGTGGATGGCTGCATGGGGATTGGTTGCGCAATGAACCAATTTTCCCTCGTGATGCTGACTTGGGTAGCACCTCGAAGTCCACACCTGAAGGTAAGTGACAATATTTCCTAGATGCCTTAATGCTTTTGTTTGACTACTGGTGGTCATACTGATGTGATGGTTTCAAATTGTATTTACAGTTGATGTTCCTCCCAACGGAGACCCTGTCACGACAGGACGAACTGAGAGTACCCTGTCTATGAAGTTTGGGGAGATCAGCAAGGCACAGAAATGGTTGCACACCCATGCCCCACCGTCTATTGTCCGTTGTTTAGATTATGCCAGCCTTATGGAGCTATTTACAACCCCGAGCCCTGATGTGTCCATAGCTGAAATGATCGGGATTGTTGATTCATTCGACAAGTCTGTCTCCTACTACAGCATACGTATTAAGGATGTCAAAATAGTTTTCCATATGTTGGTCGAATTCTTTTCGGACCTATTCGGTGTACTGGCAAATGGCGTAAATGTAGTTTTGGACAGGGCTCAGAAAGAGCTTCATATGGTACGTGAGCTAGAGGACTGGTTGGGTATTGTCAAGGGCTCCAAGGGATTCCCTATGCAGGGGAAGTCAAAGGTTGAGGAGGTTAATGAATTATATCCCCTGTTTAGGGCACGGGTGTTCCCTAAGTCCCTGTCCCAGGTGAGGAGTCTTGGTGTTGAAGCTGTGCGCATCATGCGAACCATCTTAGAAATGGGGATGCGTTATAACTGGGCTCAATTTTTGCTGTCGGGCCTTCATAAGGAAATAGTGTGATTGCGCTCAAACGTTGAAGCGCAGTCCCATTTTACATTTGCATTCTTCGTAGGTTATCTGTGTCACTTGGCCGAGTTTCTAGTGGTTCGTGCGGATAATAAGTATGTTCTACGGGATTGTGCTCAATTATCTTGCCCGTGGATCAACCATTTGTCTGAAATACCTGAGTCCCGAGATGCGCCTGAGGGGATTGATGAATCTGTGTCCATCACGATAGGGGGATCGCCTGGTACCTCAATCCATACACGTGACAGTGTAGGGTTGGAATCGGATGATGTGCCCTATATCGCAAAGAGAGCTAAACGGATCATCAAGGAGATCATTGGTAAAGCCAAGTTGAAGCTCCCGAAGCATGAGTGCTTAGCAGAGGTTGTCTCAAATGTAGAAGAGCCAAAGGTGAAGCGCATACAGTTCAAAATGCATGTCTGAGGTAAGTAAACTTGGCACACTTATTGCTTTATCATTTTCGTCTTATTCATATTTTCGTTTTGACCGCTTACATGCAACTAATGCCTTCAGACTTGACTCGAGAAGTGAGGAGATAGGAGTTAGAGACCATCATTGAGAGGGAGGAAGCTACAACGGACTTACTAACTGAGGAGGAAGATGTGGGTAAAGATTAGGTGGAAGGGATGGAGGAGCTGGGAGAGGACACCATGGAGACAGAATTGGTCGATGACTAGGGTGGTGTTGATGAAATTTTCAGTAGCTTCCTTAAGGGAAGATTGGACTTAGGCGATCCCCCAAACCCGGAAGGGGTCATAGAAGACGGTATGTTTCCTTTTGTTTTATTGTGTTGCTTGGTGAATCATTATTTCTATGGCGTTTCACTTTTATGTTTTTATCCCTTCCAGACGAAGCTAGGATAATTCCTACGATGCGGTTGGAGGTGCCCATGAAGGTGGTTCCCCGTGACATGCCCCCTGAGGCTAGTCCACCTCGTACTCGTAGACCATTTTCTTGGATAGAGATGCCAAGTAAAATGGATTTTGTGACTGGTATTGTCGACGAGGTGGTCGAACATATTTAGGAAGCCCACCCTGAGATAGGTACAAATTTTTCGAGTCTTTTACAGCTTTCGAGTTTCACATCCCTTTTTTTTGTCGTCTAATGTTTAATGGTCGTTCTTTTTGTGTGCGTAGGAGCTAAGCTGAGGTGGGATCCATCTAAGACTGTTAGCATTGAAAGTTTTTCAACACTACCCCTAGAAGTTGAGTAGATACCAAGGCCGGTTTATGACAAGGTGGCGGAAGGTCTTGTACACAACGCCAAATCGCTTTGGACCTGTAGGCGTTCCATCAAATAGTTATGGTTGCAAATCCAAGCAAAGGAGAAAGAAGTTTCCGAGTTATCAGTTGAGCGTGATGATCTTAAGGCTCGGTATGAGTTCGCCTTGGCTAGACTAA
>MNCI01024347.1:107480-122736 GCA_015680685.1 Gnetum montanum | reverse complement strand
TATTCGTATGGTTGAGTGTAGGGGTACCTCGCCACTCATCACTTATGAAATAATGTGATGGAAAAAGTGAAACATAAAGCTTTGAAATAGGCTTCTAAACCCTTATCTCTTGCAGATAGATTTATCATAGTTAATCATATTTTGAGCTCCACTCACGTGTACTACTCTTCTTTATGGCTCCTTCCAAATTTTCATTTTAGTGCATCAACAAAATTCTCAAAAATTTTTTTATGGGGGAATAAAGACAATCACAAAGCTTTTCATCAAGTTGCTTAGGATATCTGAACTTTAAGCAAGGAACACAGGGGCTTAGGCCTCACCTCTATTAAGCACCAAAGTATTCTCTTGGCCTCTAAGTGGGTCACTCATTGTATAGAAGGAGATGAAGCTTGGAAGATCCTTTTTAGGCATAACATTTCTTGTCTTGGTAATCACCATAGATGGAAAAACACTCATTGAAGCAATTGGATCATTAGTGGAGGTTCTCATAAGATTATAGGTTCTTTTTTATTCAAGCAAATTTGGTGGTGTTGGAGTCAACTTAAAGGCTTTTTGCAATGAAAACCTTCCCAGATAAGCTTGAACTCTTTGTCGATGCACTCCATTTGGTCATCTCCTATTTTTTAAAAAAGTTTGGGTTATCTTTATGACAAATTCTCTCATAGAGCCAATCGTTTTGCCAATCACAATCTCCATAATGTTGCTCAATTATTTACTATTAGGAATGATTCTACTACCCTCTCTTGGCAACATGCCAAAGTAAAATAGGGGTTTCAAAGACAAGATACTCTTATTTACTAGCACATTAAGCATGTTCTCTCCAACTTTGGTGTTCTTAAGTTGCATAATAATACTCCTTGGTATGACAATTAGTTTTGGTCTGATGGTTCCCCTTTGCGTTCTTTACACCTTTCTAAAACTAAGTCTTAGTTTCATGTGCAAGAATTCCAACTCTCCACTTTAAATAGAAGATGGAGTGTGCATCTTGAGGATCACCATTGGAAAGCTATTTTTCATCGTGTTTGGACTTCCAAGGCCCAACCTAAGCACCGTTTCTTTTTTTGATCCCTGATTCATCAAGGTCTTCCCATTGGACATATGCTTCACTTCTTAGAAGTTGATTGCCCTAAATGCACCATTTGTTAAGCCAATCACTCTTTTGTACATGTCTTTTAAGATTGCTCGTTCTCACAACAAATTTGAAAGTGGTGTCAATCTCTCCAAGCTTTTATTCCTAACCATTATGTCGATTTCTCTCTATGTATCTTCAAATATGATTGTGTTAAGGGACACCTTCAAAAAGCCTTGAAAATCCTCTTATTTGAGATTATTTTCTTTATTTGGAAATGTCGTCTAGATGCCTAGTATGAAAACACCAACGACACTGAATTTGACTATGGTATGAAATGCTCTATTGCTAGTAATGTTCAACTTCAATGTCGAGAACTAAGTTTTACCAATAATATTACTTTTTCTTTAAGTGGTTTCTCTTTTGAAATTGTTTGTTTTAGTTTTGTTTTTTCAGCTTTTGTCCTAGGGGGTGCGATAAGCTTTTGTCTTGTTGTAGGTGACTAGGGCATCATCTTGTAACTTTGGGCTCTATTAAGACTTTAGTTTTAAGGTTTTCTTCTCTGGTTTGGTTTGCAGCTCACCTTAACAACACCCAACACCCCTTCCTCCCCACTCCCAAAGGGGATCTAAATTAACATTGAAAAATACTTTTAAAATCGTGGGAAATTTTATAAGCAATATAATATAAGGGGCTGTTGATTGAAAGCATTTAAGGACCTTGTCCATGCAAGCTATGCTCGTGTGTTCATTTATTTTATTTTATTTATCTCCGACGACCGAGCAGTCCAGCACATAAAATTGTAAAGCACATGCGTACACGTCAGCCACTGCCGGCCCTTGGAAGCTTATGATACAAGGAACTGTTCTCACTGGTTCGATTCCCATGGCCCTAAAACCTTACTTGCTCCTCGTAAAGTGGATGCACGAAATTACACATCAGTAGGCCCCACCGTCACGAACCCAATTCACACCCACCATACGAGTGTCTCTGCTGTTTCTCAATTATTATCATTTTATCCTGTCCTGTACACATTCTTGCTGCACATGTGTTTTTCTAATGGGAAGATTCCTGGGCACCCATTTTGGTGCTTTCACAGATCAAGGATTAAAATTTGAATGTTTCAAGTGGCCAGTCAAACTCTTGTCAGGCTTTTTCTTTTAAAAATCATTTTAGGTTTTTTAATGGTGCCGTAAAGCAGAGTTCTGAAGTTCTTGAGGTGAATCCATTTCCTATTCGTCTGGTGGTGGTGGCGGAGCCGCTGGGCCAGGCGGGGCTGTGGATTCTGAAGGAGTCGACAGAGGTGGAGTTCCCCTATGGAGTTTTTATATATTTTGTTGGTTCTTGGCTTTGCGAAAAAGCCAGATCTGAGGCATCTTTTTTAATAATCAGAAATTGTAGAGTCTGTAGTTTTGCGTTGGGCAGATGTGTATTTTTAAAGTTGAATTATACCAGTGAAGATGGATTTCCTCGATTCATGCAGATCGAAGAGATTTCCTCGTTCCATGCTAGAGGAGTTTACTTTGAAACTGGATTTTCTCATAAAAATGTTGGTCCTATGACTTTTGACCTCATGTTTACAAGGTCAGAAAATTTATTGTGCCGGGTCTGCTGGTCTGAAAATTTCCTTCCGAAAAAGGAGTCGATTTTTCTATAAAAATAAAGGTGAAGGGAAAAGTCACTCGACCAACGTAACATATTTCTTTGAACAACATAACATATTTTCCAACGTAAGGTGAAGGTGAAGGTCAATTTTCCAACGTAACATATTTCTTTGAACAACATAGACTCCACAAACTTTTCATGGTTCACGACCAACAGCCGCAGAAAGTGACCAAAATTTTCAAAAGCAATGTTGATTTGGAAAAAACCACGATGCAAGTGGAATGAATCACGCGGTGAATATTGAGGGGCATACCATTTAAAGAAGTTTACAATTGCCATATTGCCAAACACGTTCCCAGTATTTGAAAAGATCGAATCCATAGCCTTAACAAAACGTGTGATTTTGCCACTTGCTTGACAGAAACGTAACAAAACGTCGTTACTCGGTCATTTTTCGGTAAAAACTTTACAGACCAAACCTTAGACTCGGCTTCTTAGAAGCCAATATCTTTTCTGACTTTTCTAATTGTCAGGACTTTACTACTTATAGCATCCCAAAAGAATACAAGGATTAAAATGAAAGGCTCCTCTAAAAGGTAAAAAAAAAAACAACTTTCGATTAAAATGAAAGGCACCTCTAAAAGGTAAAAAAAAAAAAAAAAAACAACGTAGCTGTAAAATAAAAGAAATCTGAAAAATAATTTTGATGGAAGGGTAAAAGATTTCAACCTCATTTTCACAATATTTCATTCAAAATCATCCTTACTTTAATTTAAAATTAATCATCTTGTATCTTTATTCCATCTTTGAGAAAGGATTTGATGATGAGTGGCTATAGTCAATGACGCCTTTCTTTTAAATAACATATATTATTATAAAATTAGTTTTTTAAAAAAAAAAACAAAGAAAAGAAAGGCGTGACAATGGGGTTTAGACACGGAAACTCTTTTATGATGTATACAAAATAGATGTTAGTTGACCTGGACTAACAGTTGGACCTGCCATTTTTCTGTCGAAATTTTGGATTCTGACCGTGACTTTGTGCAGAATAATCATCCGTGTGGAGAAATGTGGGACGAAATTCCAGCTTTAGCATCCACGAAACAACCACGAACATTCATCAACAAACCAACCAAGGAATTGCAGATATCTTCTTCAACTCTACAAAATTCAGAGCAAATTCAGATGATGAGGCTAAGAAAGCTGTGTGCAGTTCTAATCTAAGAGAAACACATACATATGCACAAAGATACAGCACAATGATGGTGGCCGTTAACAAGGAGGCACTTTGTTTTCTTCTTCTGTTATTGTTGTTGCTTGGAGTTGTTGCTAGAGCCAGAAGTCCAATGAATAAAATTGCTGTGAATAATAAGCAATATGCCAATATCAAAGTCTCAAGTACCTCCAGCCATGCCCAAGATTTTATTTCTTTCTGTTTCTGTATCACAGGAAATGGCGGACGAAAGTGGCATGAACTTGAGTAATAGGAGGAGGAGGAAGACGCTTCCACGGAAACTAACGAAGAGAATAGGATCTCTCAGATCTGCTCCAAACTGCTCAATATGGATAAAAATGGGCTTGCACGCTAAATGCCCATCAAAACCGCCATAGGATTGGATTAATAGTGTGTGTCCTTGTATATATTCCCTGTCGCTGCTGTTTATCTCCTTTCACTACCATGCGTAGCTCTTCTTTGCCTTCTATCCTCGTACATTTTCAAATAGCCAATAAGTCCCATGGGAAGCCATTAATACTGTTTGTCCTTGTGAAAATTCACAGCAGGTGCTGTTTATTTTCCTTTTCTAGCACGAATAACTCTTCAACTTTTATGATCATATTCATATTTGTTCAAATCTTTCCATTACGTTGTAAACGGAGCTGCAGGTCTCCAACTTTACAAACATTTTAAAACAATCATTTAAATCTTTACAGTAATTTTGATTAAGGTATTTAAAATGATTTTATACCTGTAATACTAGTCGGACTAAAATAGTGAAAAAGATGTCATTTTCCAGTTTAAGGATACTCTTTTTATTTGTCACCAGAAACATTTAAGAGGTTGTTTATCATCATAAAGACTAAGAGGTTGAATAAGCCATAAATAATAAAGAGTAAACAAGTGAGAAAATTTAAGAAAATAAGTTGGAACTTATTCTTTAAAGGATCATTACAGAGAGCTTCAATGCTTATCTTTTCAAAATTACTGTTATATCAAGAAGTAGAGCCAAAATAGTGAACATGATATTATTTTTCATTTATCTTAAAGAAAGTTTTAAAGAACCATGAAGGTTTCTTTAACGATTCCTTCAGATTTTTACATAGAGTACACTATTTACTTTACCCATGTCCTTTATTTCAAAGTTTGAGGACAACTGCCTTTTATAGTAATAAAAATATCTTTATCATTAGTGGCTAGTAAAATATCATCCACATATAAAGAAAGGATAATGAAACTTTTATTGGATCTCTTAACTTATACAAAAAGAACTTTTTTGATCATCATAAATCCATCAACAGTGATAGCTTGATGAGATCTAAAGTACTACAAGCTAGATAATTATCTTAATCCATAAATAGATTGTGAGAGTCTACAAATCTTGTACTATTAACCTTGCACTATGAATCCATGAAGTAAATTAAATAAATTTCTTTATCCAATTGTCCATAAAGAAATGTAGTCCTAACTTCTAATTTAGTAAAGTTTCTAGTCTAGGTACACAAATATAGCTAGCATGAAATGAATAGAAGTAAACCTAACTATAGATGAGAAGGTTTCTTCGTGATCTATACTTTGCTATTGGGTCTACCCTTTTTCTACAAGGCAAGCCTTATACTTTTCAATGAAATCATCTATCTTATGTTTAATCTTTAGGATCCATTTGTTTTCAATGGCCTTTTGTCTTAACAAAATTTCAACTAAGTCTTAGGCATGATTGGTTTTTATAGACTCAATCTCTTCTATCATAATATTCATCCATTTCTTACTAGTAGGTGATGAGAGGGCCTCATCATATGTATACAGCTCATTATCATGTCCATCTATCATAGATGCTTCCTTAGTTATGATACAACAACGAGGAAAGCTTATGCAAGTGCTCCTATGTAATTGAGGTTCTTAGGAGGTTTCATTTTATAAAGGTAATCTATTAATGCATAAGTTAGTTCTTATATCCCTAAGAATTGGAGGAATATCCTCAGTTTTTTTTGGATTAGTAGAAGTGCCAAAATCAAGATCCTCTACTTCATTAAAGGTAAAATCATTATCTATTTCCCTTTGGTAAGGAAAATCCTCTTTAAGAAACTCAACATCTCTTGATACTATCCCAATTACACTTCCATCTAGCGGTTCTCTAATGAACATATATCCTTTAGAATAATAATGGTAGCTTATAAAGATACATTTTTCCCCTCTAGAGCCTAACTTCCCATATCCATGAGAAGTGTAATATACATCGTCTATTAAATGTCAAGGTTGTAAATGATCTTAACTTGGTTTTCTATTAGTCCATAAATCATATGTGTTAGAAGGCATTAATTTATTTAGGACACCATTATGGATGTAGGCTATAGTCAATAATTTATCTTTTCAAAAACTAATAAAATGTTTTGCCTATGCCAATATTGATCTTATCATGTTTAGTAAAGCATGCTTTCTTCTCTCAACAAGATCATTTTATTATAGAGTTTAGGGTATTATTAATTATTTAATAATTTCCTTTTCATCATAGAATTATTTAAATTATTTTGATAGATATTCATGTCCATGATTAGTCTGCAAGATTTTATTTTTCTATCTAACTAATTCTGTACCTCCATCATATATCGTCTAAAGTAATATATTACCTTAGATTTATGAAAGATCAAAAAGACATGACCATACCATGTAAAATCATTTATAAAAGTAATGAAGTGTGAGCCACCATGCCTTTACTTAACATTCATTAGTCCGTAGATATCAGAATGGATTAATTGTAATGTTATATTAGTTCTAGTGGCTTTACAAATAGTGTTCTAGTTACTTTTCTTGCTAGACAATGCTCACAAGTTGATAGAGTAAGTTTAATGAGAGGTTCTCATAAGCCTCCTTTCGCTAACCTTATCATTCCTTCTTGTCCAATATGGCCTAGCCCAAGATGCCATAAAATGGAATTATCAACATTATTATTAATAAAAATAAGAAAGAAAAAAGATCTTTATTCTTGGAATATTCAATATCTAGCTAAAGAAAATTACTATAAATGAAGCCATCTCCATCATAAACTAACTCTATATGAATCCTAACCAAATCATTTTTAAACATGAGATCAAAGTCACCTTTAGCAAAGTAGTATTTACAAACAAATTCCATCAAATTTTTTGTGCATAAAGGACATCATGGAGACATAAAATGTGAACCTAATAGATGATGAATTTATATGTACCAATGTCTAGTATATTTATGCTAGAGGTATTTATTATGTATATCTTTTTGCTACCTCCTAAAATTCAACGATACTCAATAAAGCCAATTGAGTCTCTTAGTACATGATATGTTACTCTTTAAGTCTACAATCTCTACATGAAAAGCTTTAGTAGCTAGAATGCTAAATAATACAAAAGAATTTATGTAAGAAAATAATAACATAACTTCTTAGTGCATTTACAAACAAAGTATCTTCAGTTACAAACAAAGTATCTTCAGTTATCATAATTGAAACATGTCATCTTAAACTTGTCTTTCTTTTCTTCTCTTTCTCGTCTCTTTTTCGTCTCTTTTTGTTATCCTCCTTAGCCTTCTTTAGTAGAGGTGCTTGTTGAGAGGTCATACCATAGCCCCTTTAACTCTATGATCTTTTTCACTTTTGGGTATTGGATTTAGCATTGTACATATTAGAGGTCTTAGCAATTATCAAGCACTCCTACTTGAGTTTTAAATGATATGAAATATCTTCAAATATTTTCATATTCTCATTCTGCACCATGTTAACTTACATATGTTCCTAAAAATTTGGGGGTAAGAGAATAACCACTGGTACTTGTTGTTCATCCATTAGACTATTCTTAATAGCCTTCAAGTCTTGAATCATATTCAACATCATTTGTATATGTTATTTCATAGTGTGATTAGGATTCTTCTAATAGTTATCAAATTTAAGAGTTAGGCTTCTCAATCTTATCATAGATGTAGTGTCAAACCTTTCTTTCATGGCTTCCAAAATAGCATGTGTAGTCGGATATTACTCAAATTCATAAAGAATATCATTTTGCATGTTGTTCAATAATATGATGCAAGCAACATTATCCTGTTTGAGCCAGACTTTGATATACCTTAGCCTCTTTGTAGTGCTAAGGGTCTAAATCCTCTATAGGTTTCTCCATGTCATGAATGATGGTCTTCACAACCTCTTATTCTTTCAAAATATATTAGATCTATGAAGCCAAATTTCATGATTATCATCATCTAGTTTATGTTCCATGTTGAGGTCAACAAAGATTTATTCGAAGGTCATGATTACATAAAAAGCAATGTGATGAGTCATGATTTGGTTAGCTCCGATATCAAATATATCATATGCAGGATATCGGGTCCCAAGAAAAAAATGTCAAATATCTGATATTGTCTCTTCCATGCTAGCCTATAAAAACAACACTTGGATGCATGGTTGGGTAAGAGTTTTAGTTTCAGATTCCAATTAGATTTTTCCTAGATTCTTGATTTCCCATTCTGTTGCTTCCCAGTGCATGCCCACAGTGTGACATACTTGAACACGTTACATGACAAGAAATAAAGATTAAAATTATTTCCATCATTGTAGCATCCACTTAGATTTATCATTGCTTTCAATTAGTTAATTGTTTCATTATTTACTATTTTCCTTAGTTAATGTTTCCATTTATTACTCTTTATGATTCTTATCATTAAGTGGAATGAGTACGACTAATCGCGAGTGCTTAAGTGTAATTACTTGGTAACCCAGCAGTGTATCATTTGGAAAGCCCAGTGATATACGCTTGGTAATCCCAATGGTAGTTACACGAAGCCCAAGGTATGTATGGATGGTTAGGAATGGATACTCATCACACGTAGGCTAGTGTAGATTTTAATTTATCTTTTTATTGTCTTTAGGAGTAGTTTAGTATTAGGAAACATTAATCATATGCCTCACTTTGGACTAAACCATATGTGACAAAGCTCCCAATAATCCAATTGGGAAGATAGCGAACTACAATCAAAGCATAATGATTTAGATGCACAACTAGTTTCATGTACAGAATTTGATTGGATCATGCATGAATGCTTGTGATTCGTATGGTTGGGTGTAGGGGTACCTCATCACTCATTACAATGCAAAAAGAATATAAAATTACCACTAGGCTAACACCTCATTGGTTTAACATTGAAATTAAGATCCTAAACATACATGACATGACATTAGAGATATGAAGAAAATATCACTAAGCTAAAAATCACAATACAAAAATAATGTCTCATCTTCTAGATTAATTACAATAATAAAATATTTAAAAATGATTTTTACTTAAATTACCTCACAAGACCAAGGGATACAAATAAAATTTTATATAACCTAGATATATATTAGATTAAAAAAATCCTACTCAACCGAGTAATTAAATAATAATACATACTAGATGAATAAAAAGATCTTTATTCAAATTAACCTATACAATGAAGGAACATGGGCATAGTTTTATATAATTTAGATAATAAAAAATTTCATTCAATGTAGAAATTAAGCAATAATGCATCTCATATTGTTAAATTCCATCAATGCAAGAAAACATTTCTGCTTGATTATATACTAATGTCCCAAACTTTGTTAGGAAAATTTCATAAGGATCAAAAAAATTATTCATATTAGAACATTAAATAAAAAAATAAACAAATAAATAAGATGAAATAAAGTAAGTAAATGGGAAACTAAAAGTTTAAATGTTATAAAAAAGAAAGCATGCTATACTCAAGCAGAAATTTGATATATGATACCTCATTGAGAAGAAGAAGAAAAGGAAAGGTTGATTCAAAGCAAATTAATCTACTACTTTTTATAATGGGAGGACCATATGATTTTTATAGGAAATTATTATAATAGAGAAATAATTTCTTTTTCTACATTCATAGAAAATGATTCATTCATAAAACAAATGTTATTCAAATTCTACTACAAATAGGTCGAATTCAACACCAAAATAGTAATTTTATAGACTTTATGAAAATCACCATGTTACAAATTTTCTATTAAACTTTGTAGGCTACACACCTACTTTCTCGTTTACTCACAAGAAGATACATGCTTGGATCTATTCAAGAGTTTCTAGGTAACCAGGACATTAATAAGTCATAAGACCATATAGTTGAGCCACACTACATTTAAGCTATGGTTAAGTTTAGATGTAATCATGTTTGATAATAAATATTAATATTAATTTTTAATATATTGTAATAATTTGACATTATATTAGATTATTTTACCTTCCTTACAATTTTTGTTTTACATAATTTATATTTTCAAATCATCATTAATATTACTTAGCTTAATACTTACTTTCACATGTATTATTAATACTATAGAATAAAAACAAGTACTAAATACTATTAATTTGGTTTATCCAATAGTTAACTTGGTTTTTCCAATAGTTAAATAGCCTAGTTTGCTCAATAGGTAATGCATGAATCCAAGAGCAAAATGATGTATTAATGGGCCAAATACTCATTGTACATGGAAATTTACTTTTACTTGTACAAATAGTTAATAGGATTATTTTTATTTTTAGTAAATTAGATAATATAATACATCAATTATATAAATGAGTCATGCTTAACCATACATCATGATGAATAATAAATTTGTCAACCACATTGATGTAGCTAGATATATGTCAATGCATTAGTGTTGACATAGTCTCCATATTTGCTTATATAAATGCATGTACTCATTGCATTTATGCCAAAATTTGGTCATTCTAGTAGCTAGACTCTTGTAGTTTCATTTCACAAAAGTTATAATTTGCCCTCTAAGTTCATGCAACATGGATTAAATGAATTATAAAAAGTTTTATGTGATTGTATGATGTACCTAGATACATTTGCATGGTGGAAATAAAATCAAGATTTGTTCCATCCATTATAACACCTGGATTAGCATTTTAATTTACTTCCTTGTAATTTATCTTAATTGTTCATTTACTTTTCATGCAAGTAGTTAGATATTTTATTTCATTGTACTTAGTCAATACACATGAGTATAACCAATTCTGAATATAAGCATATTAATGCTTAGTAATCCCATTATTGAATTACTTAGTACACCTAATGGTGAAACACTTGGTAGCCCAATAACATTAGTATATATTTAGAATGTATATGGTAAATCAAGAATAGATACTTTATGCTTAGGCTACCTAGATTTTCTTCCTATATAATGAGAGTGGTTACTCTAGCAATTACTCTAATTATTAGAGTGGTTACGCTAGTGGTTACTTTAGCAGTTATTTTAATTATTAGAACAGTTACTCTAATTATTAAAGTAGTTTCTCCCAAGTCTATAAATACAGTGCCCAAGCACACAATTGGGGAGAAGTCTTTTAGCAGTCAAGTAGCAAAACTCTTGTAGTTTGTTTGAAAGTTAGAGTATTTTCGAAGTGCCCGCAACAAGAGGTCTAAGTGTGAACGAATCTTTATTCGAGCATTGTGTACCTAAGCACACCTTGTGTATGGCAATAAAGATGAGCTTTTTGATTCATCTTTGCAGCACTTGAGATTTTTTTTCTTATGCATTTCTTTTATTTTATTTTCTTATGCATTTATTTTATTTTATGCACTTTACATTTTTTTTATTAGCACAACAATTCATTTTGATCAATTAAGAAAATCACTAGATTACACAAGCACGACCACTTCGAGCATGCGTGTAATACTTGGTAACCTAGTAAGGATTAGCATTTGGTAATCCCAGTAGTGTTACACTAGTTCAGGATGCGTATGGCAAGTGGGAACAGATGCTGGTGTTAGGACTAGTTAGAACTTAGTTAATAAGTAGTTAAGTTAAATTAGTCACTTAGTTATCTATCTCTTTCCCTACTAGCGTAGGACATAAAAACATAACAGCTATAAAAATCATATGCCTCAAGCTTTCTTAACCATACAATCATGACATACAAGTAAGCTTGGGAAGATAACGATCAACCAAACCATCCGTATTCCACAAGGACGCATAAGCACTTAGTCCTTGTAATTCGACCAGATTGTGCATGAAATGCTCGTATTCGTATGGTTGAGCATAGGGGTATCTCACCATTCATCATTGGCACCATTGTTGGGGACTTAGTTGTTTGTGCGCTAATTAGAACTTAGGAAATCATTCACATCGTTAGAAAAAACCCCTAGGGTTGGTTTAGAAAATAATAAACAAGAATACATTGCACACTAAACAAACAAGTCTGTCTCCTTCTTAGCACAAAAGCACCTCATCGCTTAGGTCTGAAACAGGAAACAATCGGTGGCATAATACACATGACGTTGATACGCTAGTCCCTCAACAAGTTTGAGTGGTATATATTCATTCCAATGAGTATATACTAGACTTCACCTTTATCCTTCATCAAAACGAACAACTATGTTGGTGAGACATAGAAGGTAACATAGTGTTCCCTCTCGAACATTTAGTCCCAAGCATGCTTCTTCATGCTCTCACACGAATTGGCATGTCACACTTACACACAGAATACATTGTGCAAGACCATGACTCGAGAGAATACCATCCCACAGAGACACAACGTCAAAGGGACTTACAACAGGAGAGACATCATAAGTCTTTGAAGGGTAAGTGGCCCTAGGATGTCCCACACATCTTAAGTAAAAATGAGGATGGTGAACCTACCTCAGGCAGTCGGCCACACAACGATGTTCCTCCCTTTGACTTTGGCCAAGGCGTTGTGAATTAGGACCTTCATTTTACTATTCATAACCTAGCATCTGATACCCATAGGCATAAAGAATCTGAAAAAGGGGCATGAACTCATGATAAAGGTGGACATTATGATCGTAATCACGATCAAGGATGAGACCATAGAAGAGAAGGTAGCAGACACTGTCATGGTGATGGTTCCCTTTCTTCTTTACCTTCATCATCTCCTTCACCCTCTCGTTCAATATCCAGACGTGATCATAAAGAAAAAGATCATGGGGATAAAGATAGGAAAAGTGGAAGTCATAGACGAAATAGCTAGGAAAGGGGACGAGGGAACTTTAGAGAGTTATGACATAGAAGAAGGGAGAGTAGGGAACAACGTAGGCATCATAGATGATATGGACGAGATGATCACGATGAACCCCTACTCGCTACTTGAAGTATGTTGGACATAACTGAGGCTGTTAGAATTCCAACAAGGCATTAGAAAGATAGTAGGATCAAGAGATTAGATATGAACAACATCCCATGATTTGAAGGAGGATATAATGTTGATCTTCATAATCATTTACAAGCATTCCATGATGCGTGTTCCTCATAGAACATAAAGAACGAATGGCAAAAACTTAAGTTGTTCCCATGGACATTAGTTAAAGAAGCAGCAAGCTACTATTGGTCTTTAGAATTGGAATTCATTAGTAGGTGGAGTACTATGTTAGAACTATTTAATAACAAGTACCAAATGTACTCCCAAGTGTCTAACTTGCGAAAGCAAATCCAAGGTTGGAAATAAGGAGGACATGAACCCTTGGATGCTACCATGGTTCAATACTATGCACTATTACATCATTGTCTTGACCATGGTTATTCACAAAGGGATCAATTGCGTCATCTCGTGGATGGGCTTAGGCATGAAATGAGAAGAACCCTTGGGACTTATGCCCAAGGGAGACTATTTGAGCTTAGGTACTATGAAATTCAAAGATTATTGGAGAAAGTTGCTAAGGAAGAAGGTGAGCTACGGAAAAGAGAAAGTATAGAAGAGTATAACCGAGATCCTTCCCTTCGTAAGAGGGGAGTAAAAATTTGTGAGGATGAAGAAGAGTCACCACTCGAAGAGATGGTGAATAGGAAAACTTTGCCTATCCAAAAAATGACATCAAAAGTTTTGGAAAAGGTAGACCAAATGTGGGATTTTCTAAAAAATGAATTTCAAAGTATTCCTAAAATAGTAGAGGATTCTAGAGAGCAAGGTAGTGAGAAAAGAAAAAAGAAAGAGGCTGAACATGTACGTAAAAAGGGTAAGGGAAAAGTTGCTATCATTGAAGAGGTTGTGGATTCGAAAATAAACAATGATAGTGGATGTGAGAAATGTCAATATGACCATCCTAAGGGATGTTGCCATGTAATCTCACATCTGCAGGAGTCTTGGGTGTATGCACTCAACCCACAATTAAACAAAAGGTAAACACCCCGAAGGTTACCTTATCCTCAAGGTAACCCAAGGCAGTTCCACCAACCCTTAACATATTATCCCAATGGAACTCCACCACAACCGATTGAGCAATATCAATAGTGGTAGCACCCACAATTATGGAGAAAGCCACCACCAAGGCAACAATATCCTTACCGGCAACCTAACACGTATGGATATTACGTGCAACAACCAATCTCCCCACGTGACTCTACTGGTCACGTCACTCCTCAACCTTATTACCAAGCATGAGAGTATTATGGGACTCCCTCTTCTAGAGGTGATATTCTGCAAGCATATCATCCTTCTCATTTGGCCCCACCTCTTCCACAATAGCTCCACTACCACCTGCTCCCATGATGCAAGGTGAAATCCCTACCCAGCTACAACAACGTAACACCATGAAGGCTATTAACTCTCAACCTAGTGTTGGTTTCAAAAACTACATGAAGAAAAGACCTTTCTTTAGAACCAACATTCCAAATAAGCCCTTGCAATCACAAGCGGTTGATTCCTTAGATGCCTCAGTATCAATCAAAACTTTGGAGCCCCCTTTAACCGAATCACCGTACTCAATGCATACGATCATGCTAACACATGCCATCATCGATTGGATCAAAGCTAGCCACCTTCCCAAGAAATTCTCTAATCCTATAAGTCCTTTGATATACTTACAAATCACTAGAAATGCACCATGCAAGGCTCTTTTGGATTCAGGTTCCAATGTCAAATTGATTTCTCAAGAAATGTACAAGGCATGGAACCTGCCTCCATTGAAAAAGAGCAGCATCCATCTAAAGTTGGCTGACCAATCCATCACTGCCCCATTGGGACTAGTGGAAGACATTGTTACCATTGTTTCTGGGTTGTCATACCTAGCTGACTTCTTAGTGATTCAAGTAAACAATGGTAAGGGGGACTTCCCAATCATAATGGGAAGAGCATGGCTAAGCATAATTGATGCACGCCTAGGAATCCACGATCTTTCCCTAGAAATATTAAAGGAAAACACATTCAAAAAGATTGAGAAGAAGAAAGTTCCATGCATCACATATAGTGACACAAGGTGTAATTGCGTGTAGAGGTCATGGGTTATGCAAAGTTTAACATTGCCTGCATGCAATCAATGTGCACAAGTGATCAACATACAAAGATGCCTGTATGCAGCAGCCACATGACAGGAAGGCACCTAGTGGCTGA
>MNCI01024347.1:82332-105045 GCA_015680685.1 Gnetum montanum | reverse complement strand
TTTTTACCTTTGAATTATGATGCTGATATTAAGGTATGGTTCTTTTGGTAAAACAGGTACTGAGTCCACACCATCCACTCATCCATACAACTCTATGGTCCTCTTTGGCTTGGAACTGTATAGTCCCCTTTCTCTAAGTAAACTTGTTAATGAATTGGTGGCTGGGTATTTTCCAAACCAAGGAAAGACTCAAAGGATATAAAGGGTGTGACTTTAAGGGGATTTGATGCATTGGTACTAGCCATTCTCTTGGGTTCTTGGATACTTTTTCTTGGGTTTTCTGCCATTCTGACATTTTTCAAATATCACGAAGCTGAATGAATAAAAATAATTCTCTGCATGGTGTGGTTCTCATGCATAAACATAAAAAAAATGTGCGAATTCAAAGCACACCCCTTAGACATAATAAAGCAATATGGGCTACAAGAGCTAATTATGGCACTAGAAAGACATGTTACCCATGCCTGAAGGTTCCCTCTAACTAAGGCCCTTTCTCGCTTTCTACTTCTCCATGTCACTCTCCTTGGGATGGTGGTCACTTTTTGTGCAAGAATTCTTGTTGCCTCAAGAGGATGGATAGGCCAAGTGTATTGATGTGAGGTCACTGAATGTGGTTGGTTTGAGTCTGGATTTGGGATGAGTTCTACTTAGTTATCTTAACCATGAAATATACAAGGGGCTTTACACAACCTTGTTCTTGGGATTCCATTCCATTCTCTCCTCTCCATCTTTCTTCCCATTTTCCACCTCATTGCTGATTTTATCATTAGTCCGTTCTAGGTTAATGCATTTTTTTTCTTTAGTGAATTCTTGTGGGTAATTTTTTAACTCTTGCTTCCAAATGACAATCCTAGAGCCTACAAACTCTTTGGTTTGTGGGTTTGTCAAGGCATAAAGGGCATGAGCCTACTTTGGGGAGGACCCACTAGGATTTCTTTTTGGTGCAATTGTTAACTTCTTTCCCTTAAACATTTCCTACAATTAATCATTTCTTGTTTCATCCCCATCCATGACATCCATTTTATTAGCATTGTCATTGATATTTTTCATCTTTCTTATTCCTCATTGTTTTCCATCTTATAGGTATCAAAGGTTTGCTCTTAGTCGTGGGGGCCCTAGCACAAATTTTTTAATTTTTTCCATTTTACAAATTGCCTAACCCCTACACATTGTGTAGTTGCTAGTCATAAATTTCTGAACTTGTTCCTGCCATAACCACAACTTAGCCAATGCGCTTCATATCGAGGCAAGGTATCAACTACATTGTGGATTATCTATCCTTGCTCATTTGTGACTGTGTTGTGTGTGCAGATGGCGATCATACAAACAATGGACTGGGCTTGGAGGAAGCACTTAGGATGGACCGGAACTAGAACATTTATGAAAGGAGTAAGTTTGGTGGCATGGCTATGGATAAACAATGGAAGGTGCAATCTTGGCATTGGCAGCAACACACTCCATCTTCTTTCTCTCTCTCTTTTTCTCTTCAAGTTGCCAAATAAAGGCTTGGATGTCATTTATGTACAAGTGCTCACCATAATGATCATGTTGTAATATGCTTATTCATCTGTTTACTGGGCATGTTGAGTCTATCATCCCATTCCACCATCAGTTGTCAATTAGTTAATAATCCCATACCTTTCCAATATTTTGTAAGGAACTCAAGGAGGAATTTTCATTCAGTCATGGGGATATGATGAGAGTGATTACTCTAGCAGTTACTCTAATTATTAGAGTGGTTACTCTAGCGGTTAATTTAGCATTTATTCTAATTATTAGAGCAGTTACTCTAATTATTAGAGTAGTTGCTCCCAAGTCTATAAATACAGTGCCGAGGTGCACAATTGTGGAGAAGTCTTTTAGCAATCAAGTAGTGAAACTCTTGTAGTCTTTTTGAAAGTTAGAGTATTTTCCAAGTGCCTGCAATAGGAGGTTTAAGTGTGGGTGGATCTTCATTCCAGCATTGTGTACCTGAGCACACCTTATGAATGGTAATAAAGACGAGCTCTTTGATTCATCCTTGTAGCACTTGAGATTTATTTTCTTATGCATTTCTTTTATTCTATTTTCTTATACATTTATTTTATTTTATTTTATTTTATGCATTTTACATTTCTATTATTAGCACAACAATTCATTTTGATCAATTAAGCAAATCGTTAGATTACACAAGCATCACCACATTGAGCATGCGTGTAATAATTGGTAACCCGGTAACGATTAGCGTTTGGTAATCCTAGCAGTGTTGCACTCATTTAGGATGTGTACAGCAAGTGGGAACGGATGTTGGTGTTAAGATTAGTTAGAACTTAGTTAATAAGTAGTTAAGTTAAATTAGTCACTTAGTTACCTATCTCCTTCCCTACTAGCGTAGGACATAAAAACATTAAAGCTATAAAAATCATATGCCTCAAGCTTTCTTAACCATATAATCATGACATACAGGTAAGCATGGGAAGACAACGATCAACCAACCCGTCCTTATTCCACAAGGGTGCATAAGCACTTAGTCCTTGAAATTCGACCGAATCGTGCGTGGAATGCTCGTATTCGTATGGTTGAGCATAGGGGTACCTCGTTGCTCATCACTGTACTTAGATTAAATATTATTATACTTTAAATATTTTAATAATTTAAAACATAATCATATATTTGAGTCATACTAAACCATACACTTGAATCCACATAAGTGTGATTATGAAGATAATAATTAGCATTGTAGTACTTAGCTATCTAAGATATCCAACTAGTTCTAAGTTCACGAAATTTGACCAAATTGTGCATAAACGCTTGTGATTCATATGGTTGGACATAAGATTACTTCACTACTCATCATTGGTGCCATTGAGAGGGACTTGAAGCTAGTGTTTTAAATAGCTATGATTATTAAAGGATCTTTGTTAACTCTTAACATGAGTTATCATCTCAAAATAATAATATTTTATTTTTAGATATACTTGCAAATTAAGGATGTCTTCTTCTTGGAGGGTAGATTCCCCATCTCTTAATCATTCCATGTGAGCATGTGAGAAACTCATGAACAATCGAAATGAGGTATCATAATAGATAAAAGTTATAGGCAAATCATGTTTTTAAGTAAAACAATTAATGTCATTGAAGAAATTTAATGCTATAATAGTAAGATAGTTTATGTTACAAATTTTTCTTCTCCAATCACCTTCATCATCTATCATCAATTTAACATATTTATCAATTCATTAATCCAAGAGGTTAAATAATCACATTTGGGACTACTTTTGTGTAAAAAATTTTAATCATCAAATCAACTCAAATTAGTTCTAAATTTTGTATTCAAGTAGATTGTTGCAAAAGCTTAATATCAAGTATTTTACTCACTCCTTAACTTTCTCAGATCATAAAGATATTCATCATGCAAATAATCAATTTCTATTTTAGACATTGAACATTTTTATTCAATATTCTTTTTCTAGGACATATATGAATAATTAAAGAATTTATATATGATTTGAAATTTTACAACCTTACAGATTGTAAAATGATATTTTCAATAAACATAAGATTAGCCCAAAACACATTTGAATACTAATGATATCATAACTACAAAATTAGAAAAAATTTAGTTTTTGTCAGTTGGGCTACTAACTTCATTTGATATATTGGGCTGCCAAACTTTTACAAAATCAGAAATTCTTTTCAATCTTCTTACATCTAAAAAAATTTACAATTGGTAGCAAGGTTTAAAGAAAAATGCATTTTAATAAAATAAGATGAAACTACGNTAAAGAAAAATGCATTTTAATAAAATAAGATGAAACTACAATAAAATAAATCTAATTCCTTAGTGTAGATTCTGTAATAAGAGAAGACACACATATAAAGACTATTGAAAAAGAACAAATCCTGAAACCTACCTTCAATAACAAATGAAGAGAGAAGAACATGTGAACAAAAAGAAAGGTATCAATGCTAAAGAAAAACTTAATCAAGCTAACTATTCTTATTTTAAGGTTTTAGTGCAATTAATCAAGATACATGAATTATTGATAGTAGGTTCTCTAATCACATAACTCCCTACAATGAATATCTTCTCAACTATAGATCCTAAAGAATTGGAAATAACAAAACTAGTGATGAAAAATTTCTTAATATATAAGGTGTAGAAAATTGCATAGTCAAACTCTCAAATAATAAGCTAATGATTGTAATTGAAGTTTACCATGTTCCTCAGCTCTCTAACTTTCTACTTTCAATAGGATGAATGTTAGATAAAGGCATTAAAATTACATTTGAAAGCAAAACTTGCAATATAAGAAAAGCAAATGATAAAGATATTTTTAAAATAAGAGTATGCAACAATAAAATATGTTGTTTGAATTATGAACACTTAGATCTGAAAGAAAATATCATTGATATTTCAAAAAATTAGCAAAAGTATATCAAAACCATTGATCAAATAAAGTTATTTCTACAAATCAGCAATAACACTAGCACTATAAAAGCTATAATGAATCTAGACTACCAAGGTAAACTAGAAGAAGCGAAAGTTTGACATCAAAGATAGAAAAAAATGACAAAAAGTGACCAAAGATATTGACATGAAAGTTAGAGACATCCTAAAAAAACAAGATAAACAAAAAAATTCATCTCATATGAATCCTATGCAAAAAAAAAAAAACAAGAAAAAAGAAAAAAGAAAAAACAAAGAATCATTGCATCTCATTCACATGAACCTTATAGGTCCCATGCTAATCACTTCCATTGAAGGTGCTAATTATTTCTCTATAATGGTATATAACTATTCCAAATTTACATAGACCTACAATCTAAGAAGCAAAGATGAAACATCCAACAAGTTTAAAGAAATTTTCATGTTCATAAAAAATAAAAATATCATCATAACAAATCTTTGGATAGTTAAAGGAGAAGAGTTTATTAATAAAAGATTCACTAATTTTTTCACTAAAGAAGACATATTTCATTAAACCACTTGTGATTAAAACCAACAATCAAATGACATAGCTAAGAGAAAAAATAGAGTCATGCAAGAGATAATGAGATGTCCCCTTAAACATACTAAACTCATAGATGGGTATTAGAGCATGACACTAATTATGATAACTTATGTTACAAGTAAAGTAATAAGTTGTAGCAATAATTAAAAAAAAACCTCTATATGAGCTATTCCATGAAAGGCTTCCCAATAGTTCTCACATAAGAACATTTGGATGTCATTGTTATGTCTAGACACCAAAGTAATTTTTGAGTAAGTTGAATAATAGAGAAAAGAAATGCATTTTCCTTGGATATGATTCTAAAACTAGTTGATATAATTGTTATGATCCTATTAAATGAATAGGAGATTACTGTAACGACGGAAAATGTCGGCAGCTGGAAAATACCGAACAAATCCCGTGTACACAGTTTTAACCACAGATCTGTGCGAGGGCTATGCCACAAAAAATGAATCCGTGGCGCCCTTAACGGTCTTGTCGATCAAACAGGAACTTACTAATCAGTAAACCGATGAATATCTCGTGGAATGATCTGATTCGAGGAATCACAAAATGAAGGGAAAACGATGTAGAAAAATTGTAACGATGATAACACTAAACACGATAAGAAGAGGCTAAAACAAGAGAAACACGTAATTTCAAGATCTACGCTCTGACTTGAAAGATGTATATTTTATATATCTCGTTACACTGGGGATACCCCGATTACTTGATGCGAAGCAAGCACAAAACAACAAGAAAACTGTCCAAACAGAAGTCCGATCTACCTCGTGGCCTAAAGCCGGGATGCAAGGAAGGTCAAGCTCTGATGTCTACCGATCAACTATTTCTAACCAATAGAGTCTTCCCCAGCAGAACGATTACTCCTGTGGCCGGTGCTCAAAGCGAACTGTGCTCTGTTTCTGCCGGAAGGTGATGCTGTCAACAATTGCCAAAGTGCTGCTCTCTGTATCTCTGCTCAAAAGTGATAAGTGCTCCAGTGCTCAGAAAAATGCCTTTGCTTCTTTGATTTTGCCTGCCGTATCTTTGTCAACTAGGGTATTTATGGGCTGCGACATCCCGTGGAAAAGGTGCAACCCTGGTGACGTGTGTCCCGAATGTTTCGGGTACTGTTGGCTTGACCATTTTTATGTCAAACTTCATGACTATGCACAATACGCTCATTTGCGTATTGTGCATGTAAGGAATAGAAGCATGTTGGACATGTTTCAACTGTCTTTGGGTTATATTACGCTCATTCACGCTGCGTTGCGTACACGAGTGTATTATAACATGGAAACAATGGAGTCAAGCTATTTTACGCTCGCTTACGCAGCCGCACGTAATGAAGCGTAAACTATGTCTAGCTCGGTGACGCAATACGTTGTGATACGCTATGTTGCGTGATGAGCATATGATGAGCGATCACACTTCCTTAGACTCTGCCTTTGACTATTTTGGAGCTTATTACGCTGCCATGCATAACAGAGCGTAAACCCGGCCTTGAACAAAAGACTTAGCAAAATACACGAGAAGTCGCATATTGTACTGCTCAAGCCTCTCCTTATGCCGAAGTAACTAGTCTTCTGATGCCTGACTATGTTTAAACAGAATCACGCTAAGCGCCATTACGCTACGTCGCGTGGTATAGCATAAACAGAGAAAACATAATAAGATTAGAAATTTGCACAGGAAGTTGGAGACTTGATGCTATGCGCCTCTTGGCATTGCCCTGTCTTATTCTCCCTTCTGGAATTCTGACATGCACCCTTGCCTGAATCGCGAATCTTTGCCTGTGGCCGACTCGTAATTTTCACAGTGTTTCAATGGCCCCTCTTTGTTGATGGTTGGAGGGCTTGCCCGAAAGACGTCAACAAAGAATACGAGACACCGGATTGGTAGAAGCAAGAACAACGTCCATCCATGGCTACTCAAGAGTTGCCCTGTCAACATGGAGGAGCAAAGCGGGAGGGGATGGGACATAGAATGACATAGTGGAAAACAGGTTCGGGGAAGAGGTGCAATAAATTAGGATGGTAGGAGTATAGAGTACGCACAGAAACGTACGCACACTTATTGCAACAGGAATGCTTTCAGACGAGCGTAGCGCATCAGCCTGAGATTTCTCTGTCACCGATTCTAGCAGGAATGCTTGCAAAAGGAGCATGGCGTGTCACTTCTGCGATATCTCTGCTAGTGCGAATGCGGAAAATGGATGCTTGCGTATGTAGCTTTTGCGTACGGGAAGCGGGTGGAAGGGATGAAATGAAATAGGAGCTAAGGGTAGGGTTATTAGAGGTATAGGCATGCAATTCTAAGTGGTTGGGCAAACCTGAGCAGCCATCTCAGAACGCTGTTGTTCTTCACCGCTCAGATGGACGCACCTTTGAATGACATCTTCGAAGCAAGTAACCTGCAGCCACAGAAGAAAATAGAGGATACCATTGCTCATGCGAAGAAGAGACGAGGTTGTCGAAACGAGTGCCATCTGATGCGAGATAGAGCGATTGGGCCATGAAGCAGGAGCTGGAGCATGAGGGCGGAGCCACCAATCCTGACGATTGGCCCAGCATATCTTCGCCAAAAGACATCAAACACAGTGCACCTAACTAGTTGGGCAAAGAACCAGCTAGATGAATTTGCGAAACCAACGTCTGATAGCGATGATCGGCGGAGGTTCTCGAGGTCGTTGTCGACGAGGATTTCGTTGGGGCTCCAGCTGGTGGGACTAAACTCTCAGAGGTACCACCGCTGTAGTGGGCGCAGTGATGGCATCTCCGAGGGATCAGTAAGATGCCCCTCAACTCATCCGAGGAATCACTAGGATGCTGGTGGGGTGGCGACGCTGGGACTGTCCCAGTATCCCATCTTGTTTGTCATGCAGTCATACAAGGATGATCACGCTCGCTTGATTTACATGGTAGCAGTCTATAAGTCCCAGCTTTAAGTCCTGGTAGACTGTCATTGCTGGTTTTAAGTCTCAGCAGACCATGGTCCGAGTTTAAAGTCTGGGCGGACCAAGAAATGCTAGTTTTACGTCGTAGCGGATGGTGGTGTGTCTGATTTATGGTCTCAACAGACCATGCTGTGGATGTCAGTTTCGTGTCGTGACCCAGGGACAGATCTGTGCTAGTTTTACGTCTCAGCAGATGGCTAGTTACTTGTGCCAGTTTAGCGTCATGGTGGACACGTGCAAAAGATGCTAATTTTTCGTCTTGGCGGACCTGTACAACATTGCCAGTTTTACGTCGTAGCGGACGGTTACAACTTGCCAGTTTAGCGTCGTAGCGGACGATGGTTGCGATACCTGGTTGTTCACACTGGAGATGCTGCTAAATGTAATACCGCTTCAGATATAGATGATTTACAGGGTTCGGTAATTCATGACCATTGATGTCTGCCAATTTGAATGCTCCGTTGCTGTACGCGTCAAGCACCAAGAAAGGGCCTTCCTAGTTTGCAGAGAACTTTCCTACTGGTTCGCGCACGGTGTTGCTGAAGGTTATGAAGATGCTTCTGTCTCTGTTTGTCTTGATACCTTTCAATCGTGTCAAGAGCCTGTATCCGCTTCTCTTCTACTGAATCCAGATCCGCGATTCGAGACTCGGTGTGTTGAGCCTCATTTATAACCGTGGAAAGGACCATTCTCAGAGAAGGAATTTGCAACTCGAGAGGTAGCACTGCTTCAGACCCGTAAACGAGGCTATAGGGCGTACTACCTGTAGCCATCCTACACGTAGTACGATACGCCCATAGCACATAGAGGATCTATTCGTGCCACCACTTTTTGTTGCCGTCGAGCATTTTCTTGAGCAAATTGATAATCACTTTGTTTGTTGCTTAAGCTTGACCATTCTCTTGTGGATAATAGGGGGAGGAAAAAGATTGTCTAATACCCAGGTTATCACAGAAGGATTTGGTTTCCGTGCTACTAAACTGTGGCCCATTGTCGGTCACGATAGTCATTGGGAGACCAAACCTGGTTACTATATTGTCCAGAATAAAGTGGCAAATCTGCTGAGATGTGGTCTTTCGCAGGGGAACAGCCTCTACCCACTTTGTGAAATACTTAGTGGCAGTAATAATGAAGCTATGACCTGCGGAAGATTTCAGCGTGATGGGGCCTATAATGTCTAGTCCCCATCACTAAAATGGCCATGTTATCTACGTTGTATGTAATTCTGTAGGGGACACGTGTATGAGATTCGCGTGACGCTGACACGTGTCACAAGTCTTAACTGTTGTCAGGCAATTATTTTCCATGCATGGCCAGTAGTATCCTAAGTGACAGATTTTTAGGGCCATAGCCCGTGGTGCTACATGGCCACCGCACAGTCCCTCGTAAACTTCATCGACTATATGCTGCGCTTGGTTTTTGTCAACGCAAGTAAGCAGCACACCATCGAAGGAGCATCTACAAAGAGTGTTGTCTTCGATGATAACGTATTGCCTAGCCTGCTTGCGGACTGCGTCTTTCTGTGCGCGTGTCAAATCTGACGGTAGCTCGCCTTGTAAAAGGTAAGTTTTAATGTCGTCGTACCATTCAGGTGTGCTTTCCTTGAGAAGAGAGGAGATTTGCGCCGTCTGAATGATAGGATCTGTGCAGTCTATTATCAGTATAGGACAGGTGTCAAAGAGATGTGAAGGCACGTTCAGAGCCAGTGTTTCCAGTGCGTCGGCGAGTGTGTTATCCGTGCGTGGCACGTGCTGGACATCGATGGTCACGAATCGTCTCAGAAGATCTTTAGCCTTATCGCAGTAGGGCTGCAAATGTACAGCTTTGCAGGCGTAGACTCCTGTGATCTGATTTATGACAAGCATCGAATCGCCCCTAATTGCCAGGTGTCAAACATCGAGTTCACTGGCAGTTAGTAATCCCCTGAGGAGCCCCTCGTACTCTGCCACATTGTTCGTACAGGGGAAGGTCAAGCGATAAGCGTGGAGACGCACATCCTCAGGCGATAGCATAATAACAGTGGCAGCACTACCACCTCTAGCAGTTGAAGCTCCGTCGAAATACAACGTTGCTTCGGGGCCTATCAAGATAAGGCTTAAACTATGTACATGTTCGTCAGGGAACTCTGGCTCTATAGTCGCCTGATTGTTAATTGGTGACATTACTAGCTAGTCAGCTATCGCTTGGCCTTTCGTAGATGATTGGCCAATATAGTGCAGATCGAATTCTGCCGTGATAGCCTTCCAGTGAGCTATTTTACTACTCTCGTATAGGTTGTGCGTAATGGTTATAAGAATGTTGTTTTTACAGATGATGTTGACCTTGCTACGGAAAAGATAATGTCTACACTTTTTAAGCGTAAAAACTAATGCTAGGCAATTACGCTCTACGTCATTGTACCTCGTTTCGTATGCACACAGAGCATGACTCAAGTAGTAGATGGACACTTTCGACCCGTCATCCCTCCTTTGACAAAGTAATGCGGCTAATGCTACGTCCGAAGTTGCGAGGTAAATGTAAAATGGCAAGTCCCTTTGTGGTGGGAAAACCATCGGTAAATGTTGCAGTTCTTGTTTTAAGCTGTCAAACAAGTGTTGCATAGGGTGTAACTTATCGGTTAACCTCGAGATGAACCTCCGTATATATTGTAAGCGTCCCTGTAACCCGCGTAGTTGCTTGAGGTCTGTAGGAGGTGTTAATTCGACAATGGCTTTGACCTTATTAGGGTCAACTCGTATGTCGGTTTCCGAAACCACAAACCCCAGCTCGTATTTGGAACATCTCTTAAGGACTAATTCCAGGTCTCCTAAATGATCTTCAGACTTTAAAGACTTAATAGCTATATCGTCTACGTAATCATTCAGCCTTCCTAGGAGGTAATCGCTGAAGATATATGTCATGGCTTGTTGATACGTTGCTCCGACGTTCTTTAGACAAAAAGGCATCATAGTGTAGCAAAAGGTGCCCCAGGGTGTCACGAATGTCGTGGTCAATTGATGTTCTGGGTTGATTTGAATCTGATTATAGCCTGAAAAACCATCCATGAAGGATAGAAGCGCATGCCCAGCTGTCGTATCGACTAGCTGGTCGATCCTCGGAAGCGGGAAGTTATCCTTGATTGTGGCCTTATTCAAATCCCAGAAGTCTATGCAAATGCGTATGCTTCCGATCTTCTTTGGGACTACTACAATGTTAGATACCCAGTCCGAGTAATCGACCACGCAAATGAAACTAGCCCGATACAGTTTGGTGATTTCATCACGCACAGCTAGCACGATCCCTAGCTTGATTTTGCGTACCTTTTGTCTAACTGCTTTAATCTGCGGATCTAAGATGATGTTATGCTGGATTAACCTGGGATCTAGTCCAGGCATATCCTCGTATGACCATGCAAAGACAGTAATGTTATCTTGCAGGACCTGTTTTTTGGCATCGTGCGTTTTTTGGTCTAATAAAGAGCTGACTTTAAGCAGTTTGGCTTCGCCCTTATGCGTAATGATAGAAACCTCACTGAGGGGGTCTTCGGTTATGTCCCCAGCCTCTAGGTCTAGCGTACGCGTCGACTGTTCTGGCCATTCTGGGTATGTCTCCGACGCGGCTATGGTTATGTCTTCTAAAGGGGGATTAACGTCTACTAGCATGGGGTCGAATTGCCTAACTACTTTCCCGTATGGGCCCATCAGAGTTAGAGGTGCTGAAAATGTTGCGTCCATTTCTCGTCTGTCTTGCAAAACCACAAAGTGCGTAAATGATTAGAAGAAAGGTGACGTGATGTCGTCGAACGTGGAAGGCTAACTGAATTTTGAATATTGTAAACAAGCTGTAATCAATGCAACCCGATTACGAGGCGATAAGATGTGGTAGTTTAATGTCATTTCAGACAGTGGGGCGTGCGATATCAGCCGCATTAATATCTTGATTTTTGGGTTCCATTTTAGGAAAGTCCCACTGAAATCGGATATCAAGTCGGTGATCCTCACATATAAGTAAGTAGTTTTTGATGAGGACGGGCTGTTGGCTATTGTGAATTCGAATTCGTAACTGTTGCTGAGCGAGAGAAGGAATTACAGAGGATTAGAGTGTGTGATTTTGTGAAGATTTGCAGGTGTTAAACGGTGAAAAATTTTCTGAAGCTATTACAATGGCACCAAAAATCAAAAGGAAGAACGCAAAACTGGTCAAAATCGATGAGGTGCAAGAGAATCTGGATCGCGTTTCGCAGGCGCTGGTCAATGTTCGTGACCCTACGCCTTTGAACCGGTAGGTCATTCCTTACATGCTCATGTTTGTTTCAATGTCTACTTTTCATGGTATCTTTTGCGTGAATGTGGATTTCAAATTGTGGACCTTGGGTTAATGCGAGGGTTTGATGGGGTTGCATCTACCGCCGTTGTTAGGGTTAATGCGATTAAACCCTAGTTATTGCAAGGGTTTGGGCGATTTCGTCCTGGATAACTAGGTGTAGTTTATAAGTTTTCTATATTAATCATGCAAAATGTAAATGTAGGCGTTAATGTATGTATTGGGTCTGCTGTACAGCGTTATGCTAACGGCTATTCTGATTGTCTTGGATATTGTCGGGGTTTTGTGTTGTATAAACCATATCGTCCCCAATGTCCCTCCCCCGAAAACGAGGTTGCAAGGGAAGGCCATATGGTTTTGACGGGGTGCGCTGGAGTTTCTGCAGTTCTTGCTGCGCAACTACAGCGTCATTGTGTGGTCTGATTTGACTGGTGACATCGCCGGTGCCCTGTTAGAGCACCTGCTGGCAGGTTCCGCACAAGGGATCCTGGCCTTTTTGACAGACGGGGCCATCGATACGGGTCGTCCCGAGGACCGAGAACTTAGCACTCGGGGTTTAAGGAGCTTAAACTGGATCTAGGAAATGGCTCAGTTCAGTTGTTATCATGCGTATAACACGCTGTTCGTGGCTCGCCATGTCTCGACCTATTTCTAGAACCCACAACGCATGGTGTACTACGCAGGCGGGTAAGCGAATTTTATTAACTGTCTATTTTTTTTTGTTGTTGTTATATGTCTATTATCGATATGCAATATAAGAGAAGCCCATGTGAAAAATGTAAGATAAGCCTACGTTGTATGGTACAGGTTCTTTATTCATGACAATAGGTTAGTCGGAAATGGAGATGCGTTATCATGGGCCGAAATGGTAATAATGGCATTTACCTCAACTAGCAACGTGCGCGTCGGTGTTATAGGGCAAATTGGCTTTGACATGCGTGAGTACCCCACCCGCTACGCTGGGGCTTTTGAGAATTGCCAGAGACTTGGGTGGCTACACGATGACTGGACCTTAGACCCGCCCCTTACCGTTGAGGACGTGCAGAGGAACCTTCCACCATTTCCCTTGCCATTTGGACCTGGTGAGGCTGTTGTATAGTCGATTATTGCGTAATATAGTTGTAAATTGTGAGGTTTGTGTAATAATGGTTGAGTTTGATTTGTGTTTTACGCTGTTCAGTCAGGGAATCCCGGGAGATTACCCTTACGATTTTCGACCGCAAGGCGAACACCATCCTTTTCCGCTACAGCAACATCAAGGACGCATAGCGCTGGCTCGACCACTCGGCGGCACCAATCTCTATGACCACCAAGATCCGAACAGCAGGGCTAATGCATCTGTTTTTAGCTGGAACTCCTGATGTCCCCGCTAGTGAAATGCTAACCCTGGTCAACTCCTTCAACGAAAAGGTAGAGCGTTTTTGCACGCACGTACATAACGTACGCGTAAGCTTTAACATTGACGCTCAACTCTTCGCAGACCTATTTGGCGTCCCCTCGGACGGCCTTCCCGTAAGTGAGAAGGCGAAGAGGAGCGTTGCCTTCCAGGATTGGCTGAAGGAGTGGGTAAGGATCCCGAAGGAGTCTGAAGGGTTTCCATGCGAAAGATTCTAGATGGGCGTTGCCAAGACACTTTATCCCCTCTTTTGAGCCTAGGCTTTCCCCAAGGGAAGTTCTTTTCTGTAGAACAGACTCGTATTATGCGAGAGGTTCTGGAGGAGGGGACCCAGTTCAATTGGGCAAGCTATTTTGCTAAGGGATTGCGCAACGAGATGATCAAGCTTCGCGAGAAGCTTGAGTCCCGCTTCAACGTGCATTACGCCATCTTCATAGCTTGCCTCCGGCGATTCGCTGAGTTTCTGGTCATCTAAAGGAATGGGGTCTGGGTGCAGCAAGACCAAGACCAGCTGTCCAGACCTTGGATTGCCCACATCCTCAACACTACCCGTGGGCAGAATCCGCCGGAAGGGATCGAGGAGTCACTGTCTATAACGACCAAGGGTTTGGCGGTGCCCCAAGTGTGAGGCCTTGACAGCGTAGGCGGGATAATGCCTACTTACACCAGCGATGCCTCGCGAGGGAAATGCCTGGCGAAGGAAATCGTGGAACCTGCAGCTCGGCGTAAAAGGCTCCGTATAGCCGAGGCGCCTGGGAGTGACGCAAGCCGAATTGTGGTGGTCAAAGTTCAGCGGAGTAAGACTCCACCTGGTAAGCATGGAGGAATTGTATTACGCAATATTTTTTTAGTTGTTTTGGAATGATATACTAAGGTGCTGTGACATGACCAGTAAAAATTACAGAAGAACTGACCCCTGAGACAGGGGCAGTAATACTAAGTCGTGGGGAGGGGGCCTCAATTTTGGAAAAGAGGCCCCAGCTGTTAGCATGAGCCACACACAGGCTCTGGTGCATGAGGAGGCCCCAGCTATTGGAACCAGCGACGCACAAACTCAAGTGCGTGAAGAGGAAAGGGAGGTAGAAGATGTTGGCGAAGTTGCCACTGTCACCGGTAGAGGTAATGGGTGTGTTAACATGTTTGTAGGATTCTGTAAATAGATTATGTTTCTAACTGGATTACACCACAAGAGAAGAGGATGTGTCCACGTCTGTCACTGTAAGCAGAATGTGGAGAGACTTCCCTGACAAATTTACCTTCATGGAAGGCGTCGTTAGTGACATGATCGAGCGCCTGGAGCACGTCGAACCTGGAGCTAGTACGTTATGGTCGTAGTCAGTTTGTGATATTATATATTGGTAATGTGTCACCAATACTAATGATTGTTTCTGTTAGGAGCTCACCTTTGATGGGATCCCACAGAGCCCATTGATTTGGACACAGTGGAGCCACCATCCAATGAAGCAGCCGTGCCACGTCACATTTATGAGGAAATGCGTAAATGTGCGTTATGCTCAACACGCTCCTTATGGGAGAGTAAGGGCATCAATGAGACCCTTTGGAAAAGGCTGCAGAGGGCCGAGCAGAGGGAGGAGTCTCTGACCAAAGAGGTTGGAGACCTAAGATCACGGTGCGACTTCCTACAGGCGCGAGCAATAGGGGATGAAGACTGGCGTACTGCTGTTGTCGATTACTCCCGTTATTGGACTGCCATCAAGAATAACGTACAAGCTAGTCGAGCATTAGTAAAGCAGCGAATGCAGATAGAGCTCCTAGCTCAGAAGAGCCAGGATTGAAGGGACTATTGTGTAAGCGTGCAAGAATGGAGGTAGAAGGAGAAGGACCATGAACATTTGTACAAGCGGGAGAGCATTGCTTATCAGAAACTCTACCGCGATTCTGCCGTTAGGGCCCAATCCTTGGAAGTCTTCCTGGACGTCCTCGAAGTTTTCGAAGTCTTCAAGAAGTTTGAAGAGCAGGTGACTGTAAGTGCGTCCCTGGAAAGGGCGATGACTCTCCCTGGGGATCAGGCTACCATCCCTACTTTCTTCCCGGACCCAACCCACTGGAGCAGCGTGGAGAAAGGGAAAGTGAAGGCCAGAGCTGCCTTGGGAGAGGATGTATGACCAGATCTAACGGAGAAAGAGATCATGAAACACCTGTGGGCTGCCCTGGACAAGCTTCCCTTTGCTGCAGAAGCAGGGCCATCGTAAGTAAGTTTATGCTTGACTTAGTTTGCATTTTCTAATCATGATGTTAAGTCTTGTGGAGCTAATGTGCTTACTGTACGTAGGTACCAACTGAGGATAGAGAAGACGAGCCAGGTGAGGAGTCAGTAGAGGGAACAGCAGAAGTAGAGGAAGAAGCAGAGGAAGAGGCAGAAGAACGCAATGATGAAGAGTGTCCTCCCGTGGAGCCGGCTCCGGAACGAGGACTTCACGAAGAGGACATTCTTCATGAAAGAATCATTCCCAGAAACGACGGCCCATTGGAGGATGATCCATTAGGGTTGGATCCGGACTTGCGAGATACCAACGATGGTGGCAGTAGAGGAAATGCATAATTATGATTTACGCATGGTTTTATTTGAGGGTGAAGTGGAGTATTGTTTTATGAATGATTGAGAAGATGCGTTATAAGACCCGTTGGATGTTTTAAATGTCAATTATTTTATCTTTTTTGGCTTTCATGCTCTTATCTGCATAGCGTGAATGTAATTGTTAAGGATGTTGCCTAAGTTATGACGATAGAATGTGATGGCTAGTTTAAGGCCATCGCGGGCCGTCATATGATTCTGTGTAAATTAGTGACTAGTTTAGGGCCGTTGCGGGCCTACTGCGTAATCAAATGTAAAAAGTCATAGTATACAATTCTGTGTAACTAGTTTAAGGCCGTTGCGGGCCATAGCGTAATAAAGCAAGCGTAAATGATACTGGTACAGTATTTTGCGTAATTATGCTAAAGTGATCAGGAAACGTGAATATCATGCGTACGAAAAAGATAACAATGTGAAGATAAATGACAAGTGTAAGAAGCGAAAATAAAAGTAACGTGAAAATGCATGAAATAAAATTGCTAAGTAGGAACTATGATAACTCGCTAAGACATGATAATGTACGCAAGGACCATCGTTCAACCGTTGATACGCAATTGTCTCTTGATGCCCTTTATGTTGAGCGTTGCGTAAGGGCGAGGAGACTTATGATTTGACTCCTCTACGCTGCCATCCGGAAATGGCAGGTCGACCCAAGCTAGACCGTCATCATTGTTGTCAGCTTGTTGAGGGGTTTGGAGACGGGTTTGATTATCAGTCGTTTCTATCTCTGAACCCAGTTCTTCTTCAATGTTATTGACGGTCTTGGGGGTGATTTCATCACCGCGTATCACAACCTCCCCTCCGGCATAGGGAAGGTGTATCTCTTGGTGTATCGGTGATGAAACCGCCCTTAGCTGGGCTAACCAAAACCTCCCCAAGATCAGGTTGAACCTCGGCATCTCCTCGACGACTAAGAAAGTGGCCTCTGTTGGGAATTGATCCCCCGCCACAAACTCAATACGCACCGTCCCCTTAACTTGAACCCGTGCCCCATTGAACGATTTTACGCAAGCCGTCGTCGTGGGCGTGATCTGGTCGACCAGACCCAACCTATCCATGATGGAATAGGGAATGACGTTGGTAGCTGCGCCATCATCTACGTGCACTCTTCGGATCCGGTATTGACTGACCCGGATGGTGATGAACATAGGTTTAGTTATGACTTGACCTTTCTCAGGATCGTCTTTGATAGACTCGTCGTGGAAGGTCAACGAGGTAGGCGTAGGTTGCTCAGCTTCGGAAGGAAACATGACAACATGTATCGCTTCCTCCTCCGCTGACAAGCTTTCATTTACTGATATGGATGTCAGCATGCGAACCATAGCCTCACGGTGCTCTCGAGATGTCATAAGCAGGTCGTAAAGGCTCAGCGTTGTGTTCTTTTGTTTGAGAGCTTGTTTAACTTGTGTAAATGCGTTGAGGAGGTCCTTCTCTCGGCTAGGTTGTTTATCCCCCTTGTCCTCTTCCATTCGGCCCAAGAGATGGATCTCTTGAGGTGGAACGGTGTCGGTCGGGGGGTGTTCTTTTTCTTGCCAAGAGAAGGTGGGTGCGTTTCTGCACCTTTATCCTGCCCCTAAGGTACAAGTGAAGGCACAAAGGCCAGGGGCCTGGGCTTAGGAAAGCTGAGCGTAGAATGGTCTTTCGTTGCGCTAATGGATGTGTCCTCTCCCTGTCGTTTGGGAGGTGACGGTTGACGCTTTTGGTTGGAGGTCTGCCCCTGCGTGAGAGGAGCAGCCTGTAATTTTGGTGCCCTGATAATGAAGGGTTCCTTAGGCGTGGGTGCGGACAAGGCCGCGGCTTGACTGTCGCTGTGTGACTGAGGGTGTATCCAAGAAGGTGCCCGTATAATGAAGGGTGGCCTCGAGACCCCACTGGCTGCTGATGGAATGGTTGGCCCCCGTTGTGAGCTGGCAGGCACATGCAAAACAAAAGGCTGTTTTGGCGGTTCCCTCCTCTCATTGTCCGTACTCACCATAGTGATTGTATAAGGATCATCGTTTGCGTTCAACGGGTCCTTATATACATGCAATGTTTGGTTTTCTCGACGCGTCGGGTTGTTGCTGTCTAATTTAAGTGAACCATCGTCTAGCATACGTTGAATGTCATCTTTCAACGCCTAGCAATAATCTGTATCGTGCACAGCTGGTGGTAGTCACAGAAACGGTCTAGCCTAAAAGATCTTGGGACTGGTGGTTTGTTAGGTAAGGCTAAAGAGGGGTTCTTCCGCAGTTCACAATGGCGTCTGTGACGCTTTAGAGCTTCTTCAGACACCTTCTTAGGTTGAATGTGACCTGCCCCTAACAGTTGTTTCAGCAGGTTGGAATGCTTTACAGGTAGTGCCGTGTATTTTGAGCGATCCTTGCATTCAAAGTTTGGCTTAGGCTGGGGTGGCCCTTCAAGGGCAGTTGTGTCTTGGCTGGTGCCGGCACCAGCCGTGGTCTCAGGAGGCGCCATTGGTGCCTTCTTGTTCTTAGTTTTTGCACCTTCAGTCATCGCAGCTACTATCGTTGTCGCTACTTTGCCTTTGTCTTTGCTCTTGTTATGTGCATTCCTGTAAGCGACATACGCCGGGTCTTTGCTGGCCTCCTCAGCATCTTGGATGCTTCTAGTTTGCGTGAAGGCCTGGTGTAGAGAGTTGGGGGAAAGATAGTACAGCTTTGACTTAATGAAGTCATTGACTGCTCCCTTGAATATAGCTAGCAGATGTGAGTCCGTGATCGGCTCGCGGATCTCATTCAAGGTTGCATTCCAACGCTGTATAAACCTTTGGACGGGCTCGAGCGGGTCTTGTTTCACTCCCATGAGCTGATCCAATGTGACTTCCGGTTTCAAGTTGTATTTAAAGCGAGTCACAAATTGGGTCAGCAGCTCTTCCAGGGTTGAGATGGAAGAGCGTGGGAGGGCCCAGTACCAATCCAAAGCTTTCCCTGTTAGGGACATCGCAAAGACTCGGATGATGGTGTGTGGCCACTGTTGCAACAATAAGGACTCAGACATAAACGTGACCAAATGAGCATTGGGATCTCCCTCCCCATTGTATTTGGTGAAATGAGGCAGAGACATCCCTGGCAGCAATGATAGCGTAGGGACCGCTGGGCTAATCGGATCATCCTGATAAAAGTCCATGATCTGAATAGTATCAGAACCAGCGGCTTTGAGGCATCGTACCTCCTCAGTGAGGGTCTGTATAAGCTGGAAGGCCTGGTCCAGACCTGTTGACGGAGGTGTTTGTGCAGAAGGCATAGGAGGCTAGATTGGGAAGGTGGTGCTAGGGAATGGAAACGCCGGGAGAGGCTGGCTGGTTGCTTGTGGGGCGGGGATCCCTGCAGGCGGAGGGGCCTATGAAGACCACCACCCACTGGTTTGAGAAGAGGGGTTAGCCGCTGCCTGTTGCATAGGATAAGGGTAGATATACTGCAGGACCCCCTGTGGGACCTGCGTTGTGGGTGCAACGGAGTGTTGTGCGCCATACAGCGTAGACCGGTTGTGTTGCACTGCAGGGTTGGCCCACGGAATAGCTGCAGGCTGTTGGATGTATGCTTGGGGCTGAACAGCTATGGCGATCTATTGAGTTGGAGGGGGCGGTAAAATCTGCGCTGGGTGGGTTGTTGATATGGTGTAAGGTTGTATCTGAGGGATGAAATGGGGCACAGTGGTCGCCGGGACCACTGCCGGAATGCAAAGTACCCGTGGTGACGAAACCGCCCCCACGTTATTATGAGGCATTTGTACTTGCAGCCCAGACAGCTGCGCGGTGGCCTGCGGAAGGACAGGAATGTGCATGTGTGCGGTCATGGCTGGGTCAAGAGGAGCAGCCTCTTCGTTGAAAGGAAATAAGGGATGTATGTACGTGTGGGGGCTCAGAGTATGGAACAAATGTTCTAACTGGGCTGCCAATTCATCCCCTTCCTCTTCCCCATGCTAGGGCTCCAACGTAGCCCATGAAGCCTGGCCTTTGGCCATGACCAACTGTGTTATAAGTTCATGTTGGTGTTCGATCAAGGGAATTATGTCGTAAGCTGTTGGCTTGAAATCATAGCCCCCTCGGTGGACCACCTCAAAGTTTCGTTTTGCTTCGACTTCAGCTCGGCTAAGAGCCAGCTTTGCCTAGATCTTAACACATATAAAGTTGTATTCTTCAGGGGTTATGACCGTGAAGATGGGCTCTTTTCCCTGAAGCCTCAATGATTAGCGCAATGGCCCCTGAAATCCTATTGCGCCAGGAGCTGGCCTGGTGACCTCGAGAGGGTTCACAGATGTGGCACCCAAATCGACAGGGACCATGGCGGTTGTGGTCGTGTACAAGGAATCCATTGAGCAATGAGATTAACGATAACTGGTAATTGGATCTAAAGAATGGCTGGCAACAAAAGCACGAATAGGCTTTCTACCCTGTAGGATTTCAAAGAAATCGTCCTTGCGACCAATCTACACCACACGATTCGCCGTAAACTTCCTTAGAGGTATTACGTCTACGGTTTAGGGTATGGATCGCTAATAGGGCTACCCGAAATATTCGGATTGGAACATGAGGCCCTCCTTCTAGCGCCAGAAAACTGTAACGACGGAAAACGTTTGCAGCTGGAAAATACCGAACAAATCCCATGTACACAGTTTTAACCACGGATCCGTGCGAGGGCTATGCTGGAAAAAATGAATCCGTGGCACCCTGAACAGTCTTGTCGATCAGACAGGGACTTACTAATCAGTAAACCGATGAATATCTTGTGGAATGATCTGATTCGAGGAATCGCAAAATGAAGGGAAAACGACGTAGACAAATTGTAATGATGATAACGCTAAACACGATAAGAAGAGGCTAAAACAAGAGAAACACGTAATTTCAAGATCTACGCTCTGACTTGAAAGATGTATATTTTATATATCTCGTTACACTGGGGAGACCACGATTACTTGATGCGAAGCAAGCAAAAAACAACAAGAAAACTGTCCAAACAGAAGTCCGATCTACCTCGTGGGCTAAAGCCGGGATGCAAGGAAGGTCAAACTCTGACGTCTACCGATCAACTGTTTCTGACCAATAGAGTCTTCCCCAGCAGAACGATTACTCCTGTGGCCGGTGCTCAAAGCGAACTGTGCTCTGTTTCTGTCGGAAGGTGATGCTGTCAACAATTGCCAAAGTGCGGCTCTCTGTATCTCTGCTCAAAAGTGATAAGTGCTCCAGTGCTCAGAAAAATGCCTTTGCTTCTTTGATTTTTCCAGCCGTATCTTTGTCAACTGGGGTATTTATGGGCTGCGACATCTCGTGGAAAAGGCGCAACCCTGGTGACGTGTGTCCCGAATGTTTCGGGTACTGTTGGCTTGACCATTTTTGTGTCAAACTTCATGACTACGCACAATACGCTCATTTACGTATTGTGCGTGTAAGGAATAGAAGCACATCGGACATGTTTCAACTGTCTTTGGGTTATATTACGCTCATTTACACTGCGTTGCGTACACGAGCGTATTATAACATGGAAACAATGGAGTCAAGCTATTTTACGCTCGCTTACGCAGCCGCACGTAATGAAGCGTAAACTATGTCTAGCTCGGTGACGCAATACGCTGTAATACGCTATGTTGCGTGATGAGCGTATGATGAGCAATCGCACTTCCTTAGACTCTGCCTTTGACTATTTTGGAGCTTATTACGCTGCCGTGCGTAATAGAGCGTAAACCCGGCCTTGAACAAAATACTTAGCAAAATACACGAGAAGTCACGTATTGCACTGCTCAAGCCTCTCCTTATGCCGAAGTAACTAGCCTTCTGATGCCTGACTATGTTTAAACAGAATCACGCTAAGCGCCATTATGCTACGTCACGTGGTATAGCGTAAACAGAGAAAACATAATAAGATTAGAAATCTGCACAGGAAGTTGGAGACTTGATGCTATGCGCCTCTTGACATTGCCCTGTCTTATTCTCCCTTCTGGAATTCTGACATGCGCCCTTGCCTGAATCACGAATCTTTCCCTGAGGCCGACTCGCAATTTTCACGGTGTTTCAATTACCTTATTCATAAGGTAAGTATAGACACTCCTTGAACCAATAGTACTATCCAAGTAGGACTCCTTCTCAACCACACGACTACTATCAACAACAACTATTATTAGTTCTTGTCTTAAGAAAATGAACCAAATAGAGAAACTAGAGGACATCTTACACTTGAACTATACACTAGAAGAAAATGTTAAACAAGGAGACCTAGGAACTAAAATATAAAAGGAAACATATCTAAATCTTCTAAAAAGAAAAAACCTTCTAGTCTAGCTAAATATATGTTTCCAAATGATCAAAACTTAATTATCATCAATGTTAAATGTGCTAACAAGTGAAAACTTAAATCACCAAAGATGATAAATGAGAAAATTATGGTGTATAGATAGGGAATGTGTGGTCCATTTTGTAAATGTTAGCTCATGAGTTTAATTATGAGGATGATGCCCCATCTTAAATTAAGAACTAATAAGTGCATTTTCACTTTTT
>MNCI01024347.1:63384-82092 GCA_015680685.1 Gnetum montanum | reverse complement strand
CTATGTCACTAGAAAAACATGTTACTTATGCTTGAATGTAATTCTATGGCAAGGAAAGTCAAGTTACTTATTAATTAATTCACAAAAGAAATTGATTTCTAAGATACCAATGGAAAGGCATGTTATTTATGCCTGAGGGTAGGATACTTCTAGGACTCCCAAACGTCTTTTAGACTAGTCTCATTATGTGATTGGAAAGACATGTTACCTATGCCTAAAGATACTCCTTGGATAGGATTAGCATTGGCTATGAAGTTAGGAAGATATGTGAGCCATGCTTGAAGGCACTCCTCTAAGCAATGGTCAAGTTTCTTCAAATTTTAATATTTAAGTAATTAATTAATCAAAACTACTTCCTTGGTTTCTTTTTTTAGTAATGATGTTTTCATATAGTTGTGATGGTCCAATGATGGTAAATTTGGAATGATGTAATGCAATGTCATTGTTGAAGGTATGAACTTGGTTTGAAACCTAGCCAGATAGGTATGATTATCATCTTAATCACAACTAACATAAGAAACAATTACAAGCATGGTGAGATACCTCATGTCCTAATCTCTAGAAGTTCTTCCCATACCATTATTCACCTCACTAGTGCATGTAATTATGTGCCTAATGATTTTATATAGTATAGTGAAAGATCCCAACCAAGGTAATTGTGTGTTGTTTGGAGCAAATACATGATCCACATTTAACTTCTAAGGTACCCACAAACACCTATATAAGTGGTTATGCAAAGACATTATGGTAAGATCTTACATTAAGGAGGATCCACTTGCATGACTTTTGTTAATCATGGCTCTAAACCAAAACTTCACATCTTCAAGCATATTATGAGTAACTTCTTTACATTTATATATGATTTTGGGACTATTTCTCATGAATTTCAATTAATTTTTAATGCTTTATATTGAACTCTCCTTCAAATTCAATATTNAAAACTTGTGAGCTTCTGGAGTTGATCTCATTTGTTCTAGGGGCTAAGGATGTGATTTTTGAAAATTTTCTGATGGTGCATTTTGAACATTGTTATAACTAATAATAATAATAATATAAATGACTTAAACAACTTAATGATTTTTGTTACCTTGGAGCCTTGGAAATATTTTTTCGTAATCACCTTGAGCTTATATGCTGAATTTTTTTTTTCAAATTTTAAGGTAACTAAAGATCTAGAAAGGGTTAATCATTAAGGAAAAATTTTCAAAACTAATGTTGATCCTTTGGTGATTGTAGATGACTAAATAGAATGCCTAATATTGATGATCTTTTACAGGGTAAGGAAAAGAGGCCAAGATAAGGACATAAGAGGACATGCCTATGAACAAAGAGCATATATAAAAATTAAAGCTCCATGGGTTGATGAGGAGAAGTTTCAAATCATCATTCAAAAAGTTTGCATAAGAAAAGAGAAGTACCAACATAATAACCAAGTTTAGAATACTGCAAGTAACAACATGAAGATTCATCTTTTTAGAAGACTTCTATAATTTTGTAAACTTTGATGTCTGTTTAGTCTTTATCATTTTGTAATATGTGTACTTGAATAAAATTTTCTAATGCAGTACTCAAGGTTTATCTGGTCACCCCATAATTTGTATAATGGAAATTTGTCCTATATAACTCGAGGATGAGTTTTTGGTGAGTTGTGGGATTAAAATGAAGCATCATTTGGGTATGATATTGCATATGCTACATTGCAGATGAATAATATACTTTTTTCTGCATAAATGTTTTGTTTTGTGCATTAAACTAATTTAGGGCTTTGTATTGGCTTTCTGCTTGTCTCTGTGCCTTTAGATGTGTTTAGGAAATAATACCATCAGCAACAACAAGAGGAAGAGGAAGCATATTGCGAGGAAGCATATTGCAGTCTTATTAATCTTTCCATTCATTGTGCTCTATGTATTTGTTTCCTCTTTGCTTGTTGCTGTTGCTTACTTCCCAAGCTTCTTGTGTGATTTGGGTCATAGCCAATACTAGCTGTGTAATAAATAATGTACTAGTAAGTCCTGTTCCTTCGTTCGGAATGCTAAGTTGCAATGTTGTTTGTGAATACATCGTGAAGACAAGGCATGAAGGCAAGGTTTCTTTGTATCTTTCCACGGACTGCAAGACTAAGCTTTTTGCTGAAGTTTTCAACGGTCGACAGTTTGAAGAGTATTGTCAAACTCTAACCCCTGCACTTACATACACCTAAAGCTTTCCATCTTTACCCATAAGCGAACTGTGAATTACTTACATTCCAACTAACTGGTATTGACCGTCAGAGAACAAAAATTGTTTAGTATCGTTTCACTTCTTAATTGCAATGATATACTTTTTTACCTTTTTCACATAATCTGATTCCACCAGTAATCATAACCTGCTTTGGTGTCATTTTTTGGACAAGAGGTTGTGTTTATATTTTAGTCAAATTATTTCCAACGACCCAATGATCAACCCATGATCATAATTTTGACCACCCAACATACAACTTTAATTACCTATAACTGGCCATATAAAAATGCATTCTTCTATGCCATTCAAAGTGCCCGTTCATGCAAATTGTAACACTACAGCGATGTTTTTAATATAACAATTCAACATCCTCCTCTTTCTTATTCTCTGTAATATATTGTGAACGAAACTTTATACTACCCGCTTTGTTTCTCTTGAGCAAGCGCCATTGGCAAACAAAAAAATAAGTAAAAGGTACATAACTCCCAACAAAAATAGGCATGCAAAAAGCTTAAAACTTTTCCTGCTGCACTGTGGTTTTCAAAAACAGTTGGTCCGCCACTGGTTTACCATGCTGGAATGCTGAAAGGGGCATGCTTTTGCTTTACTGCTTAGCTCTTGTCTCATTGAGGGGTAGCGTGGCCGACAGATTCTGTTGCATGAATGTGCAGGTCCACACATGAACACTCAATTTTTTTCTTTTCTTGGTAAGGTCGTAATCGCCAAAAAAGCGTTCCATGGACAGCATAAATTTTCAGAGAAATCATGGGAGAGATGACCAAACAGGTGTTACATGGGGCTCATAAATTTTCACCAGAATAAACCTTGACTTTTAAGCTCTCGATGAATAAGGGAAAAAAAAATTTCTTGGTACCCATCAAAGGACCCTTTGCAATTTCCTCCCTCTAGAAGTTCACTACGGTCTAGGTGTATAAATATCTCACAATGGCAAGAGTCTAAAAGGACACTCAAAATACCATAATGGCAATGAGGTGGATAAAGGCAAATCTGGGTTTGCCTTGATTTTCTTTGGATATTTCTACTTTGCCTTATACTTTTATTCATGTCTATGTTATATTTCGTCTGATATCTATCTCACAAAAATAAACTACATTATCCCTTTTTGAATTTTGAGTTTATTTTTGTAAAATCCAAAGCACCACATTCTTTTAAAGCATAACCTTGAGAGTCATCTCCCCTTTGATGTAAATTCTCCTTGAGCCTCAATACACTAAAGCTACACTATTGCTAATGGTCCAAGAATCAATTTTTTGCTGGGGTTTTTCACCTTGAAAGTTTTTCCTAAGGTAACTCTATGTCCTTTCAATTTTTGTAGTCTATTTTAAATTTAATATTATATTGATGTAAGCAACTGGGAATAACAATTGGTATAACGCACCACTATTTTTTTGTCAAGTAATTGTAGGGAAAAATCATGACCAACTCTCTATCCAAAATTGAAATTGAAAAGTTCAACAGGTCCAACTCCGAATTATGGAAGATCAAGATGGAGGCTCTCATTAAAAAGAACCAGCATAGTGCAATTTCAAGAGTAAAGCCACATAAGATGTTCGATGAAGAGTGGAAAAATCTAAACTTGAAGGCCATAAGTACAATTCATTTATGTCTTTCAAATTCAATATCTTTTAATGTTTCCACTATTTCTTTTGCTAAAGATTTATGGGATAAATTGCAAACTTTGTATCAAACCAAGTCCCTAACCAATAAGTTGTTGTTAAAGAAACGATTGTATGATTGTAAAATTGTAGAAGGTATTGCCATTACAGAACACCTAAATATCTTTAATACACTGGTCCATCAATTGCAATCTATGGGGTGAAAATGGATGAGGAAGGTCAGTGCATCACACTTCCAGATTCATGGGAGACATTTGTGATGGCTATAAGTAATACATCTATTAGCTTTATTTTGATAATATTGTTGATCAATTGTTATCTAAGAAAGCAAGAAGAAAAATTTCTACTCCTCAAAATAATGTATTATTTATGAAAAATGATGTAAAGCCAAAGTTTGTTAAGAAGCCTCAATTTAAGAATAAGCCTCAAAAATTCATAAAGAGGCCACCTAAATGTTAGAATTGTGGTAAAGTTGGTCATGTAAAGAAAGATTGTAAAGCTTCTCTGAAAGAGGACAAAGAGTAATATATCAAAAAGTGATCAAGCACCTCCTACTCAAGAGGGAGATTTGTATGTTGTCTCATCTTCTAATAATGCTAATACATATTCATGGTATATGGACCTGAGTGCAACTCATCACTACACTCCACTTGTTGATTGGTTCAGTGACTATACATCATCTAATCTTGTAGTGGTAATATTGGGTAATGATGGTTTATGCAAAGTTATAGGTTATGGAAAAGTAAAGATTCAATTTAAAAATAGACTAGTTAAATCAATTTCCAATGTACATCATGTTCCAACACTTACTAAAAATCTTTTGTCTATAAGTAAATTGGATGATGCAGGACTAACTATTATCTTTGGAGGTAGAAAATGTTTAATACTGAATAGTTCAATTCATTTGGCTTCTAGAATTAAAACAGGCAAGTTGTACAAATTAGAAGCGAAGACGTTAAAATAGAAATTGAATATATTCAAAACTATTTATTTAAATTCAAGTATTAATTTGTGACATAAAAGAATAGGACATCTTGATGAAAAAGGACTTAAAGAACTTTACAAGCAAGGTAAATTTAAGCTTTCAAAAGATTCCTTGGATTTCTGTTATCATTGTCTACATGGTAAACATAGGCATCACATTTTTTAAAGAAGTAATGCTAAATCTCTTTAGATATTAGAACTAATACATACTGATGTATGTAAACTAGTTAAAACAAGTTTTCTTGGAGTTTCTATGTATTATGTTGCTTTTATTGATGATTATTCTAAAAAGATCTAGATCTATTTATTAAAACATAAGTTTGAAGTATTTGGAAAATTCATAGAATTCAAAGCTCTCATTGACAATTATTCAAAAAAAAAAATCAAAATTCTAAGAACTAACTATGGTGATGAGTTTTGCTTAAATGAATTTAATGTTTTTTGTAAAGAACAATGCATTCAAAGGAAAAAGACTATTCCAATGACTCCTAAACAAAATAGAGTAGCAAAGCGCTTCAATCAAACATTGATGAAATGTGCTAGATGTACACTTAGTGAATCTGATCTTGACAAGCATTTCTAAGATGAAGCAATAACAATGGCATGTTATCTTATCAATAGATCTCCTTCATCAAGACTTGGTGGAAAAATTTCAAAAGAAATTTGGAGTGGTAGATCTATTAATTTAAATTATTTGAAGTTTTTTGGTTGTGAGGCCTATCTACATGTTTCAAAATCTAATAGATCCAAATTAGACTCTAAGTCTATCAAATGTATTTTCCTTGGCTATGGACATGGTGACAAAGCTTATAAGTTGTATAACCCAAAAACTAAAAGGGTTATTTATAGTTGAGATGTTATCTTTAGAGAAAAATGTGGATCTATAAAGGAAGAATCTTCTAATAATGAAACTCCTTCAAATAATGTAACTCCTATGTATGTGCTTATTAAAATTAATAATGAAATTTTTAAGAGTCATCCTCCTTTAGCTAGGGATATTGCCCCTAGTGAACAAGATTATGATAGCATGGTAAATGAGTAGTAACAACATGAAGAGGGAGAAAATGCTTTTAATGAGGATGATCTATTTAGACATTCAACACGAATCAGAAAATTACCCTCACATCTAAAAGAATGTCTTATTTATTAAAAATAATGAGCCATCAACATATGATGAGAAATGTTCATCTATGCAAAAAGCAAAGTTGAAATAGGCAATCGATGCTGAAATGTCATCAATTTACAAAAAACCTGGAAATTAACTAAGCTTCCATCACAGAGAAAACCCATTGAAAATAAATGGGTGTACATAATAAAATCTAGGAATCAATACAAAGAAAAATTTGTAGCTAAAGGATTTTCTGAGAGAAAGGAGATTGATTATAATAAAATCTTCTCTCTAGTAGTAAAATTAACATCCATAAGATCATTGTTGGCTATCACAGCTATTTATGACCTCGAACTTGAACAAATGGATGTGAAAACAACATTCCTCGATGGTGATCTTGAGAACGAAATATATATGCTTCAACTTGAAGGAAGAGCATATGGTGTGTCAATTATTAAAATCTCTATATGGGCTCAAACAAGCACCAAGGATGTGGAATAAAAAATTTAATGACCATATGATAAATTTTGGCTTTGTTAGAAGTGTCGAAGACTCCCGTATGTATGTTAAAAATACAAATAACAAATATGTTATCTTGCTACTCCATGTCGATGACATGTTAATAGCAAGTAATAACATACATGATATTTAGGAATTAAAACTTCATCTATCTTCTCAATTTAAGATGAAGGATCTTGGTGCTAAACAAAAAATTTTGAGCATGGAAATTAAAAGAAACAAGGCTAATAAAAGCCTTTGGTTTGGAATGTCTCCATATGTTGCAAATATTTTTAAAAAATTTAATATGCATGATTGCAAGCTTGTGACTACACCTTGTAAAACTAGTATTAAAGTTTTAATTGAACAATGTCCAAAGAGAAGCAAAGAAAAAGAACTCATGGTTAAAATTTCATATGCTAGTGCTATTGGTTGTTGAATGTATGCAATGGTCTCAACAAGACCTGATATTGCTTACATTATTGGAAAACTTAGTAGGCATATGTCTAATCTAGGGAAACAACACTAGATTGTGGTGAAGCGAGTCTTCTGATATCTTTATGGTACTTCAAATTATAGGATCTATTATAAAAATCATTCTAATAAACTTCATGGCTTCATTGATGCAAATTGGGGTGGTGATATTAATAGTAGGAAATCTACTAGTTGATATGTATTTAATCCTTTTGGTAGTGTTGTTTCTTGAAAAAATAAAAAACAATCTTGTGTTGCTCAATCTACCATTGAAACTGAATATGTTGCTACTAACTTGACATGCAGAGAGACTATATAGCTCCAAAGGCTAATAGCTGAACTTGGCATCACTCACACTCCAATTAATATTGGCTATAATAGTCAAAATGCCATAAGCATATCCAAAAATCCAACCTTTCATGCCCAAATGAAGCACATTGAAATACAGTATCATTATATATGAAAGGAAATTAAACAGTAACAGATTCTTCTAAATAAAATTTCAATGGAAGCAAATCTTGCAGATGCACTAACCAAGTCAACTCCTACTGAAAAGTTTCTCTGGTGCCAATTAGCATTTGGTTTTCTTTTGACCTGATTTTCTAAAAATGGTTTGGACTATTCTTTAAAGCAACTTTACCTTCAAGTGGGAGAATTGTGAGGTGGATGGAGGCAAATCTACCTTTGCTTTGATTTTCTCCAGATATTTCTGCCTAGCCTTGTTATATTTTTCTTTTTGTCTATGTTACATTTGGTCTGGTACCTATCTCGACAAAAATATACTACATTATCCATTTTTTAAATTTTGGGTTTATTTTTGTAACCCCAACAATATATAAGGAGCTCAAAGGGAGCAACCAAAGCACCACATTCTTTTGAAGCATAAGCATGAGAGTCATCTCCCCTCCTTTGTAAGTTTTCCTTGAGCTTCAATCTTTTGAAGCTGTGCTACTGCTAATGGTCCAAGAACTGATTTTTTGATGAGGTTTTTCACCTTGAAGGTTTTCCCAAGTAACTCTTTGTCTTTTTAATTTTTGCAGATTCTTTTAAATTTAATATTATATTGGTGCAAGCAATTGGGAATAGCAGTCAGAAAGGCCATGCAGTTGTGCCTAATAATACTACTAGTGCTCAGTGGTATTGCCCTGGCACGGCAACATGCTCCTATTTTTGTTGATGATTCTGTTTCTGTTTCTATGGCCTATGGTTATGAAACAGTAAGCCATGGCAAAAACATACTATTCTCTTGTGATTCTGTTGTTGTTTCTAATTGAGTCTTATTATTTTCATGAACTACACTGCCATGGCAACACATATGCTTCTGTTTCTGTTCTTGTATCACAGGGACAGAAATGGTACAGCAGCAACATGAGTAAGAGCTCAAGAAGGAGGGCTGTACTACTGCAAGAAGAACCAAACAGATGTCTCCCACCCTCACCTGTCCAAACTGCAGTGGAAACGCCGTTACCAAATGTTAGTCCTCCCAAGATAGAGCAGAGCAGCATGTATGATCTTGGTAACTTCAAATTACACATGGTCCACTGTGAAGTTTGGCGTAGGATATTTAATAAGCTTATAGTTGCAAATACCACAGGTTTTAAAATTAAAATTGAATGTTCACTTACGTTTACTGAAACTCTCATGGATTTGTGTAAATACATGAGTTTCAGACTTCTACCCTGTAATTTTTCATTTTAAAATCTAAGTCAAAGTCCTACCTTCTGTTGATATTATATGATATGGAATGCTTTATACTGTATACGGGTAGTGTTTATCCTCATAATTTATATATTCTGTCCTTACCACGTTAGTATGCCCTGCAATATCTTAAGCCTCTTCCTGTAAAATTCCTGCAAAAGGTTTGCTTCATAGTATCAAAATGGATTGCTGACTCGATTGTCATCAGTTAAAGGTTATTGCTTTTTGTTTCATAGTATCAAAATGGATTGCTGACTCACTTGATTATTATCAGTTAAAGCCTAAAGGTTATTGCTTTATGATTTAAGATGTGGACAAATTTTAAGCATTTTCCCCTGCTTATAATAGTGGGTTTGGAACTCTGGATTCATGGGTGAGAAGTATTCTGCACCAACCGAGCCAATAAATTTCAGTTAGATCTTACGTTATTCCCAACTTTTATTAAATATATCAAGCTTTGGCATGGGAATGCTGGCATGTAACCGAGAGCACATGGTTCCAGGAAGTCCAGAATTAATAATTTAAGATGATGATACCTCTCTGTAATGCTAAAGGTGGACAAACTATTATCTTTACTTCCACATCCTGATGCTATTCATGTAAACTAAATTGGCATGAGAAACAAAAATTTTTATTTTTGTAAGAGCAATGTGCAAGAATTGAAATTTTCACATATTGAAAAATTTAATCAAATTGGATGTAAATGGGTAAATTTAGCAAGAGAAAACAAAGTTATAATTACTGATGTTATCCACTGCATTTTTCCTATTTTTACTTTTTAATTACAGCAAAAATGAGCAACAAGCAATATATTATAATTAATATATTAATATAAAAATATCTAATCCGATTTTAGATCCGCCGCATTATTGTCATGTGATTACCAAGAAAACGGAAATTTTGATTTTTTGTCTTCAGCAGAGGAGTAATTGAGGCAATGTCCTCTGTTTTGACACATGAATCAGTATACTAAAATGCCCTCTTGTTATCTGCATTTAAAGGTGTGAAGGAATCTGTTTTAGCAAAAAGTTGAGATTACAATTTGCAATGTACGCACAAAATGCGGATCCTGAAAATAAAAGAACTGCAAAAAATATCCGCTACACCTCAGGTAGATGGAAGTACACGTCAGTGCAGCCTCAGAAGAACATAAGCATCACAACTTTCCCATTTGTGGCAATTATAGCCGAAAGAAGTCTTTCGATGCTATGTAACCTACAAATTGACCATAACAAAACTCACAACTCCATTGGTGAGTTGTATTAAAGAGGCTTGTTCTTGTATTTGTGGGAATTGTTTATAAGTTCCAGGTTTGTTCTTGTATTTGCATGAATTATTTTAATGCTCTGTTCTTGTATTTGCATGAATTATTTTAATGCTCTATTAAAATGACTGCCATTTGGTTCTGGCACACATTCTGAATTCATACTTCATTCATTCATTCTAGGTGTCCATGTTGCAGATTATAAGCAAGTCAAAAAAATGAATTCAATAGATTTAAGTTGAAGATAAGAAAGTTATATTTACATATGAAAGTATAGTAAAATCAAGTAAAAGAATCCAGCAAAGATAAAATTTAATGAAATCAAATTAACTCTTTTGTAAAATAGGGACCAAAGCTAAGTAAATTATATTTAAATATTCTATGACACATAAGATAAAATAGGAAATTTTGTTATTTTTTGCTTTAAATAAATTGACAGGCAAGTGTAATTAGATAATCACCCCAATTTCTCATGTCTCTTCAATTTCTAGCTCATTTTTGTATTAAAAAGGTTTGTTCCATCCTATACCATTATGGCCCTAACTCTTGGCTGTAAATATGTGGGCAAATCATGATGGTAAGCAATACAATTGGGTGGTAAAGATAGACGATTGAATTTATTATGAATTTTTCTCTGTTCATATCATCATTTTATTATTATCAACAATTTATCAATATTTTATCAGTTTTCATCATTTCATCCATTCACATTTAGTCCTCATCCAATAGTTATGAGTTCCTCCCATCCCCAATTCATCATCAGCAACATTTCTATTAAAGTATTTTCATCAATTTCATTACAAAACTAGTATAGCAATAAATCTGGAAGTTCAACAATTGGGATCCATCACTTTCCACATAAAATTCAATTCAGTGAGTTTAATTCAATACTGCAGCTGGAGGTTTTGTTTTGTTCAAATACGACTTTAGAAATCTCAAGTTTTCAGTTGGAAGCACTACCTGTGATCAAATCATAGTATTGCACATAGTATTGCAGATTTTTCAGACCAGTTTACCACAATCGGTGGTGTCATAAATTCCACAACTTTCAGAAACCACAACCCATAGCCAAATCATGGTAAATTCCAAAACTTTTAGAAACCATAAGCCGTGGTCAAAACATGGTAAGACCGTAATCAACTCGTGGTCAATTTCATTATAGATTCCACAGACTACGCAACGGTCGCACAAGCTCCCAAACTTGTAACGTGAAGTAAATAAATTTAAATTTTTTCGTTGCACACGTTTATAGACGTTTTGAGACGCGTGAAATTTTCGCAAACAGGCGCGAATCAGCCGAGCTTTGATGAGAACGCCAACGTGGTGAGTCATCTTTGGAAGTTTGTTCTCAGTTTATTTGGTGGGTACCTTCCATAATAACATTATGCTTTTTTAACTGGTTTGCGATTGGTGGAGCAAGTGTTGTGTTTGAACCTTAGGCTTTGTCTAAAGCATGAAGCCCTGAGGGTTTGAGCCAAAGGGTACGATGGTGTGAGATTTTAGGTTAAAATTTGACAACCTTTGCAACATACTTCAAAATTGCAGGGACAATACAAGTAGATTAAACCCTGCCATCTTTTACGTGGCTTTATTCCGAATTTTTTGGGGCCGGGTTGGTTCCGAGTAAAAGATATTATCAAGTCATATATTTGAGTAAAAGATATAAAAGCCCCTAACATTACCAAATAGTACTTGAGGAAGATATGAAGTAGAGAGAAATTAAGGTTCTAGATATGTCTAAGGTATATTGTTACATTATGGATCCAAGAAATTCAGTCATAACCAAAACATTTATAGATTTAATGTTGTTAGAATATTTTTTAATGTTATTGTTAGAATATTTTTAAAAAGTTTTGTATCTTTTGCTTTTATTACTATTAGAGTTTAATTATAGATTTCCATATATTTTATGATTAAATGTTAAAATCTAATTACTTTTAGACGTTTTCCTTTCTACTAGTTTTTATGTCTTTACAAGTATTTGGCAATGCATATTTTATTTTTTATGTATGTTCAATTATGCATATTTTATTCCATATTATCTACTTTTAGTTATGCATATGTGAGTATATAATGCTTTGTTCATGGAGAATTTTGAACCTTAACCCTACCCAGGCAATACCCTCTATCACTTTTTTCATAAAACTAAAATTCAAAGTTTATTTTTTTATTATAACTAAATATCACATAAATTGGACTTACAGTCCTTAAGATATCACTATTTTAGTTTGCTAAAGATCTTGTAAATGTTTTGGCATTTAAACTATACGACTACAATGAATGTTACTTAGATACGATTTTAGTAAATGGTCAAGTAGTGTATTTAATAAAGATCTTGTGGGTTCAAATGGAATTTCATTTAGAGTACAAGTGTACTTATTATGAGTGCATGCATCTTGGGGTATTAGTTAAACAAAGAAAATTTAAGTTAATCTTATAAAACAAGAAACGGATAAAATAATTATAAATCAAATTAATAAAAAAGTAAGTCAATATATGTCACATGTACATGAAAAGAAAGTGATGAGCGGCGAGGTATCCCTACACTCAACCATACGAATACAAGCATTCATGCACGATCCAATCGAATTCCAAAGACTAAGTGCTTATGTGCCTTTGTGGAACAAGGATAGGTTGGATAATCGTTGTCTTCCCAAACTTACTTGTATGTCACAGTTGTATAGTTAAGTAAGCTTGAGGCATATGATTTTTATGGCTTTTATGTTTTATATCCTATGCTAGTAAGGGAAGAGAGAGATAACTAAATGACTAATTTAACTTAACTATTCATTAACTAGCTTCTAACTAATCCTAACACCAATATCCGATCTCACTTGTCATACACATCCTGAACCAGTGCAACACTACTAAGAATACCAAACGCTAATCGTTATTGGGTTACCAAGCATTGCATGCATGCTCGAAGTAATTGAACTGAGTGTATTTACTTAAAAGAATTGTAGGGTGAGAGAGAAAATTAATTAACTAGGAAAGCATTAAATAACATCAATTAACACTAATTAATCTATTCTGGATGTCGCAAGGTTTATCATAAAGTTTGTCTTTATTGTCGTACACAAGGTGTGCTCAGGTACACAATGTTCGAATAAATATCCATTCACTTTATGACTCCTACTGTGAGCACACAAAAATAATTCTAACTCTAGGAGGGAGAAAAGGCAAGAGTTTGGCTAAGGACTATCTATTTCCAAATCAACTGCACCTACCTCTTATTTATAGGCAAGGAGGCAGGTCTCGATATCGGGTATCCAACACCACATGGTAGGCTCTGATATTGGGGACTCGATATCGCGGACGTGATATCATGATCTCGATATCGCGGCTCATCATACCCCCACGACTAAATGAAAACTTGTCCTCTAGTTCCTTACAACATATTGGGAAGGTATGGGATTATTGACTGAATGACAATTGACGGTGAAATGGGATGACAGACTCTACATGCCCAGTCAATGGATCAATAATACAATACATTACAGCATTAGTGTTCATGATCATTGTGGTAAACACTATACATAAATTTCATCCAAGCCTTCACTTAATAGCTTGTAGAGAGAAAGAAAGAAAGAAAATAAAGAGTGTTGCTACCAATGCTGAGATTGCACCTTCTGTTGTTTATCCATAGCCACGCAACCAAACTTGTTCCCGGTGTAAATGCTCTAGCTCTAGTGCATCCTGAGTGCTTCCTCCAAACCCAGTTCATTGTTTGTATGATCGCCATCTACACACACAACACAGCCACAAATGAGCAAGGATAGATAAACCACAATGCAGTTGATACCTTTTCTCAATATAAAGTGCATTGGCTGAGTTGTGGTTATGGCAGATACTGCTTTAGAGATTTATCACTGGTGACTACCCTAGGTGTAGGGGTTAGGTAAATAGTAGAATGGAAAAATTGAAAAATTTGTGCCAGGGCCCCCACGACTAAGAGCGAACCTTCGGTAGCTATAAGATCGAGAAATATGAGGGACAAAAAAGATGGAAAAATAACAACAACAACGCTAATAAAATGGATGTTCAAAGATGGGGATGAAACGAGAAATGGTTGATTGTAGAGAATGTTTAAAGGAAAGGACTTAATAATTGCACCAAAAAGGAATGCTAGTGGGTCCTCCCCAAAGCAAGCTCATGCCCTTTATGCCCTGAAAAACCCACAAACCAAAGAGTCCATAGGCTCTAGGAATGTCATTTGGAAGCAAGAGTTAAAAACTTACCCACAAGAATTCACCAAAGAAAAACAATGCCTCAACCAAGATACGAACGAATGACAAAATCAGTAATGAGGTGGAAAATGGGAAGAAAGATAGAGAGCAGAGAATGGAATGGAATCCCAAGAACAAGGTTGTGTAAAGTTCCTTGTGCATTATGTGGTTAACGTGACTGAGTAGAATTCATTTCAAATCCAAACTCAAACCAACTGCATCCAGTGACCTCGCTTCAATACACTTGACCAATCCATCCTCTTGAAGCAACAAAAATGCTTCCAGAAAGAGTCACCACCATTCCAAGGAGATTGAGATGGAGAAGCAAGAAGCGAGAAAGGGTCTTAGTTAGAGGCAACTTTCTGGCATGGGCAACATCTCTTTCTAGTTCCATAACCAGTGCTTGTAGCCCATATTTCTTTATTATGTCTAAGTGGTGTGCTTTGAATTATCACTTTATATATATATATATATATATATTTCTTCTCCTTCTTCTTCTTCTTTTTATGTGAGAACCACACCATGCAAAGACATATTTTTGTTCACTTAGCTTCTTGATGTTTGAGAAATGTCAGAATGGCAGAAAACCCAAGAAAAAAAACATCCAAGCACCCAAGAGAATAGCCAACACAAATGCATCGAATCCCTTTGAAGTCATACCCTTGTCAACCATTGAGTTCTTCCATGGTTTGAGAAATACCCAGCCACCAATCCATTAATAAGTTTACTTAGAAAAGGGACTATACAATTCCAAGCCAATAGAGATCACAAAGTTAAATGGATGGATGGACAACGTGGACTCATTGCCTATTTACCAAAAGAACCATATCTTAATATTAGCATCATAATTCAAAGGTAAAGACCAAACACTAGCAATCAATATGATATAATTTAATCCACCATCTTGAGCACTTATTGGATGACAAATGAAAGTAATTCAAGCAAACAAAGAAATAGTAAAAATGTAAACGATGGTATAAAACAAAAATAAGAAAATTTGAAAGAATATGTAAAACAAAAATATGTAAAAAAAATACATGTAAAACAAAAATTCAAAAAGAACTGAGGGCCTAGAATGGTTGGCATAGGTGGCCATCTCCCCCACGACTGAGTTGGAAGGAGGAGATCTAAAATAGTGAGTAGGGTTATCCACCAACAGAGGTAGCATGAGTACTAGCTATCCTAAGCTCATGGAAAGGTTTGGTTTGTTGGATATTAACCAATAATTTCTTATCCAGCCTCTCAGTTTGTATATCATCATGGCCCCTGAAGGAAAAGTTGTATGAATGACATAAGGTCCTTCCCCCAATGTTTGAAATTTGGTGCATTGTGGCACATGTGTGGGATTCTAGTAGAGAACCTTATCTCCCAATTGATATTTAACTTTCCTAATTCTTAGGTCATGATGTTTTTTATTGAATGCCTTCTGCAATTCATTGGATGATAGGGAAGCTAGTCAGTTCTCATCAAACAAGTTTAGGGTCATTAACCTTTGTTTTTGTGCTAGATTGAGGTCAAGGTTGACATCACATGCCATGGATAATGTACGGAGCTTAGTTTGAACAAGAAGCATTGGAAGCTTTTTGTACATTAACTTGTAGGGAGAGTAGCCTATAGGGATTTTCCATGTGGAGTCGTATGCCCAAAGAGCATCATTTAGTTTAGTGATCTAGTCTCACCTATACTTGCTAATGGTTCTTTTCAGTATTTTTGTAATCTCCCTATTGGTGACCTCGGCTTGACTGTTCACTTGGGGGTGGTATGGTGTAGTTAATTTATGTTCAACCCCTAAGCATTGCATTAATTTCTGAAAAGTTGCACTTGTGAAGTGTGTACCATTATCTGAAATAAGTGCACGTGACATACCAAACCTATTTACAATTTATTGTTGAACAAATCGTGCAATGGTAGATGATGTACAATCTTTAACAATAGTTACTTCCACCCATTTTGTAAGGTAGTCAACGACAACTATGATATAAGCTTTTCCATTGAACAGTGGTGTAATGGGCCCCATAAAATCGATTCCCCAAATTTCAAAGGGTTCTAATGGTTGAATCCATTGTTGCAAACCCTCCATTCTAGTATTCATTCCCCCATCTTGTTGACAACACTCACAAGATTGGATGAATTAATGGGTGTCCAGAAACAATGTTGGCCAATAATATCCTATAAGCAAGATCTTAATGGTTGTTCATCTTCCAATGTAATGATTCCCACAAGGACCCTCATGAGTGTCTTGGAGAACTCGTAGTTGATCTATATCGAGAACACACCATCGAACCAAGCCATTAGGGAATACTTTGTAAAGCTACCCATTGACCTCCATAAAGTACTTGGCTTGGTAAAGAAACTGTTGTTTCTTCTTAAGGTCTAATTGTTGTGGTGTTTGTTGGGTAAAGAGATAGGTAAGAATGCTACTATATCAATTTGTCTTCATGGGTGATTGATTATTCACTACACCTACAAAGAGAAATTCATAGGGAAATGATCCAAAATTGAATACTCATCCTCTTTGTTGTCCCATCGCAACCGAGATAAATGATCAACAACTACGTTCTTAGTGCCTTTGCAATCGATCATCGTTAAATCGAACTCTTGTAATATTACAAGCCATCATATGATATGAGGGCTTACCATTGGCTTATTCATGAGGAACCAGATTGCACTATGATCCATATGTACATATACTTTGTAACCCAATACATAGTGTCTAAAATTTTCTAGTGTAAATACTACAGCCATTAATTCCTTCTCTATGGTAGTGTAGTTAAGTTGTGCACCAAAGATACTTCTACTTACACAGTGGATGTAATAAGGGCATTGCTAATCATCTAACTATGTAAGTATGGCTCCTAAGGCATAGTTGGATGCATCATTCATGATATGAAATAGTTTGGACTAGTTAGGAGCTTATAGAATGGGTGTTTCTACTAGCTTCCATTTCAAAGTTTGAAAAGCTAACTCGCATTCCCTGATGCATTCCAAAGGTACATCCTTTTTTGTTAATTCCACCAATGGTTTGACAACCTTTGAAAAGTTCTTAATAAATCTCCTATAGTAGCTAGTGTGTCCAAGGAATGACCGAATATCTTTAACAATTTTAGGTTGATGGGTAATTCCTTGGATAACTTTGATTTTCTTGGGGTCTACCTCTATTCCTATGTGTGAGATTTTATGTCCTAGTACTACACCTTCTTGGACCATCAAATGTCTTTTCTACTAGTTGAGCGTCAAATTGGTTTCTACACATCTTTTTAGCACTTGCTCTAACTGGTCCAAGGCTTGATCAAAGTTTGATCCATAAGTGGAGAAGTCATCCATAAAGACCTCCACACCATTTCCTATCTGTTGTTGGAATATGCTTAGAACTAAACGTTGAAACATTATAGGGGCATTGCACAAGCCAAAAGGCATCTATTTGTATGCAAACATTTCCTAAGGACTGGTGAACGTAGTCTTCACTTAGTCTTCTGGGGTTATTTGTTTTTGGTTATATCCGCTATATCCATCCAGAAAACTATAGTAGCGATGCCCTACGATGGTGTCTAAGACTTGGTCAACAAATGGCAATGGAAAGTGATCTTTGAATGTTGCCATATTTAGTAGCCTAAAATCTATGCACATCCTCCATTTACCTCCCTTTTTAGGCATGATTAATAAGGGGCTAACCCATTCGCTATCAATAATGGGGTATATGAACCCATCTTTTAGAAGCTGTTTGATTTCTTTCTAAACTACTTACTTCAGCTTTGGGTTTAATCACCTCTACAGTTGTCTTTGAGGCTTCATGGAGGGGTCTATGTAAATTTTATGTTGGCATATCCTAGGGTCTATTCCTGTTAATTTAGGACATGACCAAGCAAAGGCTTTTGACCACTTGTTTATCACCTTGAGCAGTCTCTCTTTTTATTGTAGAGGAAGCTTTGCGTTAGTAATTATCAATTTTCCATTTTTAAGGAATGTGTATTCCATGCCGGTGAGCAATGGTTTCAGCTCAAGGGGCTCCTGCTTAAACTTCTTAGGGATTTCCAACTTCCCCTAGTTGATATTTTCAAGGTTAAGGCCTAGTAACTGGAAATGGACTTGCTCTGGTGTGTCTATGCTATCAATGTAAGCACAAGTCAAATCCTCAATTGGTTCCATGCATAAGATTGGATTGCTTTCTTGATCAACTGTCAGCCACTAGATGTCTTCCTATTGTGTGGCTATTGCATATAGACATCTTTGTATGTTGATCACTTGTTGATGAGACGCGGTTTGCGTCGGCCGCGATATCGCGTACGCAATATCGCAGCCGACGCGATATCGCATCCCCCGCAATATCGCGTACGCGATATCGCATCCCCCGCGATATCGCGTATGCGATATCACGTCCTTCCCTACGATATCGCGTATGCGATATCACAGTCCACCGCCATGTCTATAAATAAGAGGTGGCTCTGCCTTGTTGGGGGATCCCAGTTTTAGTGTAGCGAAGCTCTGGCAGTTTGATCCCTCCAGAGTTAGAATATTTTCCCGTGTCTGCCCGCAGTGTGGTGAATGTGATTGTACGGTGTCTTTATTCGAGTGTGCCGTACTTGGACACACACATGACCG
>MNCI01024347.1:22756-57677 GCA_015680685.1 Gnetum montanum | reverse complement strand
CTATGCTTGGTAGTCCCAGTGGTAGTCGTGCACGAAGTCCAAGATGTGTACGGTTGATCAAGGAATCGGTTGCTCATCGCACTTAGGCTAGATTAGATTTTCTTACCCTTTTCCTCTTAGTTTAGCTTAGTTAATATTCTTTCCCACTGCCATTAGGAGTAGCATAGAATTAGGACACATCATACACCTCATCTAGACTAAACCATACGTGACATATGCAAAACTAATCTAGATGGGAAGACAGTGAACTGCGACCTAAGGCTAACTATCTAGATGCCACAACTAGTCCATCTACGGAGTTCGACCAGATCACGCATGCGATGCTCGTTTCGTATGGTTGAGTGTAGGGGTACCTCGCCACTCATCACTTGTGCACACTAATTGCATGTAAGCAATACTAAACTTTGTACAAACCATGACCTTTGCACACAATTACACCTTGTGTCACTATATGCAATGCATGAAACTTTCTTCTTCTTGATCTTTTTGAATGTATTTTCCTTTGATATTTCTAGGGAAAGATCACGGATTCCTAGACATGCATCGATGGTACTTAGCCAAGCTCTTCCCATTATGATTGGGCAGTTCCCCTTACTGTTGTTCACTTGAATCACTAGGAAGTCAGTTGGGTACAACCATCCACAAATAGTGGTGAAAATGTCCTCCACTAGTCCCAATGGGATAGTAATCGACTGGTTGGCCAACTCTAAATGAATGTTGCTCTTTTTCAATGGAGGCAGGTTCCAAGCCTTATACATTTCTTAGAGATTGAATTGACACTGGAACCTGAATCCAAAAGAGCTTTGAATGGCTCATTCCCAAAAATTTATAAATATATAAAAGGACTCCTAGGATTAGAGAATTTCCTAGGAAGATGGCCAGCATTGATCCATTCAGTAACAACATGTGTTAACATGACCATATGTGTTGAGCGTAGTGTTTAGGTCAAAGGGGCCTCCAAAGTTTTGATTGATATTGAGGAGTCCAAAGACTCAGTTGCTCGTGGTTGCAAAGGCTTAGTTGGGTTGTTGGTTTTGAAGAAAGGTTTTTTCTTCATGCAATTGCAGAACCAACGGTAGGTTGAGGGTTAACAGCCCTTGTGCCGTTACGTTGCTGCGGCTAGGTAGGGAGTTCACCTTGCATAGCTGGATCAGGTAGTAATGGAGCTATAGGTGGAAGAGATGCGGCTAGATGAGAAGGGTGGTATGCTTGTGGAACATCGCCCCTAGGAGAAGGAGTCCTATAATATTCATGAGCTTGGTAGAGAGGTTGAGGGGTAACATGACCAATAGAGTCATGCAAGGAGATTAGCTGTTGCACGTAATATCCATACGGGTTAGGTTGCCAGTAAGGATACTGTTGCCTTGGCGATGGCATCCCCCATGATTGCTAGTGTTACCACTATTAATGCTGCTCAATTGGTTGTGGCGGAGTTCCACTTGGATAATACGTTAAGGGTTGGTGGAACTGTCTTAGGTTACCTTGAGGATAAGGTAACTTTTGGGGTGTTTTCCTTTTGTTTAATCATGGGTTGAGTGCATATACCCCAAACTCCTGTAGATGTGAGATTGTTGGGCAACATCCCTTAGGATGGTCATATTGGCATATCTCGCATCCACTATCATTGTATGTATCTAAATCCACAACCTCTTCAATGATGGCAACATTTCCCTTACCCTTGTTACGTGCATATTTAGTTTCTCTTTTTTTTCACAATCACTACCTCTCTCTCTAGATTCCTCTACTATTTTAGTAACAGTTTAAAATCTATTATCTAAGGAGTCCCACATTTGGTCTACCTTTTTCAATACTTTTGATGTCATCTTTTGGATAGGCAAATTTTTCCTATTCACCATCTCTTCGAGTGGTGACTCTTCTTTATCCTCACAAAATCTTACTCCCTTCTTTTGGAGGGAAGGATCTCTATTATACTCTTCCACACTTTGTCTTTTCTGTAGCTCACCTTCGTCTTTAGCAAATTGCTCCAACAATCTTTAAATTTGATGGGCTCTATGCTCAGATAGTCTTTCTTGGGCATAAGTCCCAAGGGTTCTTCGTGTTTCATGCCTAAGCCCATCCACGAGATGGCGTAGTTGATCCCTCTGCGAATAACCATGGCCTGGGCAACAAGGTAGTAGTCCATAATATCAACCCATGGCAGCATCCAAGGGTTCATGTCCTCCTTGTTTCCATCCTTGGATTTGCTTTCACAGGTTGGACACTCGGGAGTACGTTTGGTACTTATCATTGAACAATTCTAACATAGTACTCCACCTATAAATAAATTCCAATTCTAAGGACCAGTACAAGCTTTCCGCTTCTTTAACTAGTGTCCATGGGAACAACTTAAGTTTTTGCCATTTCTTTTCTATTTTTTGTAAGGCACGTGTATCATGAAATGCTTGTAGATGATTTTGAGGATCAACATTGTATCCCCCTTCAAATCATGGGATATTGTTCATGTTTAACCTCTTAATCCTACTATCTTTTTGGTGCCTTGTTGGGATTCTAACAGCCTCGATTATGTCTAACATAATTCACGTAGTGAGTAGGGGTTCATCATGATCGTCTCGTTTGTGGCATCTATGATGCCTACATTGTTCCCTACTCTCCCTTCTTCTATGTTGTGATTTTCTAGAGTGCCCTCATCCCTTTTCTTGGCTATTTTCTCTATGACTTCCACTTTGCCTACCCTTATCCTCATGGTCTTTTTTCTTGTGACTGCGTCCGGATCCTGAAAGAGAGGGTGAAGGAGACAATGAAGGTGAAGAAGAAGGAGAACCATCACCATGTCAGTGCCTACTTCCTTCTCTTTGGTGATTGGAATGTCCATCCTTGTCATGTGTTTGTGTTCCTTTTTCAAAGCCTTTATGTATATCGGTAGCAAAATCTAGGTTATGGATAGTTGAGTAAAGATTCTGATACACAACCCCTTGACCAAAGTCAATGAGAGGAACATCATTATGTGGGTGACTACGTAAGGTAGATTTACTACCCTCATTTTCTCTTAGGACATGTGGGACGTTCTGCGACAACTTTTCCTTCATGGATTCATGACGTCTTTCCTGTTGTAAATCCCTTTGACGTTGTGCCTCCGTAGGTCAATACTCTCTTAGGTCATGATCATGCACAATGTACTTTGCCTGTAAGTGCTGCATACCAATTCGTGTGAGATTACGAAGAAGCATGCCCAGAATTGAATGATCAGGAGGTAACACTATGTTACCTTCTAAATCACGCCAACGCAGTTGTTTATCCTAGTGGAGGATAAAGATAAAGTTTGGTACATACTCATCAGGATGAACATATACCACATGAAACTATTAAGGGACTAGAGGATTATCATGTGTACTATGCCTCCAATTGTTTTCTTTATTAGACCTAAGCAGTGAAACACTTTCGTACGAAGAAGGAAACATGATTGTCTACTCAGTGTGCAATGTCCCATTATCTATTTTCTTTTACAACCAACCCTAAGGGTTCATTCCAACGATGTGAAAGATTTCCTAAGTTCTAATTAGCGCACAAATAACAAAGTCCCCGGCAACGACGCCAATGATGAGTGGCAAGGTATCTCTATGCTCAACCATATGAATACGAGCATTCATGCACGATCTAGTCGAATTCCAAGGACTAAGTGCTTATGTGCCTTTGTGGAACAAGGACAAGTTGGTTAATCATTGTCTTTCCAAACTTACTTGTATGTCACAGTTGTATGCTTAAGTAAGCTTGAGACATATGATTTTTATGGCTTGTATGTTTTATATCCTACGCTAGTAAGGGAAGAGAGAGAGATAACTAAGTGACTAATTTAACTTAACTATTCATTAACTAGCTTCTAACTAATCCTAACACCAATATCTGTTCTCACTTGTCGTACACATCCTAAACCAGTGCAACACTACTGAGATTACCAAATGCTAATTGTTATTGGGTTACCAAGCGTTGCACGCNTATACGTTATAATTGTAGTATTAGCATTGGTAGACTTTAATACAAATTTTTGATTTTTTTCCCTAGCAACATCATGGTTGAAACCTCAAAATATTTGTAATATAGGTACACCCAAACATATATAGTCCAATTAGAAATTTATAAGTCACCATGGCCCATCAGAATTGAACTTATAACTTATAAGTTAAAGCTTTGAAATTAAGAGTTTTACTTCTTTTCTTTTTATGTTTTAAAGAACTTTGTTTTTCTTTTTGATGAGCTGTGATATCGGGTCCCCAATATTGGAGCCTACCATGCGATGTCGGATACCCGATATCGAGATCTACCTCCTTGCCTATAAATAAGAGGCAGGCACACTTGGTTTGGCAATAGATAGTTAGATCCTTAGCTGAACTCTTGCCTTTTTTTCCTCCAAAAGNCTCATCAAAAAGAAAAACAAAGTTCTTTAAAACATAAAAAGAAAAGAAGTAAAACTCTTAATTTCAAAGCTTTAACTTATAAGTTATAAGTTCAATTCTGATGGGCCATGGTGACTTATAAATTTCTAATTGGACTATATATGTTTGGGTGTACCTATATTACAAATATTTTGAGGTTTCAACCATGATGTTGCTAGGGAAAAAAATCAAAAATTTGTATTAAAGTCTACCAATGCTAGTACTACAATTATAATGTATATGTATAAATGTAAGCTTTGAGCTATGTATACTACATGTGGTGATGTAGTTACAAAAATGTACCATAGTTTGAACATTCTAATTTAAATATTTGAATGTAAATTTTGGAATCTTAATGCCTTGGAACAAGGACATTAGTTATTGAAATTGGATATTAAATAAAAATAAAAAAAAATTCAAGTAATCCATAGGCAATAAAAAGAATAGGACATTTGATGGAACAATTGGGAATCTTAATTGATGGAATTCGAAAACCTTTACTAAAATCTGACATTAATTAACAAAATTTGAAACCTTTTACTAAAATCTGACATTAAATAGGAAAACAAAATAAAGGGTAGACTGAAACATGTGACTTGGATGCTCAGGCCATATAGATACTAATCCTGGAAATGGGGATGGAGGGATGCTTCCAAAACCAAAAGTCTCTTTAATTTTAGATTTCTAAACCTATCACATCATTACCCACTTGGAGGGCATCTCCTGGGCATGCCACGGACATTGCATTGCTTAGGGGAAACAGGGGAGGAGATCCTTTCCGATAATTTCCGTCCGATGCTCCTTGCGCTCAGGGTCACGCCGCTGGCCATTTTCTCATCTTTCTATGACACAGAAGCAAAAATAAGAGAGAGCGTTGTTGGTTTGAAGAACCTGGTTCACAATAATAAGCTATAGTATATTTGTTTGAAGAGTGTACATATTGCTCAGTCAGGAGAAAGGAAACTTACAAAACCATGTTGTTCAGCAATCGTCAGCCGCAGCAGCAGCAAGAATAGGAGGAGGAAGTAGAAGATTGCAATCTTGTTAGCCTTCACCTTCACTTTCATTGTGCTGTTCTATGTATTTGTTTCTTGCTTGGTTATCGCTATTGCTTACTTCCAAGGCTCCTCTGTGATTGCGTGCATAGACAATAGAACCAGCTGCATAATAAATAATATACTAACAGTAACCCATGATCCTTCCTTGTAGTTTCCCGAACGCTAAGTTGCAACTTGGTTTCTAAGCCATGTTCCTTTGCGGATGCTACGTGGTTTGTGGACATGAAGTCCAGGCATCAAAAACTAGAGTTCTTTGCTTCATATTTCCACGGTCTGCAGGAAAACTAGGCTTTTTTGCTGGATTTTTCAATGGACTGACTGTGTTCAAATTTTTGAAAGGCATGGTCAAAATCTAACCCCTAAAGCTTTCCATCTTCATCGATATGCATATATAAGTCTTCTAGTCTTAATTAACACATTAACACATCTAACCCCTAAAGCTTTCCATCTTCATCGATATGCATATATAGGTCTTCTAGTCTTAATTAACACATTAACACATGGACCAATGAGGATCAGAAGGCCGCATGATGATTAGTCTTGATTACTATCAATAAGTAGTAGGAACCCAGAGATTACTGTCTTGACCAATAAGTATACATAGACTCATGAGTAATAGGAGTAGGTTGATGATTTAGAAATAGTACAGGTTGGGCCAGGAAACTTTGGGCTAGACACATAATCTTCTAACCAAGAGATAAGTCTCCTATGGATTGTGCTACTCCCTTAGGTGATGTGATTAATATAGAAACTATATGATGACTTGCTAATAATGAGCCCACTTGAGAAAAACAATTGTTTGGCAAGACTAAATATGTCTAAAGTAACATGCTATGCTATTTGACAAAAATTTGTAGGACAAATACCTTAATATGATAGCCAATCGACCTATTCTTATATTCTCCACTTTATTATACTGTGTAATGTGAGTCAAGGCTTGTTTGGTTACGTGAATCTTTGAATACTGAATCCTTCCACTCTAAGTTTTTTATTTAAAAAAAATATTTGCTGATAAATAGTACTGTAAAGATAAATTGGGTGATTTATTTTTTGGGATTTTTTCCTGAATTTAGCTTTAACATTGTATGCAATTCACCATGAACAAAATCACTCATCCAAATAGCCCTGTAAGCGGCTGCTTCGTTGCTCTTCAGCAAGTGCCATTTGAAAAAGCAAAAGAAAAATAAATAAAAGGTACATAACTCCCAGCAAAAATTTCATACCATTTTTAAGGCTTATTCATTTAACGATATACGGCAGAAAAGTGAACAGAAAAACCGTTACCCAAAACTGCAACCTAAAAACAAAGTGCGGATATTGAGGTCATTAACGTTGCTGTAACAGACGGTAAAAAAAGAGACCTGTTTATAAATAAAACATAGTAAAGGCAAGCCACTAAAAATATTAGTCTCTGGCGTAATCTCTGGCGTAAACTTTGACGGATTTATAGCATCAGCGGCACAATGCCCTGCCACATTGTGCTACTGACATTACGGCACATATCTGCCTTCGTTATGTGCATTTGCCTTCAAAATGTTATCCTATGATAATGCAACGATTAAAACATAGGCATGGATTAAAACATAGGCATGGCTTAAGAAAATGACCAGTGGGAACACGGCAATATGTTTTCCAGTCCTGATTACTACCTGGACTAATTAGTAGCGGGAAGTCTTGATTAATACATGGATCCATTATCCAGTCCCTCATTACTATGTGCAGTGAGTAATGGGTCCCCCATTACTATGTGGAGTGAGTAATGGAAACGTAGCTATATGTGAACTCCGCGATGATTTAAAAATAATATATTATTTTTTAAGGCAAGGAAACTTTAGGCTGGTAGATACAACTCTTTAGACAAGAGTATCCTAGTGGAGGTCAAAATCTAACCCATGATTTCTTAACCAAAAGAAACTTTAGGCATCAGCAATAGAAATAGTATGATGAGTTGGGAATAACAAGTGTTTTGCATCAACAGATAGCTTTGAAGTAACATGCTAGGCCATGTGACAGGAATTTGTAGGAAGGATAGCTATGAGATAACATAGCATAAAAGATCTATAAGATAGGGACCTCTGAGTTGTAGTTGGCTGCAGCATTATGAGACTCAGACTCTGCAAGTGATTCATTTTGGACAGAATAAACTTGGACTCAGCCAGTTACTCCACATACTCATGGAATAGTGAAAAGAACTTGTTGAAATTTTAATTTTCACCCCTTGACCCTTTCAAAATATATAGATTTCTGATCTAGTTTATGAGTTGCAAGTTACTTGCCCACCAAAAAAAACTTGAAACTCTATGAGTACTCTCAAAAACTTGCGACAGGGGTTGGCTGTATAAAAATACATTTTTGCAAATTGCAATATGATAACAAAATTTTTAATCTGCCTATGGATCATCCACTTTCTTATCCTATGTAATGTGAGCAAAAGGCTTGTTTGGTTGTGTAAGTCTTTGAATACTTAATCCTTTCTTTGAAAGTTTTCTGATTAAAAAGTTGTTTGGTTTTATATGGTTCTGTAGAGATGAACCAGGGCCGAATTCATTTTCAAAAATATAATCTTATCAGATTTGTGAATCTATAACTTTAACATTCTATAAATTTGCCAAATCTACTTAGACAAGATCACTCAACCAAACAAGCCCTTTAAGCTAGTGCTTGGTGCCTCTTGAGCAAGTACCATGTCCACAAGCAAAAGAAAAATAAGTAAAGGGTGCATAACTTACTGTTTTCAAAGGCTTATTCATTTCATGATAAAAAGCAAAAAAGTAAAAAACAGAGAACCTGTTCATGAAAATTGTGAGCTAAAAACAAAGCTCGGATAACAAGGTCGGTAACGTTAGTGAACGGACGGGGAAAAGAAAAAAAGGCCCTGTGTAAAAATAAAACACAGTAAAGGCAAGATAGTAAAAAATTACTCTGGTGCTGGGATTAAATTTGAGGGATTTATGTCACATTGTGCGACACCGGCATTACAGATTTAGTTATTTGAATTTTCTTTCAAAATGTTATCCTATGATGTTGCATTAATAAAGGATAAAGGTTAAAACATAGGCCATGGGTTAAAGGAAATGCTATAGCCTATATGCCTCTATTATGCATGTTAACAAAGTTTAAAACATAAACAACGCTTACTAAAATTACTATTATAAATTAAAGTAAATTTCTTTTATAGATCAGAGGGATTTCTTTTAGTTTTCCTTTTTATTTCATTTTCTATTTTTTAATTGCATAAATATTCTGTAATCTTTATGTATACTTGAGAATTTATAAAAATATTAATAATTTAAAAAGCTTGAAGATAGTGTACTACAATCTTATACATTTGACTAATTACATATAAGCTTTCAGATTCTTGAGAACTTTGCATTTCCAATTTCATATTAAATAACTATATCTACTTAAACATGTATAGCAAATACAAATTGATGTATTAGTACCATACTATTTAGAGTGGAATATGTGACTTGCAAACTACATGCCCTAATTGATTGAGCAATGTCATCATAAGTATAAATGTTATCATTCCATTGCCATACTCTTGAAAAATAAATATAAATTAAAATATATTAAAATAATAAAACTTTAAGAAAGGTAATTGTATATTTAAATGAAGTTTTAAAAGGTACCATTTAATTTTTACCATTCCTGGGTTAGAGGATATGTGTTTTAAAAATACACTTGCTGACGCATTTGGTTTAAAAGTGTTATTTAAAAAATGCATGCTAGTTGTTGAGAAATTGCATAAGTGCTCCTTCAACATTAAAAATAGCTTTCTGAAACATATTAATTTGACCAAGTAAATTTATTATTTGGTAGATTTTTTCTAATTATTTTATATCGTTTTTATACTTTAAGAAATAAAAATTAGATAGCCAATGAACTATCATTTGAGTTAAATTATTTGAATTATCATTTATCTCTTGTTATTTGAGCAATCAAATCAAATCAACACAAAAATACAAAATCAATGAATTGTCATGTGGCTAATTTTGAAATACTCAATTTAAACAAAAAGTCATTAAAATTCAATAAATCATGTGCAAAATTTATATTGTAGCAACTTTTCTAGATACATAGAAATCTCTAAATCATGAAATTTCTCATCAATTATGCATACTTTGTATTCCAACAGCTTTGTAGATACTCAAAAAGCCCTCAACCCAACATATTTTATGAATAGAAGCCTATGTTAGACCTTCAACCCAATATATCAAACTAAAATTCATCCATCAAAACCAAATAGCCACCCAAAAATAATACAAAAAATAATTTTCAATCTTTAATAATCTCAACTGAAATAAATCAATATTGAATCTACTATTGGTGATAAGGAACAAAAATGTATAAGAAATCAACATAGCACACTAAAATCCCAATTCATTGTTGAAATTGTTATCAAGTAATAGATGTAGCTATTTTTAGTGATAGATAGCTCATTGTTGTCCTAGATAAGAAGTTATCAATTATTACTAATGGAAGTTACACTTAAGTCATCATTATATTCTTCTTTAATTCTTCTAATGTGTTTTGTTTATCATGTCTTGGGGTGTACCTATATTCAAACTATTTGGAATTCAATATCCAAAAAAATTTGTCTACACATCCACAATGGGCAAAAGCATTAAGCAATTATGGACTAAGAAAATTATTCACATTTAAACTTACTAGGGTTTTCACTTAAAAGCTTAAACTAAGATTAATTTTACTCATTTGTCAATTACAAGGTTTGCTTTATAACCCATTGTTCATGGCTAAGTGCTAAGAGCTAATTTGTGTGATGCACCATCATGACACCACAATGACATGAAACTAAAACTAATAATTTTTACTTATGTCTGCTAAGACCTCTTGGGTCTATTAGACCAATTTCAGAATTCCTTTTATAGAGTTTTTTCAAAATTTCTAACTCAATACTTCCTAACAAAATCAAGCTTATGACCTAGGATTACATACTATGGAACAAGTTATACTTTGCGGTAGGGTACATTCTTTAGAAATACTTATATTTTAATGAATAAGATTTACTTTAATATGTGTATTTTGACATTTATTCATGGGAGTTATTATAAATGATAGCATAACACTTTCTTTCATTAATTTCTAATATCTAATTATAGATAGAAATTAAAAATACACTTTTTCTTTTTAGATGTTTAACCAATCTCTTACATGAATTACAACAAAGTTGACTACCATATGGTTAGGTATGGGACACACTTACTGCTCATCATTTGACATCATTATTGAGGAAGTTACTAGTTATTTAGGACTAGTCGTAATTATATAAGATCATTGTAGTTGCTAATAACAATATATCTTCTCATATTATTATACTATAAGGAAGCACACACATTATTCATTTTTGATAATGGCTACCTTTCATAAGTCAAAGAGTTCAAAATTAGCCATGAACAAAAAAAGAAGGTAGATTAAGAAGCATGATATATGGCAAGTTCTCCAACAATTGCAAATCACATTTTCTCATGATGATCCATTCTATTCTGATTTTACATTTATCTTGCACTAAGATGACCAACTGCATAGGAGGGATCCCCTAGGCAACATTATTGACTTGCCTAATACATCAACTCCCTTCATGCTAAGAAGGGGCTACCACATCAAAAGAAAATTATGAATCCCTATCATCCTAATCCTGTGTAGCATAGTGTAGACCAAAAATTAGATTAACAACATCAACATAAGAAGAAAAAGGACAATGTACCATTAAAGGTTCATTAGAACAAGTAGAGGATGAATTGTATAGATCATATAAGAAAGAAATGTTTCATTATACTAGATCTACACAAATACAATGTTGAACTTCACTCAGGATGAGTTACTTTCCATTGCCTCTAGGAGTAGCACTAGGATAGAAATGATATCATACACCTTACTCTAGACCAAACCATACGTGACAAAGCAAATACTAGTCCAGGTGAGAAGATAGTGAACTGCGATCAACAAGTAACAATCTAGATACCACAACTAGTCCGTCTATGGAGTTCAACCGGATCGTGCATGAATGCTTGTACTCGTATGGTTGAGTGTAGGGGTATTGAGCCACTCATCATTTACTTTCCCCAATACTTAGCATCATAATTTACTTTCGAAATGTGTAACTAGATACGGTAGAATAAGCATGACTACTTTGAACATAAACACATGTTCACTTGGCAATCCCAATAACATAAGCTTTGAGTTATGTACTTTGTAGGGTAGTGATATAGTTATAAAAATATACCATAGTAAGAAATTCTAATTTAAATATTCGATCCCAAAATTGGAAATCATAGAAAATGCGAAAAAAAATTATTGAAAATATGATATTAACAAGGAAAAATAATAAAAATAATAAATGCAAACAATCAATGGGTAGCAAAAGAAATTAAGAATATCTAATTGCAGAATTGGGAATCTTAATGGACCAAATCCAAAGCACAAATATTAAAGTTACTAATATCTGATGTTCTNATTGCCGTCGATTTTACCATAAGTATTCGCATGAGCATAACAGAGTTAAGCTTGCTTATGGCATAAAAATCCTAAGTCCCNACATGGGACTTAGGATTTTTATGCCATAAGCAAGCTTAACTCTGTTATGCTCATGCGAATACTTATGGTAAAATCGACGGCAATGCAGGTGCAAGGCCACTTCCAAAACCAAACGTCTACTTACTTTTAAATTTCTAAACTATAACACCAGAATATACTATGCTATTGACATACTATAAAGCACCTGTGTGGTCTTATGATGAGATCATAGGAATTGATCCACAAATTTGCTAACACCAGATCTACATTAATCCTACAGTCAAACCAAAACACCAACCTTAACAAAGACTTAATTCTAAACTCAAGGAGGTAGTCAAGAAAGAATTAGAAAATTTGCTAAAGGTATGATTCATTTATCTAATTGCAAATAGTGAATGAGTAAGCCCTTTGGTGATAGTTCCAAAAAATGAAGGCAAATGGTGCATCTGCATTGACTTCAGGCTATTGAATTCAACCATGTTTAAGGATCATTTTCCATTTTCATTTGTTGATCAAGTCCTAGATACAATTTTAGGACATGAGTACTACAACTTTCTTGATGAGTATAGTGGATACTATCAAATTCGCATTGCACCAATCCATGGGGAATGTTTGCTTACAGATAGTTTTCTTTTGGTCTATGCAATGTGCCATCAACCTTCCAAAGACTAGTTCTAAGCATCTTTTAAAAGTAGATAGGTGATGGTATTGAAGTTTTCTTGGATGATTTCTCCACATACAAGCTGGATTTCAAACAAGCCTTGGACCAATTGGAGCAAGTACTTAAAAGATGTGTTGAAACTAATTTGAAGCTTTATTGGCAAAAGAGCCATCTTATGGTCCAAGAAGACAGTACTAGGAGAAAAAATCTTTCAAAGGGGTATAGAGGTAGATCTTGAAAAAATCAAAGTCATCCAAAATATCACTCAAAGGCCATAGACAGTGAAATATGTAAGATCCTTTTTGGGCCATACAAAATACTTCAGAAGATTTATTGAAAACTTCTCAAAAATTGCCAAACTACTGGTAGAACTCACCAAGAAGCATGCATCTTTTGAGTGGATTGAGTCATGTGAAAAGGTGTTCAAAACCTTGAAATAAAATTTAGTTCATACATCAATCCTTCAAGCTTTAGATTGATCAAGGCCTTTTCATATCATTATTGATGCCTTCAACTATGCACTTGGTGCACTATTGACATAACTTAATGATCAAAAGAGATCATAAGACATACACTATGCCAGTAAGAACATCACCAGAGCATAATTAAATTACAACATAGCTAAAAAAGGAGCTGATGGTTCTGGTGTATGCACTTGAAAAATTTAAATATTATGTGCTTGATTAACAGATTAATGTCCACACAAATCATAGTTCCATCCAATTTTTAATGAAGAAGCCAAAAATTAGTCCCAGAGTCATAAGATGGCTTGTGATTCTTCAAGAGTGTGACATCACATTGATTGATAAAAAAAGGGACAAAAAATATTGTAACTAATCATTTATCAAGGTTGAAATGGCATGTAGACAACCAAGTAGAACCCTTGTCAGACCAATTTCTCAATGAGGACCTCTTCACTAGAAGAGCAAAGGTTGTAAATTTAAAAAAACGATCATGGACTACAGAGTACCTAATGTATCTCACCACACAAGAGCTTCCTGTTGAATGGAATAGAAAACAACATGAACAATTCTTCCACAAAGCTAAACAATACATGGAAATAAATGGTAACATGTACAAAATTTGTGCAAATCAGCTTGTTAGATGGTGTGTACCTAATCATAACTAGTAAAAAGTGTTACAAGATGCCCATGAAGGTGCATGTGGTGGCCATTATGCAAGGCATAGAACAACACTTAAATTACTAATGGCAAGCTACTTTTGGCCTACTTTGTTCAAAGATGTCCACACGTTTGCCTAATCATGTGAACATTGCCAAAGAGATGGAGGAATTACAGCCAGATATTAAGGGCCACAACACTGGATATAGTTGCTAGAGCCTTTTGATATTTGGGGAATTGATTTTATGGGGCCAATTCAACTAATGTTAAATGGAAAAGCATACATTATTATGACTATGGATAAATGCACAAAGTGGGTAGAGATAATAGTTATAAATAAATGTACAATAAAAATAGTTGCCAAATTTTTCCAACAACATGTGGTGAACCAATTTGGAGTACCTAGAATGCTAATATCAAATAATGGAATCCACTTCACCATTGCTACCTTTAAGAAACTCATGCAACAACTTGGGGTTAACCATAAATTAACAATACCATATCATCCCCAAGCTTACTCCAGCTTAGTTTCTATCATGACTAGCTTACTTTTGGCTACAATTAGCTCTAACTGCATAGAAGTGACATCACTTGGAATGTCAAAAACTATGATCATCACTTGCCTAGTCTACAGTAGTCAGTCTAGCACATCTTCATGATTTGTAGGAGTCATTGAGGTTCTAGCTAACATTTGAGTGTCCCTAACGCTAGTTAAATCTACTGGTGGCACAACAAATACATTAAAATATTCTTTAATGTGATCTATCATCATTTCTACTACTCTTACTACACCTTTGGAAATGCAAAGTGATCTTAGTTTGAATGTTAAACCAATGAGGTGTTAGCCTAGTGGTAATTTTATATTCTTTTTGCATTGTAATGAGTGGTGAGGTACCACTACACCCAACCATGTGAATCACAAGAATTCATGCATGATCTAATCGAATTCTGTACATGAAACTAGTTGTGCATCTAAATCATTATGCTTTGATCGTAGTTCACTATCTTCCCACTTGGATTAGTGGTAGCTTTGTCACATATGGTTTAGTCCAAAGTGAGGCATATGATTAATGTTTCCTAATACTAAGCTACTCCTAATGACAATAAAAAGAGAAATTAAAATCTACACTAGCCTACGTGTGATGAGTATCCATTCCTAACCATCCATACACACCTTGGGCTTCGTGCAACTACCATTGGGATTACCAAGCATAAATCACTGGGCTTTCCAAATGATACATTGCTAGGTTACCAAGTAATTAAACTTAAGCACTCACGATTAGTCGTATTCATTCCACTTAATGACAAGAATCATAAAGAGCAATAAATGGAAACATTAACTAAGGAAAATAGTAAATAATTAAACAATTAAATAATTGAAAGAAATGATAACTCTAAGTGGATGCTGCAATTATGGAAATAATTTCAATCTTTATTTCTTGTCATGTAACATGTTCAAGTATGTCACACTATGGGCATGCATTAGGAAGCAACAAAATGGGAAATCAAGAATCTAGGAAAAATCTAATTGGAATCTGAAACTAAAATCTTGCCCAACCATGCATCCAAGTGTTGTTTTTATAGGCTAGCATGGAAGAGACAATATCATATATTAGAAATTATTTTTTGGGACCTAATATCGTGCATATGATATATCTGATATCAGAGCTAACCAAATCATGACTCATCACATTACTTTTTATGTAATCATGACCTCCAAATAAATCTTTGTTGACCTCAACATGGAACATAAACTAGATGATGATAATCATGACATTTGGCATCATAAGATCTAATATATTTTCAAAGAATAAGAGGTTGTGAAGACCATCATTCATGATATGGAGAAACCTATAGAGGATTTAGACCCTTAGCACTACAAAGAGGCTACGGTATATCCAAGTCTGGCTCAAACAGGATAATGTTGTTTGCATCACATTGTTGAACAACATGCAAAATGATATCCTTTATGAATTTGAGCAATATCCAACTACACATGCTATTTTTGAAGCCATCAAAGAAATATTTGACACTACATCTACGATAAGATTGAGAAGCCTAACTCTTAAATTTGATAACTATTAGAAGAATCCTAATCAGACTATGAAATAACATATACAAATGATGTTGAATATGATTCAAGACTTGAAGGCTATTAAGAATAGTCTCATGGATGAACAACAAGTACCAGTGGTTATTCTCTTACCCCCCAAATATTTAGGTTATTCTCTTACCCCCAAATTTTTAGGAACATATGTAAGTTAACATGATGCACAATAAGAATATGAAAATATTTGAAGATATTTCATATCATTTAAAACTCAAGTAGGAGTGCTTCATAATTGCTAAGACCTCTAATATGTACAATGCTAAATCCAATACCCAAAAGTGAAAAAGATCATAAAGTTAAAGGGGCTGTGGTATGACATCTCAACAAGCACCTCTACTAAAGAAGGCTAAGGATGATAACAAAAAGAGAGGAAAAAGAGAAGAAAAGAAAGACAAGTTTAAGATGACATGTTTCAATTATGATCACTGAAGATACTTTGTTTGTAAATGCACTAAGCCTCAGAAGTTATGTTATTATTTTTTACATAAATTATTTTGTATCATTTAGCATTCTAGCTACTAAAGATTTTCATGTATAGATTGTAGACTTAAGAGTAACATATCATGTACTAAGAGACTCAATTGGCTTTATTGAGTATCATTGAATTTTAGGAGGTAGCAAAAAGATATACATAATAAATACCTCTAGCATAAATATACTAGACATTGGTACATATAAATTCATCATCTATTAGGTTCACATTTTATGTCTCCATGATGTCCTTTATGCACCAAAAATTTGATGGAATTTGTTTGTAAATACTACTCTGCTAAAATTGACTTTAGTTTCATGTTTAAAAATGATTTGGTAAGGATTGATATAGAGTTAGTTTATGATGGAGATGGCTTCATTTATAGTAATTTTCTTAAGATAGATATTGAATATTCTAAGAATAAATATAGTTCTTTTTCTTTCTTATTTTTATGAATAATAATGTTGATAATTCCATTTTATGGCATCCTGGGCTAGGCCATATTAGACAAGAAGGAATGATAAGGTTAGCGAAAAGAGGCTTATTAGAACCTCTCACTAAAGTTACTCTATCAACTTATGAGCATTTTCTAGCAAGAAAAGTAACTAGAACACTATTTGTAAAGCCACTAGAACTAATATAACAATAAAATTAATCCATTTTGATATCTATGGACTAATGAATGTTAAGTAAAGGTGTGCTGACTCACACTTCATTACTTTTATAAATGATTATACATGTTATTGTCATGCCTTTTTCATCTTTCATAAATCTAAGGTAATATATTACTTTAGACGATATATGATGGAGGTCAAAATTAGTTAGATAGAAAAATAAAATCTTGCGGACTAATCATGGACATGAATATCTATCAAAATAATTTAAAGAATTATATGATGAAAAGGAAATTATTAGACAATTAATAATACCCTAAAATCTATAATAAAATGATGTTGTTGAGAGAAGAAAGCATGCTTTACTAGACATGATAAGATCAATATTGGCATAGGCAAAACATTTTATTAGTTTTTGAAAAGATAAATTATTGACTATAGCCTACATCCGTAATGGTGTCCTACATAAAGTAATGACTTCTAACACATATGATTTATGGACTAATAGAAAACCAAGTTAAGATCATTTACAACCTTGAAATTTAATAGCCAATGTATATAACACTTCTTATGGATATGGGAAGTTAGGTTCTAGAGGGGAAAAATGTATCTTTATAAGCTACCATTATTATTCTAAAGGATATATGTTCATTAGAGAACTGATATATGAAAGTGTAATTGGGATAGTATCAAGAGATGTTGAGTTTCTTAAAGAAGATTTTCCTTACCAAAGGGAAATAGATAATGATTTTACCTTTGATGAGTGGTGAGGTACCCCTACACTCAACCATATGAAACAAGCATAGCACGTGCGATCTAGTCGAACTCCACAGACTAAATGCCTAAACGCCCCATGGAACACTTGAGGTTAATCATTCATTGTCTTCCCAGACTTACTTGTTGTTGTCACAATGTATGGTTAAGTAAGTCCAAGGTATATGATTTTTTTGGTCTTTTATGGTTTTATATCTTCTATACTAAGAGCGAAGGGTTGAGAAACTAGCTAACTCTAACTAAGGACTAAGTCTAAATTAACTAGTGTCAGCATTTGCTCCCACTTACCGTACACACCCTGAACTATGCAATTGTGGCTACCAAGTGATAATCGTACTGGGATCACCACACGTAACAAACATGCTCGAAGTGGTCATACTGAGGTACTTAACTAGCCTAAACGTGATGATTATCTAATTCATTGACTAGCCGTACACATCCATAGATGCTCATAATCAAGTCGTACTCATCCTGCGTTCTAGGAGACAAGGGTGAGAGAGACTAATTGCGATGAGTAGCCAATTCCTTGATTAGCTATATACATTCATCAATGCTCGTAATCAAGTCATACTCATGCTGCACTAATGCATGTAATAAATAATAGGTAAGAAATAACATGTAATAAACCTATTCCATGCACTGCAAGGTTTATCCACAAAGCTCATCTTTATTGCTGCACACAACTTGCGTTCAGGTACAAAGCTGCTCGAATAAAGATCCGTTCACTTGGGGACTCTTACTATGGGCACATGGAAAATATTCTATCTCTGGAGTGATCAAACTACCAGAACTTCGCTACTTCTAGCCTAGGATGAGAAATGAGGGGTGTGCTGCCTCTTATTTATAGATTTGGCGATGGACCACGATATCATGTACACAATATCGCAGGGGACGACAATGGAATCAAGTAGGTATGGAATTATTGAGGGGAATGGAACTAATGGGATGACATGTGAATGGATCATTATTACAAGACTTGAAAAAATTGGTATTCATGACAACAAGGGTGAACACCTTATTACAATGACATCAGGCCTTTGTTGGCAGCTGAGAAAGAGAGAGGGAAAGAAGTGTTGTTGTTGCCAACGCCAGGATTGCACCTTCGTTGTCCATCCATAAGCGCACCATCGATCTTGCTCCTTGCATAGCTGCTTCAACGCTGCTCCATTCCAAGTGTTTGCTCCAGATCCAATCCATTGTTGCATGTCCGCCATCTACACACACAACACAATCATATATTAGCAAGGGTAATTGAATCATCATGTAATTGATACCTTGCTTCGGTGTAAACTCATTGGCTAGGTTGTGGTATGGCTGATATGGATCTGGGAATATGTTAATGATGACAACCAAAGGTGTAGGGGTTAGGAAGAAAATCAAAAATTTTGGGGCTAGGAGACAATCGAAAAAATTAGGCCCCGTACCCCCATGACTAATCACGAACCTTCGGTAGCATTAGAATGGAGAAACAAAAGGAGTAAGAAAGATAGATAAAAAGGGAAAACTATGGCATCGATGAAATGGATGTCAAGATGAGAATGAACAAAATAAAATTAATTGCAAAATATTAAGGGAAAGAATTTAACTAATGCTTCACATAGGAATGTTAGTGGGTCCTCCCCAAAGCAGACTTATGCCCTTAATGCCCTAACAAACCCACATTCAAAGAGTATGTAGGCCTTGGGAATGTCATTTGGAACAAGAGTTAAAGTCTTAACCATAAGAATTTACCAAAAAGAAAACAATGCATCAACCAAAATATATATACACTAATGATACAACCGGCAATGAGGTGAACAATGGAGAGAAGGATGGAGAAAAAAGAGTAGAATGGAATCCCAAGGACAAGGTGGTGTACAACCCCTTGTGTGTTTTATGATTAATGTGACTTGGCAAATCTCATTCCAACTCCGACCTCAAACCAGGCACATCCAGTGACTTTGCATCAATGCATTCAATTAAACCATCCACTTGGATAACAAGAATGCACTCTCCAAGAGCCACCACCATTTCGACAAAACAAAGGAGAGAATGGGAAGAGAGAAGGGAGCCTAAGTTTATTCATCTAAGGGGTGTGCTTTGAATTCTCACTTGGTTTTTTTTTGTGTTTTTATGTGTGAGAACCACACCATGCAAAGACTTCTTATTTTTATCGTCTCAGCTTCCAATAATTGGGTAATAACAGAATGATAGAAAACTCAAGAAGAAACATTCAATCACCCAAGAGAATGACCAACACAAAAGCATCAAGTTCCTTTGAAGTCACATCCTTTTCAATCCGTGAGTCCTTCCTTAGTTTCAGAAATGCCAAGTCACTGATTCGTTTAAGTTCTTATTGGAAGGGGACTGTGCATTTCCAAGACGAGAGAAACCATAGAAATTGGTGGATGGATGGATGAAGTGGTCTCATTGCCTACCATATCAAAAGAAACATACCTTAGTATCAACATTGTGACTTAAAGGTAAAAACCAAACATTAGCAATCAATATGAAAATAGTTCATACCATCATGAAGAATGCTTATTATGGGACAAACTTACAAGGTGGAACACACACACACACACAAATTGGAAAAGTATAACGATGTTGTAAAACAAAAACTAGAAAAGTTAAAGAAATTTGTAAAACAAAAATGTGTAAAAAAAATGTTGTAAAACAAAAACGTGTAAAAAAAATCGAAAAAGAACTGAGGGCCCCATATCATCAACATAGGTGGCCATCTCCCCCATGACTGAGTTGTAAGGGAGAGATCCAAAATAATGAGAGCCTGTTTGAATTTCTAATAAGTGCCCAACTTCTCCCAATTGATGATCTTAGATTAAGGGATGGAAGTTGGCGACGCTCATGTTCCAATGTATACATGCTTTCGTTATAGGCGTGGGTTTCCTCAATTCGTTCCATGCATATTTGGTTGCTCCTTCTAATAGCTGTCAACCACGGGGTCTCTACTACTTCTTGTGTGGTTGCTACATACAAGCATCTTTGGTTCAAAGTTTCTTAGGCATACCTATCACATGGAGGCATTTCCTCCATGTCATCACCTGATGAATCACTGTATGTGATGCATGGAACTTTCCTCTTCTCAATCTTTCCACATATGTTTATCTTAGAGATTTCTAAGGAAAGATTACGGATCCTAAGGCATGTGTCTACTGTGCTTAGCCTTGCCCTTCCCATTATAATTGGGAAGTCCCCTTCGTTGTTGTTAACTTTAATCACCAAGAAATCAGCTGGGTAAGACCAACCACACACAGTGGTGATGATGTCCTCCGCCAATCCCAAGGGAATGGTGATAGACTAGTTTGCCAGCTCTAGTTGAATGTTGCTCTTCTTAAGTTGGGGCAGGTTCCAAGCGTGATACATCTCTCGTGAAATTAAGTTAACTCTAGAACCTGAGTCAAGAAGAGCCCTATGTGGTTTATTTCCGATGATCTGCAACTAGATGAAGGGACTCCCAGGGTTAGTTAGTTTCCTGGGAAGGTGGCCCACCTTCATCCAATCAGTTACAATATGCGTTAACATAACCGTATGTGTTATGCTCTATTGGACTGAAGGGTTCTACGAAGTGTTAGATGGTAATGGAGGAGTGTACATGATCTCAACTGCTTGTTGTTGCGAGAGTTTGTCTGGGCTTTTGATTCTGAAGTAAGGTCTTCTCTTTTTATAGTTGTCAAAACCAGTAGCAGGTTGGATATTTACAGCTCTTGCAGTGTGACATTGCTGCGGTTGAGAAGGAAGTTCCCCTTGCATTGTTGGAGAAGGAGGTGTTATGGGAACTACTTGTGGTGGAAGAGGTGCAGATGGTGTGGGTATGGAGTATCTCCTGGGGGAGAAGGAGTCCTTCTAAAGTACTCCCGAACTTGGTAGTGATAGTTNTTCGGGGTGTTTGCCGTTGGTTGAGTCTTGGATTAAGCGCATACACCCCAGACTCCTATAGATGTGAGATGATGGGGAAACATCCCTTAGGATGGTCATAGTGGCAGATCTTACATCCACCGTCATCGTCTGTGTCAGAGTCCACAGCCACATCGGAGTTAGTGATTTTCCTCTTACCCTTGTTATGTGCAGGGCCTAAATCTCTCCACTTTTTCTTACCTTTGTCACTATTTTGTTCAACCTTAGACTCTTCTACAATTTTTAAGACAGCTTCAATTTTAGAGTCTAAGGAAATCCATACGTCATCTAACTTAGCCGCTATTTCAGTTGTGAGTTTTTGAAGTGGCAAGGTCTTTCTATTCACCAACTCTTCGAGTGGTGACTCATCCTCTTCATCACAAAATTTCACTGCCTTCTTTCGAAGGGAGGGATCACGGTTATACTCTTCTCCACTTTCCCTTTTTTGTAGCTCACCTTCTTCGTTTTCTACTTGCTCCAACAAGCTACGTACTTCATGGGCCCTAAGTTGTAAGAGTCTCCCTAGAGCGTAAGTTCCAAGGGTTTTTCTAGTTTCATGCCTTAGCCCATCCACGATGTGGCGAAGTTGATCCCACTGAGAGTACCCATGGCCTCGGCAACGATGTACCAATGTGTAATAGTGGGCCATGGTAGCATCCAAGGGTTCGTGTGTACCTTGCTTCCAACCTTGGATCTACTTATGCAAATTGGACACTCTGGAGTACATTTGATACTTTTCGTTGAATAGTTCTAGCATCGTACTCCACCTCCTGATGGTTTCCAATTCTAAGGACTGGTACCAGCTCTCTGCTTCTTTGGTGAGTGTCCTTGGGAACAACTTAAGTTTTTGCCACTCATTTTCTATATTTTGCAAGGCACAGGCATCGTGGAATTCCCGTAAATGATTTTGTGAATCAGCACAGTATCCCCCTTCAAATCGTGGGATGTTATTCATGTCTAAACACTTGATCCGACTATCCTTTAAATGCCTTGTGGGAATCCTAACTATCTCCGTTATGTCAAGCATACTTTGGGTTATGAGTAGGGGCTCATCATGATCATCTCTTTCATGATGCCTATGATGTCTACGTTGTTCCCTACTCTCCCTACATCCTTGCCCTTGTCCTCTCTCTCGACTTTCCCGTCGAGGTCTTTCTTCTTTCTTACTTTTATCCTCACCTTTATGTCATGGTGGCTACACCCAGATGTGGAAGGAGAGGATGAGTGATGTGAAGAAGGGGAAGAAGAAGGGGAACCATCGCCATGATGATGTTTCTTGCCTTCTCTTCTGTTGCTATGGCCCCGATCATTGTGACGATCTACGTGCTCATCCTTAGCATAAGTGGTTGTTCCCTCTGTGAACAGTTGGTGCTCACGGGCATCAGAACTAGGGATATGTATCATTGATTGTAGGTTCTGATACTCAACCTCCTCACCATCATTAGGAGGGGGGACATCTTTTGCTAAAGATCCCATGATAAAGGGTTCCTTGTCTCCTATCTTGCTAAGGACATGCGGGACCTTGTCGTTCAACAGTGCATGTTGACTCTCCTACCTTAAGTCTCTCATACGTTGGGAATCTATGGGATAATAATCCCTCGTGTCAAGATCTTCACCAATGTATTCAGCAAATAATTCTTGCATGCCAATCTGTGCCAAGGCACAGAAAAACATCCTAGGAACTGATCGATCTGGGGGTAACACAATGTTACCTTGCAAATCTCTCCACCGCAGCTGTTCGTCTTGATGGAGAATAAAAGTAAAATCTAGAATATACCCATCGGGATGAGTATAAACTATCTTGTATTGTTTAGGGCTTGGCTGATTTTGGTTATGTTTTTTATCTTGCCGACTGTCTCGTGTGTGGTCCTTAGGTGGTGAGTTGCTCTTATGAGAAGAAGGCATTTTTATTGGTGTGCTAATTTCACCATTATATAATTTTTTTCTTGATTAACCTGAAGGTTCGTTAAGGCTCACAACAATGTGAGTGATATCCCTTATGTTCTATTCAGCGCACAAACACTTAGTCCCTGGCAACGACGCCAATGATGAGTGGCGAGGTACCCCTACACTCAACCATATGAAACAAGCGTAGCATGCATGATCCAGTCGAGCTCCGCAGACTAAATGCCTAAACGCCCCATGGAACACTTGGGGTTAATCATTCATTGTCTTCCCAGACTTACTTGTTGTTGTCACGATGTATGGTTAAGTAAGTCCAAGGTATATGATTTTTTTGGTCTTTTATGGTTTTATATCTTCTATACTAAGAGCGAAGGGTTGAGAAACTAGCTAACTCTAACTAAGGACTAAGTCTAAATTAACTAGCATCAGCATCCACTCCCACTTACCGTACACACCCTGAACTATGCAATTGTGGCTACCAAATGCTAATCGTACTCGAATCACCACACGTAACGCATGTGCTCGAAGTGGTCGTACTGAGGCACTTAACTAGCCCAAACGTGATGAGCAGCCGATTCCTTGATTAGCCGTACACATCCGTAGATGCTCGTAATCAAGTCATACTCATCTCGCATTCTAGGAGACAAGGGTGAGAGAGACTAATCGCGATGAGTAGCCGATTCCTTGATTAGTCATACACATTCGTCAATGCTTGTAATCAAGTCGTACTCATGCCGCGCTAATGCATGTAATAAATAACAGGTAAGAAATAACATGTAATAAACCTATTCCATGCACTGCAAGGTTTATCCACAAAGCTCATCTTTATTGCCGCACACAACTTGCGTTCATGTACAAAGCTGCTCCAATAAAGATCCGTTCACTTGGGGACTCCTACTACGGGCACATGGAAAATATTCTATCTCTGGAGTGATCAAACTGCCACAGCTTCACTACTTCTAGCCTAGGATGAGAAATTAGGGGAGTGCTGCCTCTTATTTATAGATTTGGCAGCGGATCACGATATCGCGTACGCGATATTGTAGGGGATGACGCGATATCGCGACGGCCACGATATCGCGTACGCGATATTGCAGGGGATGACGCGATATCGCGACGGCCACGATATCGCGTCTCATCAACCTTTAATGAAGTAGATGATCTCGATTTTGGCACTACGACCAATCCAAAAAAAAACTGAGGATATTCCTCCAATTCCTAGGGATACAGGAACTAGCTTATGCATTAATAGATTACCTTTATAAAATGAAACCTCCTAAGAACCTCAATTACATAGGAGCACTTGCATAAGCTTTCCTTGTTGTTGTATCATAAGTAAGGAAGCATCTATGATAGATGGACATGATAATGAGCTGTATGCATATGATGAGGCCCTCTCATCACCTACTAGTAAGAAATGGATGAATATTATGATAGAAGAGATTGAGTCTATAAAAACCAATCATGCCTAAGACTTAGTTGAACTTTTGTTAAGACAAAAGGCCATTGAAAACAAATGGATCCTAAAGATTAAACATAAGATAGATGATTTCATTGAAAAGTATAAGGCTTGCCTTGTAGAAAAAGAGTGGACCCAATAGCAAAGTATAGATCATGAAGAAACCTTCTCATCTATAGTTAGGTTTACTTCTATTCATTTCATGCTAGCTATATTTGTGTACCTAGACTAGAAACTTTACTAAATTAGATGTTAGGACTACGTTTCTTTATGGACAATTAGATAAGGAAATTTATTTAATTTACTTCATGGATTCATAGTGCAAGGTTAATAGTACAAGATTTGTAGACTCTCACAATCTATTTATGGATTAAGATAATTATCTAGCTTGTAGTACTTTAGATCTCATCAAGCTATCACTATTGATGGATTTATGATGATCAAAAAAGTTCTTTTTGTATAAGTTGAGAGATCCAATAAAAGTTTCATTATCCTTTCTTTATATGTGGATGATATTTTACTAGCCACTAATATTTTTATTACTATAAAAGGCAGTTGTCCTCAAACTTTAAAATAGAGGACATGGGTAAAGTAAATAGTGTACTCTATGTGAAAATCTGAAGGAATCGTTAAAGAAACCTTCATGGTTCTTTAAAACTTTCTTTAAGATAAATGAAAAATAATATCATGTTCACTATTTTGGCTCTACTTCTTGATATAACAGTATTTTTGAAAAGATAAGCATTGAAGCTCTCTGTAATGATCCTTTAAAGAATAAGTTCCAACTTATTTTCTTAAATTTTCTCACTTGTTTACTCTTTATTATTTATGGCTTATTCAACCTCTTAGTCTTTATGATGATAAACAACCTCTTAAATGTTTCTGGTGACAAATAAAAAGAGTATCCTTAAGCTGGAAAATGACATCATTTTAGTCCGACTAGTATTACAGGTATAAAATCATTTTAAATACCTTAATCAAAATTATTGTAAAGATTTAAATGATTGCTTTAAAATGTTTGTAAAGTTGGAGACCTGCAGCTCCGTTTACAACGTAATGGAAAGATTTGAACAAATATGAATATGGTCATAAAAGTTGAAGAGTTATTCGTGCTAGAAAAGGAAAATAAACAGCACCTGCTGTGAATTTTCACAAGGACAAACAGTATTAATGGCTTTCCATGGGACTTATTGGCTATTTGAAAGTGTACGAGGATAGAAGGCAAAGAAGAGCTACGCATGGTAGTGAAAGGAGATAAACAGCAACGACAGGGAATATATACAAGGACACACAGTATTAATCCAATCCAATCCTATGGCGGTTTTGATGGGCATTTAGCGTGCAAGCCCATTGTTATCCATATTGAGCAGTTTGGAACAGATCTGAGAGATCCTATTCTCATCGCTGGTTTCCGTGGAAGCGTCTTCCTCCTCCTCCTATTACTCAAGTTCATGCCACTTTCCACTTTCGTCCGCCATTTCCTGTGATACAGAAACAGAAAGAAATAAAATCTTGGGCATGGCTGGAGGTACTTAAGACTTTGATATTGGCATATTGCTTATTATTCACAGCAATTTTATTCATTGGACTTCTGGCTCTAGCAACAACTCCAAGCAACAACAATAACAGAAGAAGAAAACAAAGTGCCTCCTTGTTAACGGCCACCATCATTGTGCTGTATCTTTGTACAGATGTATGTGTTTCTGTTAGATTAGAACTGCACACAGCTTTCTTAGCCTCATCATCTGAATTTGCTCTGAATTTTGTAGAGTTGAAGAAGATATCCGCAATTCCTTGGTTGGTTTGTTGATGAATGTTCGTGGTTGTTTCGTGGATGCTAAAGCTGGAATTTCGTCCCACATTTCTCCACACGGACGATTATTCTGCACAAAGTCACGGTCAGAATCGAAAATTGGCAGGTCCAACTGTTAGTCCAGGCCAACTAACATCTATTTTGTATACATCATAAAAGGCCAACTAACATCTATTTTGTATACATCATAAAAGAGATTCAGTGTCTAAACCCCATTGTCACGCCTTTCTTTTCTTTGTTTTTTTAAAACTAATTTTATAGTAATCTATTTTATTTAAAAGAAAGGCGTCATTGACTATAGCCACTCATCATCAAATCCTTTCTCAAAGATGGAATAAGGATACAAGATGATTAATTTTAAATTAAAGTAAGGTGATTTTTAATGAAATATTGTGAAAATGAAGTTAAAATCTTTTACCCTTCCATCAAAATTATTTTTCAGATTTCTTTTATTTTACAGCTACATTGAAAGATGTTTTTTTTTTCCTTTTAGAGGTGCCTTCCACTTTAATCCTTGTATTCTTTTGGGATGCTATAAGTGGTAAAGTACCAACAATTAGAAAAGTCAGAAAAGATATTGGCTTGGCTTCTAAGAAGCCGTGTCTAAAGTTTGGTCTGTAAAGTTTTTACCCAAAAATGACTGAGTAACGACTTTTTGTTGCGTTTCTGTCAAGCAAGTGGCAAAATCAAAAGTTTTGTTAAGGCTATGGATTCGATCTTTTCAAATACTGGGAACGTGTTTGGCAATATGGGAATTGTGAACTTCTTTAAACCGCGTGATTCATTCCACTTGCATGGTGGTTTTTTCCAAATCAACATTGCTTTTGAAAATTTTGGTCACTTTCTGCGGCTGTTGGTCGTGAACCATGAAAAGTTTGTGGAGTCTATGTTGTTCAAAGAAATATGTTACGTTGGAAAATTGAAAGTTGGTTCTCCCAAATTTTCACGCTAAACCGGCTTAGCTTAACAATTGGTCGTGGCATTGACATTTTTAGGCCTGGCATTGAAATTTCTGTGATACGAGTTGAGTCGAGTCGAGTGACCTTTCCCTTCACCTTTCTTTTTATAGAAAAATCGACTGCTTTTTTGGAAGGAAAATTTCAGACCAGCAGACCCGGCACAATAAATTTTCTGACCTTGTAAACATGAGGTCATAAGTCATAGGACCTACATTTTTATGAGAAAATCCAGTTTCAAAGTAAACTCCTCTACCATGGAACGAGGAAATCTCTTCGATCTCCATGAATCGAGGAAATCCATCTTCACTGGTATAATTCAACTTTAAAAATACACATCTGCCCAACGCAAAACTACAGACTCTACAATTTCTGATTATTAAAAAAGATACCTCAGATCTGGCTTTTTCGCAAAGCCAAGAACCAACAAAATATATAAAAACTCCATAGGGGGACTCCACCTTCCCATTAGAAAAATACGTGCAGCAAGAATGTAAAATGATAATAATTGAGAAACAGCAGAGACACTCGCATGGTGGGTGTGAATTGGATTGGTGACGGTGGGGCCTACTGATGTGTAATTTCATGCATCCACTTTATGAAGAGCAACGAAGGTTTTAGGGCCACGGGTCGGCCCGCTCAGTGTTGTGTGCAGTTGGAATCGAACCTTGAACCAGTGAGAACAGTTCCTTGCATCAGAAGCTTCCAGGGGCCGGCAGTGGCTGACGTGCACGCATTTGTTTACAATTTTATATGCTGGACTGCTGGGTCGTCGACGATATATAAAATAAATGAGATATGGTTGACGTGCATGCATGTGCTTTACAATTTTATGTGCTGGACCGATGGGTCGTCGGAGATAAATAAAATAAAATAAAATAAATGAACACACTAGCATAGCTTGCATGGACAAGGTCCTTAAATGCTTTCAATCAACAGCCCCTTATATTGTATTGCTTATAAAAGTTCCTACGATTTTAAAAGTATTTTTCAATGTTAATTTATATCCCCTTTGGGGGTGGGGAGGAAGGGGTGTTGGGTGTTGTTAAGGTGAGCTGCAAATCAAAGAAGAAAACCTTAAAACCAAAGTCTTAATAGAGCCCAAAGTTGCAAGATGACACCCTAGTCACCTACAACAAGACAAAAGCTTATTGCACCCCTTAGGACGAAAGTTAAAAAAAAAAAACTAAAACAAAAAAATTTCAAAAGAGAAACCACTTAAGAAAAAGTAATATTATTGGTAAAACTTAGTTCTTGACATTGAAGTTGAACATTTCTAGCAATAGAGCATTTCATACCATAGTCAAATTCAATGTCGTTGGTGTTTTCATACCAGGCATCTAGACGACATTTCCAAATAAAGAAAATAATCTCAAATAAGAGGATTTTCAAGGCTTTTTGAAGGCATCCCTTAACACAATCATCTTTGAAGATACATAGAGAGAAATCGACATAATGGTTAAGAATAAAAGCTTGGAGAGATTGACACCACTTTCAAATTTGTTGTAAGAACAAGCAATCTTAAAAGACATGTACAAAAGAGTCATTGGCTTAACAAATGGTGCATTTAGGGCAATCAACTTCTAAGAAGTGAAGCATATGTCCAATGGGAAGACCTTGATGAATCAAGGATCAGAAAAAGAAACGGTGCTTAGGTTGGGCCTTGGAAGTNTTTTTTTTTTTAACTTTCGTCCTAAGGGGTGCAATAAGCTTTTGTCTTGTTGTAGGTGACTAAGGTGTCATCTTGCAACTTTGGGCTCTATTAAGACTTTGGTTTTAAGGTTTTCTTCTTTGATTTGCAGCTCACCTTAACAACACCCAATNAGAAAGGTGTAAAGAACGTAGAGGGGAACCATCAGGCCAAAACTAATTGTCATACCAAGGAGTATTATTATGCAACTTAAGAACACCAAAGTTGGAGAGAACATGCTTAATATGGTGGTAAATAAGACTATCTTGTCTTTGAAACCCCTATTTTACTTTGGCATGTTGCCAAGAGAGGGTAGTAGAATCATTTCTAATAGTAAATAATTGAGCAACATTATGAATATTGTGATTGGCAAAACAATTGGCTCTATGAGAGAATTCGTCATAAAGATAACCCAAACTTTTTAAGAAAATCGAAGATGACTAGATGGAGTGCATCGACAAAGAGTTCAACCTTACCTGGGAAGGTTTTCATTGCCCAAAGCCTTTAAGTTGACTCCAATACCACCAAATTTTCTTTAACAAAAAAGAACCTATAATCTTATGAGAACCTCCGCTGATGATCCAATTGCTTGAATGAGTGTTTTTCCATCTATGGTGATTACCAAGACAAGAAATGTTATGCCTAAAAAGGATCTTCCAAGCTTCATCTCCTTCTATACAATGAGTGACACACTGATGAGACGCGATTCGCATGAGTTGTGATATCGCATACGCAATATCGCATCATCCCCTGCGATATCGCGTATGTGATATCGCGGTCCGTCGCCAAATCCATAAATAAGAGGCGACACTCCACTTATTTCCAATCCTAGGCTAGAAGTAAGGAAACTTTGGCAGATTGATCACTCTAGAGATAGAATATTTTCCATGTACCCGCAGTAGGAGTCCCCAAGTGAATGGATCATTATTCGAGCAGTTTGTACCTAAACGCAAGTTTTGTACGACAATAAAGATGAGCTTTGTGGATAAACCTTGCAGTGCATGGAATAGGTTTATTAGATGTTATTTCCTACCTATTATTTATTACCCGCATTAGCGCGGCATGAGTATGACTTGATTACGAGCATTGACAAATGCGTATGGCTAATCAAGGAATTGGCTGCTCATCACGATTAGTCTCTCTCACCCTCAACTCCTAGAATGCGAGGTGAGTACGACTTGATTACGAGCATCTACGGATGTGTACGGCTAGTCAAGGAATCTTCTGGTCATCACGCTTAGGCTAGTTAAGTGCCTCAATACGACCACTTCAAGCACGTGCGTTACGTGTGGTGATCCCAGTAACGATTAGCGTTTGGTAGCCGCGGTTGCATAGTTCAGGGTGTGTACGGTAAGTGGGAACGGATGCTAACGCTAGTTAGTTTAGACTTAGTCATTAGTTAGAGTTAGTTAGTTTCTCAACCCTTCACCTTAATAGCATAAGAGAAAAACATTAAAAGACTATAAAAATCATATACCTCAGACTTACTTAAGCATACACCATGAAAACTACAAGTAAGTCTGGGAAGACAACGAATGATTAACCCCAAGTGTTCCATGGGGTGTGTAGGCATTTAGTCTACGAAGTTCAATCGGATCGCGCATGCTACACTCGTTTCGTATGGTTGAGTGTAGGGGTACCTCGCCACTCATCATTGGCGCCGTTGCCAAGGACAAAGTGTTTGTGCGCCAAATAGAACATAAAGGATATCACTTACATCGTTGGGAGCCTAAATGAACCTTCAAGTTAATTAACAGAAAAATTTTATAACGGTGAAATTAGCACACCGATAAAAATGTCTTCTTCTCATAAGAGCAACTCACCACCTAAGGACCATACATGAGATAGTCGGCAACATAAAACACATGACCAAAATCAGCAAAGTCCTAAACAATATAAGATGACATATACTCATCCTTATGAGTATATCCCTAATTTTACTTTTATTCTCCATCAAAACGAACAGCTACGATGGAGAGATTTGCAAGGTAACATCGTGTTACCCCCAAATCAATTAGTCTCTTGCATGCTTTTCCATGCCTTGGCATAGATTAGCATACAAGAACTATTTGCTGAATACGTTGCGGAGGATTTTGACATGAGGGATTGTTATCCCACAGATGCCTAATGTATGAGGGACTTAAGGTAGGAGAGTCAACATGCACTGTTGAAGGGAAAGGTCCCGCACATCCTTAGCGAAATAGGAGATGAGGAACCCCTTATCATGGGTTCTTTAGCAAAAGATGTTTCCCCTCCTAATGATGGTAAGAAGGTTAAGTATCAGAACCTACAATCAACGATACATAACCATGGTTCTGATGCCCATGAACACCAAATGTTCATAGAGGGAACAACCACTTATGCTAAGGATGAGCACTTAGATCGTCACCATGATCAGGGCCATAGCAACGGAAAAGAAGGCAAGAAACATCGTCATGGCGATGGTTCCCCTTCTTCTTCTCCTTCATCCCATCACTCATCCTCTCCTTCCACATCTAGGCGCAGCCATCATGAACATAACAGAGAGGATAAAGGTAAGAAGGATGAAAGACCTTGACAAGAGAGTCGAGAGAGAGGACAAAGGCAAGGACGTAGGCAGAGTAGGGAACAACGTAGACATCACAAGCATCATGAAAGAGATGATCATGAAGAGCCCCTACTCACAACTCGAAGTATGCTTGACATAACGGAGGTAGTTAGGATTTCCACAAGGCATTTAAAGGATAGTTGGATCAAACGTTTAGACATGAACAATATCTCACGATTTGAAGGGGGATACAATGCTGATCCGCAAAATCATTTATAGGCATTTCACGATGCCTGTGCCTTGCAGAATATAGAAAATGAGTGGCAAAAACTTAAGTTGTTCCCAAGGACACTCACCAAATAAGTAGAGAGCTGGTACCGGTCCTTAGAACCAGAAACCATCAAGAGGTGGAGTACGATGCTAGAACTATTCAACAATAAGTATCAGACGTACTCCAGACTGTCCAATTTGCATAAGTAGATCCAAGGCTAGAAACAAGGTACCTATGAACCCTTGGATGTTGCCATGGCCCGCTACTACACATTGTTACATCGTTGCCTAGGCCATGGGTATGCTCAAATAGATCAACTTCGCGACATCGTGGATGGGCTAAGACATGAAACTAGAAAAACCCTTGGAACGTATGCCCAAGGGAGACTCTCACAACTTAGAGCCGATGAAGTACATCACTTGTTGAAACAAGTAGCAAAAGAAGAAGGTGAGCTACGCAAAAGAGAAAGTGTAGAAGAATACAACCGTGATCCCTCCCTTCGCAAGAAGGGAGTGAAATTCTATGATGAGGAGGATGAGTCACCACACGAAGAGTTGGTGAATCTGAAAACCTTGCTGATCCAAAAATTAACAACTGAAGTATCAGCCAAGGTAGACCAAATGTGGGATTCCTTAGATTCGAGAATTGAAAAAGTCTTGAAAATCATACAAAAGTCTAAGGAGGAACGAAGTAGTGACAAAGGTAAGACAAAGCAGAGAAATTCAAGCCCTGCACATAACAAGGGTAAGGGAAAAATTCTTATCTCCGATGAGGCTGTGGAATCTGACATAGAAAATGATAGTGGATGTGAGATCTGCCACTATGACCATCCTAAGGAATGTTACCCAATTATCTCACATCTACAGGAGTCTAGGGTGTATGTGCTAAATCCAAGGCTCAACCAACGGCAAACACCCCACAGGTTACCTTATCCACAAGGTAACCCAAGGCAGTTCCACCAACCACTAACGTATTATCTAAGTGGAACTCCACCACAACCCATTGGATAGCATCAGCAATGGCAATACCCATAGTCATGGGGGATGCCACCGCCAACACAACAGTACCCTTACCGGTAGCCCGATCCTTATGGTTATTATGTGCAGCGAGTAGTTTCTCCAGGTGACTCTACGAGTCACACAACCCCCAACTATCACTACCAAGTTCGAGAGTACTTCAAGAGGACTCCTTCTCCTCCAAGAGACATCTCACACTCATCCCATCCTCCAAATCCATTTGCACCTCTTCCATTTTTAGTTCCCACAACACCTCTTGCTCCAACAATGCAAGGGGAACTTCCTCCTCAATCGCAACAACGTCACGCTGTGAGAGCTATAAATATTCAACCTACTGCTGGTTCTAACAACTATAAAAAGAAAAGACCTTAGTTTAGAACCAAAATCCCAGACAAACTCTTGCAACAATAAGCGGTTGGACCCATGTAAACTCCTCCACCATCTAACACTTCGGAGCACCCTTTTGTCCAAAATTAGAGCTTAACGCATACTGTTATGTTAACGCATACTGTAATCGACTAGATCAAGGTAGGTCACCTTCCTAGGAAACTAACTGACCTTGGGAGGCCCTTAATCTACCTTCAAGTCACCAGAAATGAACCACATAGGGCTCTTCTTAACTCAGGTTCCGGAGTCAACTTAATTTCACGAGAGATATATCATGCTTGGGACCTTCCCCAACTTAAGAAGAGCAACATTCAACTAGATCTGGCAGACCAGTCCATCACCATTTCCTTAGGATTGGTGGAGGACATCATTACCACTATGTGTGATTGGTCTTACCCAGCTGATTTCCTAGCAATTTAAGTGAACAAAAACGAAGGGGACTTTTCAATTATAATGGGAAGGGCATGGCTAAGTACAGTATACGCATGCCTTAGGATCCGCGATCTTTCCTTGGAAATATCTAAGATAAAAATTTGTGGAAAGATCAAGAAGAGGAAAGTTCCATGCATCACATATAGTGATTCATCAGGTGATGACATGGAGGAAATGCCTCCATGTAACAAGTATGCCCTTGAAACTTTGCAACAAGGATGCCTGTATGTAGCAACCACATAAGAAATAGTAGATACCCCGTGGTTGACATCTACTCGAAAGAGCAACCAAATATGCATGGAACAAACTAAGTAAACCTAGGCCAACAACGAAGGCATAGACACATTGAAATATGAGCATCATCAACTTCCACCCCTCAACCTAAAAACATCAGTTGGGAGAAGTTGGGCACTTCTACGAAATTCAAAAAAACGCTCATTATTTCAAATCTCTCCCTTACAATTCAGTCATGGGGGAGATGGCCACCTATGCTAATCATATGGAGCCCTCAGTTCTTTTTCGATTTTTGTTTTACACGTTTTTGTTTTACAAGTTTTTGTTTTACAACATTTTTGTTCTACACGTTTTTGTTTTACAACTTTCTTTAACTTTTCTTATTTTTTGTTTTACAACATCATTATACTTTTCCATTTTGTGTGTGTGTGTGTGCGCACCAACCACCTTGTAAGTTTGTCACCCAATAAGTGTTCGGAATGATGGTATGAACTGTTTTCATATTGATTGCTAATGTTTGGTTTTTACCTTTAAGTCACAATGTTGATACTAAGGTATGTTTCTTTTGATATGATAGGCAATGAGACCACTTTATCCAT
>MNCI01024347.1:2611-17526 GCA_015680685.1 Gnetum montanum | reverse complement strand
ATATTCATATATTCTACATTTAACATCTTGGAATTAGAAGAAGAAGGGTTAGCTGAGTGCACCTTAATAGTATCATTACCTATATTCTTAGATATATTTTTATCTTTTAATTCATTACTAACCTATTTTGTTAAAATTCGTTTAGCTTCAATCTTAGCTAATAGCTTTGGACATTGAACTTTTCGATGGTTAAGATCAAGACAATAGTAACAATGGTTTGGAAGTGTAAGATATGAAATTTTTTGAACAAAATTCCTTCCTTTCACATTAAATTCCAATGAGTTAGGACATTGCTTTTGCATATTAATTTTAACACACACTTACTAAGTTGGTCTTGGATGGAAACCTGAAAAGGACTCCATATTGATAACGTCCCCAACCTATGTAGCAAGAATGTCAACATGGGGAGAAAAATGAGAAGGGAGCCCTGGAAATTCTATCCAAATTGGCAAAATACTTTTACTTTGTTTTTCGAGATCAAAATCTTCCTTCTAGGGTTCAAACACTAAAGAAGATCCATATATATCTCAAATTGACTATTGTTTCATGAAATTTGCCATAGCCCTAATTTCAAAAGCAAAAATAAAAAACCTTTTGGTAAGATTAGAGGCAAGGTTAATTTAATATTACAAGGTTTCCATCACTTTTTGACCCATTCCTGAAAAATTGAGGTAGGAGAAATCCTACTAGTAATAAATCCAATTGCATAAAGATGGGTAAAGGTTTGACTGGTTTGATCAAAGATGTCTTCGGGAAGTCAAACCATAAAATTTTGTCATTATCATCCATTTTAGTAATATTTTTAGTGGGTTGTGAATCACTATTGGAGGAGTCAATTATTTTACGTTTTTTTTCCTCCAACATTAGAGAATGAAGACATAGTTTGGATCATGTCGACCTATTGGACCCTAGCCCAACCACTTCAAGGAATAAAAGCAGAGAATGGATTAAGAAAAAGAAAAATCGAAATAAAAGGGAATAGACTCATTAGGACATCTATTCACTGAATGGTAAAAGGAACTGCAAATGTTAAAAGGTCCCACTTGATTTAGTTCTACAGAAAAACTCTAGATCCTAAGCTCATAATAGGTTTGATGCCACCACTTCCAAAAAGCGTACTGCCTTACTTTGATACTAGAATAATGTGTAGGCTAGAGGAAAAATTTGCAATAGATTGGTATTTGTGGCAACAGAAAAATCTTGGGTCCACTAGCCACCACAATCCTCGATGTTGTAGTTAGAAACCCTACTATTCGTCAAAACCATGGACAAAAGTGAAGAAGAACCCTCGATTGTGACCCTGTGAACCCTACCATGGAAACAGAGTTGTAAAGCCCTGACTACTAAACCCTCAAAGCATTCACATTCAAAGAGTAGCAAAGCTCCTTAGAGAATACACAATTAAGGAAATGCACGTTAGAAGAACTCCATGCATAGATTTACTTGCAATCACAATCTTCCTAAAGAATATGATTGCTAGTCGATCATGTGAAACTAGACTCAGATCCCCATGTACAATGCATGGTAGTTTAGCAAGAAGTAATTTGTTTCTTTACTAGGGAGCAATTATTCTTGTGAACATGTGGGAGTGATGAGTGAGGCTTTTAAGTTTTTCAATTAAGTGGAGGCATCATGAATTGATTATCATTTTTCTTGTTTCTTAGGGCATAAGTTCGTGGAGAAGCAGAGAAAATTAACAAGTTTTGATCCATTTTAAGCAAGAATGGATAAGTAAGGATTATTTGAAATGATGTTACGATGTTGTTAGAGTTTACTCACAGAGAAGATCTATAATCATTAGACTTTTGTAACAAATTAATGAATTACTGGTATGTTGATGTCAACATTGCCCATGCTAGGCACGAGGCCATTCATTAATTAGTTTAATCACATTAGGTTTAGTATAATAGATTTATAGAAAGATGAGTTTATGTTTTTTATTACTTATATCCATAACATATTTTTTTCAAGCTAATAAAATGAAATAAAAGAATGTAATATCAACTTTATTTATAAAGTTTGTCTGAAATCATAAACTAATATTTCTAATGAAAAATAGATTGTTGCTATTTTAAAAAAAAANAAATAATGAAAGTAATGGTATTACAAGTGCGGAATGCATGTATGGGAAACTTAGCAACCTATGCAGTTAGGGGCAACTTAGCAACCATGTTTGCATGGTTTGTTTCTTCTGGGGATATTCTCCATCACGTTCCAAGGTTGATTAGTTATAGTTGTGGATGGAATTGTGTTGAATTGTTCATGCTCTCATTGTTGTGAAAAACTTGAATCAAAGGTGTAGGTTTTGTTGTTGGGTAGCCACATGGTGATAGTTGAAGAATCAAGTTCCTTGATCTATACTGGTCTTATGTTTTCTAGTTTTTTATTTTGTGTTTGCAATAGTAATAGGAATGAATGTTGAGGATTTATGGTAGTAATGAAGCTGCAACCTGGATGTTGGCATTGCAACGTGGGTGTCCTGCTCCATCAACAATGTTCTTTGACCATGCAACTATAGCTATTTCCTACATGTTACCTTGATGGAGATTGCCATTTTCCTGCAGTGGATGTTACATGGATAATGAGGCATGGTTCCTAGCTATTTCCTACATTGATGGGGGCCCGTTTGGTGCTAGAGTCATGTTTCCTTGTGCAATCATTTTCTACATGTGACAAGCTTATGCAATTGTTATGTGTGCCCACATTGTTGTAACTGCTATTTTCTACACGTGGGCAATGATGGACACTATCATTTTTACATATGATTAGTGGACGTTATAGTGGACATTATGCACAGGTGGTGGTAGTGGATGTTACAATGGACGTTATGCATAGGTAGTCATTGCCATGGCTGTTATGCATGGGTGGTGGCTGTTTATGTGTTAAATCAGTTCTTATAAACTCCCTGGCAAAGAAAGAGGAAGGGGGAAGAAAGGAGAAAGCTAGCTATTGGAATAGAAAGTAGAAAGCTAGCTACGGTGATGGGGTTTTCTCCAAGTGGAGTCATGGTAAAAAATCCTAGGGTTCTCTCTTACTTTTGTTGTCTATTCAATGACTTTCCTAAAGGTAGTTTAGGGTAGAACAGTTGGTAGATTCAATGGTTGGAGGTTGCAAGTTTGTTAGAAGAGGTATCCTTCTTGCAAGCACTGGTAGGCAAAGTTGCACTAGAAGTCATTCCATCTATGCTCATTTTGAGCTAAGTCATCATTTTATATTTCTGCAATTGAACTATGATTTTTGTGTTGTGGATCAAACACAGAACCCATTTTACTTCAGAACTTAGATTAATCTTGTCCAATTTATCAGGTATTTCCTACTTTAATTTCACATTTTATTGATACACAAGCTTTATTGTTGAAAATTTTAAAAGAAAACAGTTTTCTTTTTCTCAAAATTATTTTGAGCTACCTTTTATATTTCTTTGTTAAAATTGTTTAACCTACCAACATCTTTATACATCATGAAATGTCACGTTGCCATACTAGCTAAGACTATTCCCAGGGTTCCGTACGCATATAGGAGGCACCCTAAGCAATAGTCTTCCAATGATTTTTTTGGGTGTTGATGTGTCCAAAATTTACTCATTAACATGGTAATAAATTAAAACAATGAAATTTGTGATAACCAATAAACATAAAAGTCACAATGGTTTATGAAGAATACAACTTATGAAAAACAAGGAAAAGTAGTACACATCTAAGAACAAGAAGAGATGCATTAAATATGATATACACGATTGGTTTACAAAGACTCAACGAAGGTTTAGTTGATACAAAAGCATTTATTAAACAAGTAACTAGGTCTTTTGAAGAACATGAATATAAGTAAATAGTCCTTTTAGAATAAGGATCAAATGAACCGAATGGAACGTACTGCAAAAGAATTGGAATGTTATCATGAACTTTGTAATGATAAATGAATATACAATTGCCAATACATTATCGGTTTGCCAATACATTATTGGTTTACCTGAAACTAATAATGTAACATATGCTTTCAAAACATCTAAAATCCCATATCAGGCATGAGTGATTATTGTAGAAAAGAAGCAGGTACATCTCTCCCAGAGAACTTCTTGAAGTATGCGGTTTTTCTTAAAAGTTATGGATAATTTTAAGCTTTATATGGGCACTATTTATTGTGTTTTGGCCAGAGGGCACCATTAATTGAAATATCGGATCGGATTGGATCGGCATCTTTTTATGTATCTGACCAAAAAAGTCTGAATAAATCAGTGTATGAATGGTCAATATTAGCAAAACAAAGTGTTATATTCAACCATGTTGGTAGCTGCATTTTCCAATCTTTTCTTCAGTTAGAGTGAAAAATCAAATATAGAAATTTTAGTCTTCGGCATCAGAATTAGTAATAAACAATATAGTAAACTTAAAAAATAAAAAATGATATTATACTATCCTGTTCGATTTTATATGGGCTTCAATGTTGCATTGCCAGAGATATAGATGTCTCAAACTATGGAGGGCACTGAGGGCGCAAGCTCACTGTTGCCGGTCTACTGTGATGGCAGTTTGGCCCAGATCCGGACGGTGAAACTCTCGGTAGTTTCCATGAAAGCCGCTTGCTACTCAAGCTCATGCCTCTGCCTTCTGCCATTTCCTGTGACCCAGAAACAACAAAAAAATCAGAAACAAATGTGAGGTGGATATCGCTATAGGGACCTGCTTCATCAAAATAGGACATGAAATCAACATTAATGTTGGCATATTGCTTAATACTCACAGGACTTCCAGCCTCAGCAACGTTCAAAAGCAGCAGCAGCAATATTAGGGAAACAACCAGTTTGTTAACCCCCACCATCATTCTGCTATGTCCCTTTTTGCTTAGAACTACACACAACGTTCTTACTGTTGTATGAAATTTGTACAGCAGATTGAGAAAGTGTGGTGCACTGTAGGTTGATCATTGATGCCTGTTCCTGGTGATTTTGCAGATGCTTAAGTTACAATTTCAAGTTACAATTTTCAACATCCAAACCATTCTAAGTCATGGAAGAATCGAGAGGAAATTTTGTTCAAATTAAAGGTTGTTTTACTGACCAGTCAAAATCAAGATTTTTGACTAGAGAAATGGAGTTCATGTCTACACTGTAGATTGATCATTGATGCATGTTCCTGACTGTTTCACGGATGCTTAAATTACAATTTCAAGGTACATTTTTCATCAGAATCATTCAAATGATGGAAGAATGGAGTGAAATTTGTTCAAATTAAAGGTTGTTTTACCGATCAGCCAAAATCGATATTTTTGACCCCAGAAACCAGAGAGTTCACGTCTACACTGTAGATTGATCATTGATGCGTTTTCCTGGCTGTTTCCTGAATAATTAGGTTACAATTTCAAGGTACAATTTTCAACATCAGAACCATTCCAACTCATGGAAGAATGGAGAGAAATATTATTCAAATTAAAGGTTGTTTCACAGACCTGTCAAAATCTGAGATTTTTGACCAGAGAAATGAGAGCGTTTAGGTCTACCAACTGCTTTGCGGACATGAAATAGGATTCTCTAAAGTGGAAAAGAAACAAGTTTACCGTGAGAACGGGATCTAGTCAGCGAGTGTGAAAAAGCGGTAATTAGAGAAGACTCGTTTTTCTAAAAGTATGAAGGCAGTTAAATGTCAAAATCTAAGAATGGAAACGTCTTTTGACGGTAAAACTTTACATCTTTGACTAGTATAATCGTTAACAATGTTTGACTGCATATAGATGATATTTTTCTAAAATTACATTTTGTTATCTAAACCTGAAATGAAAATTTAGGTTAGACTCTATAGTATTTATGGTAATCTAAATGGTACGTTAAGTTGTAAAGCAAGTCTTTGGTTTTAAATTTTAGATCATGCACAATGTATTATAAACCTTAGAAAAGTCTAGCTAATATTACATTGGAAATGAAAGTATTTTAATAATTATTCATGAGACGTAAGGTTTGGTTGATGAACTTTCCTTCCCTTTGAGGTAAAGATAACTTATCAAAGATGAGAAATGGAATAACTATTGGACTAGATAGCATTCTTATAAAAGCTTAGAAAGTATTGGGAAATACAAGAGTTTCTTACCTCACATAATTAATTAACAAAACTTTAAAAATAGAGAAATGCCTAACACTTGGAGAAAAAACTTGTACACCTACAAAGGCAGAATTCTATCAGCAATCAAGCTGAATTTGCAACCACAACCATTGCATGCACCTGCAGTAAGAGAAGGGCTTTCAGAACCTCAAGAGTCTGTATCACCTGGGACAATTTGAACTTCTTCCTTGTCTTCACACCATCAGAGGAATTGTGTTTCTAATTTTTTCCCAATGTTCAAGTTTGTTGTCTTGAACACAAAAATTTTGTAATGATTGTAGTTTCGTACACTTGGGCACTTAGTGTTTGTTCATGTGTATTATGTTTGTGTATGTTAGTAGTTGGTCAATAATCCCATACTTTCCCAAAATTTTGTAAGAAACTTGTTCTTCATTTTATACACTCAAGGACAACTTTTCATTCAATCATGGGTGTATGATGAGTCGCATTTTCTTAGGTCTTATCGATGTGACCCCATCAACATAGCTATGTTGATGTGGATTTGATGCGTTGATGTGGCCTCATTGATGCAGTGTCTATTTTTGAGTATAAATATGTGCTCACTCGTTGTGTTTATGACATCTTTTTTCATAGTTGTAATGGAGCTCTTATAGTTTTGTCATTTGGAAGTTAGAATATTTTTCTAAGTGCCTGAACTAGGAGTTAAAAAGTGTATAGATCTTTAGTCAAGCACTATTATACCTAAGCATGCTAGTGTGAGCGGCAATAAAAATGAGCTTTATAATAAAACTTGTAGCACTTTGAAATAGATTAATTGTTTATTTATGCATTTAATCTATAAGCAATTTCCTTTAATGCTTTAAGTTATTAAGCTAAATTAAACTAGATTAAATAGTGATTAATTAAGCACATAGGTACAACCACTTCAAGCATACACTTGGTGCCTAGTAATCCCACTAACGCTTAACGTTTGATAACTCAGTAGTGTTAAACATGTTCATGATGTGTACGACAAGTGGGAACAAATGCTTATGTTAGGATTAGTTAGGTATAGCTAGTTAGACTAAATTAGCAATTTAATTATTTTATTTTTATTCATTATTCTTTATCCTTAAGCGATTTAAAACAAAAAACATAAAAATGATAAAAATCATATGCCTTAATTGCACTTAACCATACCTTTGCATTCACAAGTGTAATTGGGAAGATAATGATTGCAATGGTTAGTTTTACTTCCTAAAGACTAGTGTACTTAGAAGGCTATGAATCCACGAAATTTGACTTGATTGCACATGAATGCTTAGTAATTTGTATGGTTAGGCATAGAGTTTACTCACCGCTCATCAGTTGGTATGCCTAGTAGCAATAACGCTAGTATAGGTTTAGGATGTGTACAGAAAGTGGGAATGGATGCTCTTCATTTAGGATAGCTTAGATTTTCCTTAATTCTATAGTTAGTTAGAATTCAATACTTTAATTACTTTACCCTTTTTAATGCTTTTACTTGATAAAAAATAATATTAAAAAATATAAACATCTCATGCCTCAGTCACACTTAACCATACCAATCTAATTAACACAAGTTGTAATTAGGAAGATAATGACAAACAATATGATGACCTAATTATCTACAGCATTAGATGCCCAAAGGTTCCATGGAATTCAACTAGATCACGTATACACACTTGTAATTTGTATGGTTGGGCATAGGGGATATTCACTGCTCATCAATTATTTTAATATATTTCAATTTTTATTTATTTTTGGAGAATATGATACTATAATGATAACATTTATAGTTATGATGAGGCATTACTCAATAGATTAGGACATGGAGGTTGTGGTTTGTAGGTCATATCCTCTGCTCTAATAAATATGGTATTGATATACCAATTGTATTCACTATACATCCTGGTGTTGCATTACCACAACTATGACCCCTTCACTATACATTCTAAAGATTTGTTGTGATCATTGATCCTCTCCTCCTAACTGCAACAAGATTTTTCCACTTACAAGATCTAAAAAAAGTGTATGCTGAATGGCATCGTCAAGTACTTTGTAAATGTTGAACACATCACATGTTCCCCAACTAATGATCTCCTTAATCTATTGCAGATGACTCATGGATGGCCTGTAATCCTGTAGCGATGGTGAAATTTATTGTTGCTCTTACTACTAGCCATTGGGTCCCACTTACTATTGTTGTTCAATAGTTTCTATGGTTTCCCCAGTGCTAATTTGTTGCTCACCTTAGTCTTTCCTAAATGGTTCTAGCTTGAGCAGTTTAGCATACTAGGCATTCTGGGTCTTCTTGGAAACATCATTGATGTATCCTAAGATTCCATCACATTTGCACAGCTTCTTGAGAAGGTAAGGAAATGGAAGTGTTGGCGTTCCTACCTTCTTTTCTTTGAACCACCTCTAGATCTCCATGAAATAAAGTTGTGTGAGATTTGTATTATATTTTCCCATTAGAATCACAATTCCTATGGTCACATAAGTGGATAATCTATTTAATCTTTTTTTTGGGAACAAGTGATATGTGCCAATTTTAAAATAAATTCTTTCCTTTAGAGTTAACTCATTTTATCCCTTGTCTTCTTTGCCATATGTCCATTTTAGCCATAATTTTTTGGTTTTGGCATCTGATTTGGTGGACAAATATGCTACTTTTGCCTCTTCATTAGGTATGTTTAGAGCTTCAGCTATTGCCTTAATTGAATATTAAATAGAAACTTCTTCAATGCTAACCGTAGTGCCTTCTTCCTTATTATGCCAGAATTCATAAGTCTCTCCAAGATACCATTTGCCACTACTTGAAAGTGTAGGCCATAGTGGTGATGCTTGGAGTGGCATCCTTACAACTTTTGAAATAAATTCTATGAATGGGCTAAAGTTCATCTCCACAATTATTATGGTTAGGATTAACTTTTCGTGGATAGCTTGGAGGCAATCTTGTGACATGAGGTGTTGTCCTTGTACTTGTGGTTCCTCTGCCTCTCCTTGAGTTAACTATTTGGTAGCAGATGTTTCCTAATGAGTGCTGAAGGATTAGGCTTCATGCTTTGCGTGTTCTAGGTCTTCTTCTCCTATTTGGCCTCTACCTTGGCCTCTTATTCTTTTACTTATGGGCTATGAGGGTCGACCTTGTACTCCTTTCTTTGGGACCATTTACAATCAATTAAGTATTTGGAGTTACTAAGGGTTTGCACAAATTCTTATAGTTCTATACCTTACTCATATTCTTACTTACATTAGGTTCTTAGTTTATTATGATTGTACAGTTAGGAAATTTTCAAAAGCAACCCCCTTGATGAGTGGCGAGATACCCCTACACTCAACCATACGAATATGAGCATTTTCACACGCGATCTAGTCAAACTCTATAGATGGACTAGTTGTGGCACCTAGATCATTAACCTTAACTCGCAGTTCACTGTCTTCCCATCTAGACTAGTATTTATATTTGTCACATATGGTTTAGTCCAGAGTGAGGTGTATGATGTGTTCCTAATTCTAATGCTACTCCTGAAGGTAGTGGAAAATAATATTAGCTAAGCTAAACTAGGAGAGAAAGCGTCAGAGAATCTAATCTAGCCTAAGTGCGATGAGCAACCATTCCTTGATTATCCATACACATCTTGGACTTCATGCACAACTACCACTGGGATTACCAAGTGCAGATCCTAGGTACGCCACTGGGATACCAAGTAGTCACACTTAAATGCTCGTAATCAAGTCGTACTCATTCCGCGTTACTAGGAGATAAGGGTGAGAGAGAAAGCGGTAAATAACAATTAAATAAATAAACAAAGTGAATGTTGCAATGATGAAGTAATCTCGATATTTCTTGCTGGTCATGTGCACATCCAAGTACGTCACCCTTGAATAAAGAATGTCGTACAATTACATCCACCACATTGCGGGCAGACACGGGAAAAATAATCTAACTCTACAGGGATCAAACTGCTAGAGTTTCACTACAATCTAAACTCCTAATGATGAAACAAGGGAGAGTCACTTCTTATTTATAGACATTGCGATGGGCTGCAATATCACATACATGATATCGTAAGGGAAGACGCGATATCGCGTACATGATAGTGCGGCCCATGCGATATCGCGTCCCATCATACACTCACAACTGAATTAAAACTTGTCCTCGAGTTACAATGATTACATAGTGGATAGGTATGGGATTATTAGATGGGGAGAAACAAAAAATGAAATGACGTTGCAGTGTGGAAAGACACAACACAGAAAAAATGCTACAACTACAAAAAATGGGAACTCATGTAGTTCCTGGTGGCGATGGCTCCTCCATGGGTGCTTTCCCTTTGTCATGTGCTCTAGGCATCGAAGCTTCATGGCATTGAAGTATGGCCTAGAGCTTCTCCTCATTGGTCCGAGGGTCTTGTGCCATCCATGCAAGTGTTCCAATATTTGATGAAGTCGGCACCTTCCATAGATAGGGTAGTTGTGGGAACATCTAGTTGGCTTTAACATACCATGTTACGAACACCCATCGTTCCTCCTCATAGGCTCTAGCTTTGTCTTTGTATTCATGAAGATCTGTTAGCCATCGAGCCAAATCGGTTGCAACATCTTTTTTTCCTTAGTAGCTTACTTTTACCACCTCGAGTTCAGAATTTGCAACATCTAGTTTTTCAACCAGATTCTTGTGTTCTACAAATTCTGCTTCATATTTGATATGGGTGGAAGCTTCCTGCTGCTCAAGCTCTGTTCTCGAGTGCCTTGTTGTTAACATGGCAAGGTTGCCATATTTGAGGTTTTCCAAATCCATGTATTCTGTCAAGTCCTGGATCTGCAGGTCTCGATTTTTAACTTTCGCTTGGTGGACGAAGGCGTAAGTGTCCAATATGATCCTCCAATCAGTGTGTTGAGCACTGATAGTGTTAATTTGAGCCTTGGACATATGGATCTCCTTCTTTAGTATTTGTTTATACATCCCCACCTAATCCCAAAAATGCTCCTTCAGCTTCTCATGTCGTTTAGCCTCATTCTACCACGCGCTTATCTCAATTGCTGACTTTTGGCGAATGGCGCATACCTCCTCCATTGAGAGGATTCAATTCTCTCTGGCTAAACAGCTTATATCTCGGTTGACCCAAATGAATTTTTCTCATAGTTGATGAAAGTGTTCATTAAGAACATTCTTTTGCTTCTCTACAGAGGTCAACCGCAGGTTATCTACAACCAACTGCATATTCTCTTCTTCTAAGGCCTTAAGTGCCTTAAGATGCACATGGGTTTGCGCTTTTGCTGTGGAGGCATCCCAAATAGCCTTCTCCTTTTCTTCCACCACCCTTTTATTCTCTATAATAAACTTTGTTAGTTGCTCAGTTTTGAAATGTTCTAGCTGGTCTATGAGAACAAATTGCAGAGGATCCCGTTGTGCTGCTTGTAAGGCTATGAGCTGCTCTTGTAGTTTTTGCACTTCAACTTCAGCATGCTCAACCCTTACATTGGATATGACCAACTTTCCCTTTGTGGAAATGAGGTTTTATTGAATTGCTATGACATCCTGAGGGATGTCAAATAGGGACATCATTACTTGTCCTATTTAAAGCAATCTGTCAAGTACGTACTCATGTTCCGCAGGAGTCATTGAGGTCTCCGCAAGAGTTTGAGCATCCCATGCTCCTGAGAGATCTGCCAGTGGCAAAACAGGTACATTGAAAGATTCTTTGATGTGGTCACCGACTACTTCAGTAGGTCCCGTGGCATTCTGGTGTTGCATAACCACCACAGTGGCGCCTTCACCAGTCTCTAACTACACCTGAAAAGATGCTGTGTTTCCTAAGATCTCTTATGACCATCTACTTTCCCCTCCTCTTGTTTGAATAGATATTTGCCTCCTTGTGCGATCCATTGAAACTGTAGGCTGGCTGGCATCATCGATGACGCGAAAGAGGTTTGCATCATCATGACTCTCCCAACTAACCGTCTCAGCGATGACCCTAAGATGCCTCATTGACGATCTGTAGTCTAGCAGCGGTGGCGGTTGATCCTAACCTGTGCAAGGCCCTGCTTCTTATTGTTGGCTGGGACCAGTGGCTGGAGGCTGACTAGGTCCTGCAAGTTGAGTTGCAGGTGGTCCAATTATCTGTTCTTCTTCTTTAGGTCTTAGCTCTTCACTAGTGCTCTTTCTTGGAGCTAGCACCTTTAGCAATTCAGCATATGAAGCAGTTTGGGCTTTTCGGAGGATGTCATTAGTGTATCCCCAAATACCAACCCATTGGCACAACTTCCTAATAAGACAAGGGAAAGGCAATGCCATCTTCTCTATCTTCTATTTCTCGAATCGCCTTAGGATCTCCATCAAATATAGATGGGGAAGGTTAGCGTTAACCTTTCCCATCAACACTGCACATCCTCTAGCCGCATACGTTGATATTCTTTTCAAACCTTTTGTGGGAAAGAGGTGATATGTCCCAATTTTGAAATAAACCCTCTCTTCCGTCATCAGCTTACCAAAAGCTTTGTCTCTTCCATAAGCCTTTTCTAACCAATCCTTTCGCACATCGGGGTCTGAACGGGTAGATAATCGAGCAACCTTGGGCCCTATATTCAAAAGGTTTAACACTTCCAACATGGCCTATGTAGAGAAGTCAACTGTCACACCACAAATGTTAATTGTGGTGCCTTGCTCCTTATTGTGCCAAAACTGGTACGTCTCTCCTAAGTACTAGGCACCACTTTCAGAGAGGATAGGCCATAAGGGAGACCCTTTGAGGTGATCCCTAATAGTCTCAGGAGCGAACTCTACAAAAGATTCGAAGTTCAACTCCATAATCATTGCAGCGAATGTGAACTTCTCATGGATAGCCTAAACACATTCTGGGGGCAACATGAGTTGTTGTCCTGGTACAAGCGCAGCAGCAGCTCCTACTTCTGCCTGCCCAAATCATCCGGCAGGAGGTTTGTCTTGATGGATGCTGAATAAGTGCTCCTTCTATTCTGCATGTTGTCCGGCAGGGTCTTGTCTTTCACCTCTACGAGATCGTTTCTTTCCACATTGGGTAGGACCCTCCTATTATGCACGTTTTGGGGCCATCTGCAATCACACGAGTCAAGTGTTAGTAAGGCTGTTTTGGAAATCAAGTTATATCTTACTACTTGCCTTAATTGAAAATCTTATATTATAATGTGTGATCGTGCCCGAAAGTTTGTAATGATGAGTCCTATGACTTAGGTGGTTTCCATTTTTAATTTCATGGTATACCTAAGGGTTAAATGATTTTTAGGCATAATTATTGATGAGTGGTGAGGTACCCCTACACTCAACCATATGAATATGAGCGTGTACATGCGATCCGGTCGAACTCCGCAGACTAAATGCCTTAACGCCACAAGAAACACTTGGGGTTAATCATTCGTTGTCTTCCCAGGCTTTCTTGTATGTGNGTACTGAGGCACCTATTTAGCCTAAGTGTGATAAGCAGCCGATTCCTTGGCTAGCCGTACACATCCGTGGATGCTCGTAGCCAAGTCGTACTTATCACATGTTCTAGCCTAGCGATGAGCAGTCGATTCCTTAACTATTGGGATTACCAAGCGCAGATCCTGGAATATGCTACAGGGTTACCAAGCAGTCACAATGCTCGTAGTCAAGTCGTACTCACACGTTGCGACGAGCAGCCGATTCCTTGATTAGCTGTGCACATTCGTAGATGCTCGTAATCAAGTCGTACTCATGTGCACTAGGAAAGCAATAAATAACAATAAATAAAACTATGTACTACAAGGTTTATCCAATCAAGTTCATCTTTATTGCCATACACAACTTGTGTTTAGGTTACAAAGTTGCTCGAATAAAGAGCCGTTCACTCTAGGACTCCTACTACGGGCACATGGGAAATTAATCTAACTCTGGAGTGTTCAAACTACCAGAGTTTCGCTACTTCTAGCCAGGATTGGGAAAAGAAGGGAGTGCTGCCTTTTATTTATAGATATGGCGGTGGACTGCGATATCGCGTACACGATTTCGCAGGGAAAGATGCGATATCATGGCCCTATGCATGTCACGTCTCATCATACCCCCATGACTGAATGAAAACTCATCCTCAAGTTCCTTACAATGATATCAGGTAGGTATGGGATTATTGAGGGGAATGGAACTAATGGTATGACATGTGAACAGGTCTTTATTACACGACTTGAAAAAAACTGGTGTTCATGATAACAATGGTGAACACCTTATTACAATGACATCAGGCCACATTTGGCAGCGGAGAGAAAAGAGGAGAGAGAAGAGAATAGAAGAAGAAAGAATAGTCTTGTTGCTACCAACACCTAGATTGCGCCTTCTGTTGTCCATCCGTAAGCGCATTATCGATCTTGCTCCTTGCACAGCTACTTTAGTGCTGCTCCATCCCAAGTGTTTGTACCAGATCCATTCCGTTGTTGTATGATTGCCATCTGCACACACAACACAATCATATATTAACAAGGTTAATTGAATCATTAAGTAAATAATACCTTGCTTCAGTTTAGGTTCATTGGCTAGGTTGTGGTATGGCTGATATGGATCTAGGAAAATGTATATGATGACTACCGAAGGTGGAGGGGTTAAGAAGAAAAACAAAAAAAGTCTGGGGCTTAGGAGAAAAATCGAAAAAGCAGGGCCCGTACCCCCATGACTAATCGCGAACCTCCGGTAGCATTAGAATGGAGAAAGAAAAGGAGTAAGAAAGATAGGTGAAAAGGGACAACTATGGCATTGGTGAAATGGATGTCAAGATGGAAAGGAACAAAAATAAAATTAATTGCAAAAATGTTAAGGAAAAGAAGTTAACTAATGTTCCAAATAGGAATGTCAGTGGGTCCTCCCCAAAG
>MNCI01024344.1:12825-28035 GCA_015680685.1 Gnetum montanum | reverse complement strand
GTTCTAGGAGTTTAAGGGTGAGAGAGAAAATAGTAAATAACATTAAAGAAATAAATAAACAAACAAATAAATAACAAAGTGAATGCTACAATGATGAAGTAATCTCGATCTTTATTGCCAGTCATGTGCATGTCCAAGTATGGCACACTCGAATAAAGACATCGTACAATTACATTCACCACACTGTGGGCAGACATAGAAAAATAATCTAACTCTGGAGGGATCAAACTGCCAGAGCTTCGCTACTTCTAACTCCTAATTGCTATACAAGGGAGAGCCGTGTCTTATTTATAGATATGGCAGCGGACTACGATATCGTGTACACCATATTGTAGGGAAGATGTGACATTGCGTACACGATATCGCAAGGAATGCGATATCGCGGTGGATGCGATATCGCAGCTTATGCAAAACGCATCTCGTCATACCTCTACGATTGAATAAAAAATCATCCTCGAGTTAAAAAGAGAACAAGTTCCATTGATTACACAGTGGATAGGTATGGGATTATTAACTAGGAAAAAAAATGAAATAATGTCGCAGTGTGGGAAGACATAACATAGAGAAAAAATACTACAACTACAAAAATGTGGAACTCATGTAGTTCCTGGTGGTGGTGGCTCCTCCATGGGTGCTTTCCCTTTGTCTTGTGCTCCAAACTTTGAAACTTGATGACGTTGAAGTATGGCCTGGAGTTTCTCCTCTTCAGTCCAAGGGTCTTGTGCCGTCCATGCGAGTGTTCCGATGTTTGACGAAGTTGGCACTTCCCATGGATAGGGTAGTTGCAGAAACATCTGATTAGCCTTGACATACCATGCCGTGAACACCCGTTGTTCCTCTTCATAGGCTCTGGCTTTATCTTTGTATTTGTGAAGCTCTGTTAGCTGGCGAGCCAAGTCGATTGCTATATCTTTCTATCCCTAGTAGCTTTCTTTTACCACCACAAGTTCAGAATTTGCGACATCTAGTTTCTCAGCCAGCTTGTTGTGCTCTGCAAATTCTACTTCATATTTGATGTGGGTGGAAGCTACCTACTACTTGAGCTCTGACCTCGGGCATCCTGCTGTTAACATGGCTAGGTTGGCATATCTAAGGTTTGCCAACTCCATGTATTCGGTCAAGTCCTAGATCTGCAAGTCCCAGTTTTTAACTTCCGCTTGGTGGGCGAAGGCGTAAGTATCCAATATGGCCCTCCAATCAGTGTGTTGAGCGCCGATGTTGTTGATTTGAGCCTTGGCCATATGGATATCCTTCTCTAGGATTTGTTTGTACATCGCCACCTGATCACGGAAATGCTCCTTCAGCTTCTCGTGTCATTTAGCCTCATTCTGCCATGTGCTTATCTTGATGGCTAATTTTTGGCAAGTAGCGCGTACCTCCTCCATTGAGAGGGTTCAGTTCTCTCTGGCTAGATGGCTTACATCTCGGTTGACCCGAATGAATTATTCTCGCAACTGATGAAAATGTTCATCAAGAACATTCTTTTGTTTCTCCACAGAGGTCAACCGGAGGTTATCAGCAACCAGTTGCTTGTTTTCTTCTTCTAAGGCCTTGAGTGCCTTAATATGCGCATGAGTTTGCACCCTTGCTGCGTAGGCATCCCAAGTGGCCATCTCCTTTTCTTTTGCCACCTTCTTATTTTCTATGATTAGCTTTGTTAATTGCTTGGTTCTGAAATTTTCTAGCTGGTCTACATAAACAAATTGTAGAGGATCCCCCTGTGTTGCTTGTAAGGCTACAAGCTGCTCTTGTAGTTTCTGCACTTCAGCTTTAGCATGCTCTACCCTTACTTCGAATATGACCAGCTTCCCCTTTGTGGAAATGAGGTCTGATTGAATTGTTGTTACATCCTGGGGGATGTCAAACAGAGACGTCATTACTTGTCCTATTTGAAGCAATCTATCAAGTACATCTTCATGTTTCGTAGGAGTCATTGAGGTTCCGGCAAGAGTTTGAGCATCTCGTGCTCCTAAAAGATCTGCTGGTGGCACAACATGTACATTAAAGGATTTCTTAATGTGGTCAGTGACCACTTTAGTAGCTCTTGTGGCATCCTGGTGTTGCATAACCACCACAGTGGCCCCTTCACCAGTATCTAACTATACTTGAAAAGATGCTGTGTTTCCAGAGATCTTTTGTGACCATCTGCTTTCCCCTCCTCCTGTTTGAATTGAGACTTCGTCCCTTGTGTGATCTAATGAAATAGTAGGCTGATCGGCATCATCGATGACATGGAAGAGGTTTGCATCATCACGACTTCCCCAACTAACCGTCTCAGCGATGGCCCTAAGATGGCTCATCGACGGTTTGTAGTCTTACGGCGGTGGCGGCTGATCCTGACCTGTGTTGGATCCTACTTCTTGTTGTTGGCTGGGACCTGTGGTTGAAGATTGACTGAGTCCTACAAGTTGAGTTGCAAGTGATCCAGTCATCTATTCTTCTTCTTCATCTGGTCTCAGCTCTTTGCCAATGCTCTTTTTTAGAGCTGTGCCTTTAACAATTCAACATAAGAAGCATTCTGGGCTTTTCGGAGGATGTCATTTGTGTATCCCCAAATACTAGCCCATCGACATAGTTTTCTGATAAGGTAGGGAAAAGGCAATGCCATCTTCCCTGTCTTTTGTTCTTCAAATCACCTTAGGATCTCCATCAAATATAGATGGAGTAGGTTAGTGTTAACCTTTCCCATCAACACTGCACATCCTCTTGCCGCATATGTCAATATTATTTTCAAACCTTTTGTGGGGAAGAGGTGATAGGTTCCAATTTTGAAATAAACTTGCTCTTCCATCGTCAGCTCACCAAAAGCTTTATCTTTGCCATAAGCCTTTTCTACCCAATTCTTTCACACATCAGGGTCCGATCAGGCAGATAACTGAGCAACATGGGGGCTTGAATTCGGAAGGTTTAACACTTCCAAAATCCCCTGTGCAGAAAAGTCTACTATCACACCACAAATGTTAACTGTGGTGCCTTGCTCCTTATTGTGCCAGAACTGGTACGTTTCACCTAAGTACTAGGCACCGCATTCATAGAGGACAGGCCATAAGGGAGACCCTTTAAGGTGATCCCTAATAGCCTTAGGAGAAAACTCTGTAAAAGATTTGAAGTTTAGCTCCACAATCACCGTAGCAATTGTGGACTTCATACGGATAGCCTAAACACACTTCGGGGGTGAAACACCACAAAAAAATTTGGACCTAACACTTTCAGACAAGAATCGAGCTAAGTCATGATGCTTCCCAACATGATCGAAACTTGTGAACTTTACCAACAACATGAAATAGAGATGAATCAAGCAAGTAAAGGTTCCTCAAGATCCATTGGAGGCTACGTCAACATCTGGCAACAAGAACTGCAAGTTCCAACCTCAAAATACTTAGTTTTGACTAAGTATGCTTCTTGCACACAGGCCTGCACGCCCAGCGTGCAGCAACTTTTGGGCCCTAAAAACTCACCAAAACAAGCTAGAAATGAAGGCCTGGACTTCCTGGGACCTTCCCCAAGATCCCTAGTAGCTCTCAGGCTTCTGAAAATCAAGTTTTGGGCTCCAAATGATGGGTTTTCATGCCTGCACGCTGGCCTGCACGCCCAGCATGTACCATCATAGACAGACCAAAATAGGTACTCAGACCATGAGTTTCATAGGTAATCAACTCCCAGAGTTAGGGAAACCATTAGGCATCATCCTGGGCTCCCAAAAATTAAATTTTGATCTTAAAAAGTGGTAGTTTCATTCCTGTACACTAGCCTGCACACCCAGCGTGCGGCCCTGCATACACCACTTTGAATAAGGCTGATCGGGCATTTTAGGCAAGATTTTGACATGAAGTCCAACCCCAAGGCATGGTCAATGAATCTACAAGTCCACAAGCTCTATAAACATCAATTTTTGGCATCCAAAAGGTCATTCTTGGCCCTGCACACCCAGCGTGCATGCTTGGCGTATAACATAGCGTGCACACTAGAAACATGCCCAAAACTCAGTCAAATCAAGGTCAAATGAGTCCAAAACCTACAGGCAGCATCCTGAAGACATTAGACATCCAGATCCATGCTCAAAAATTAGTGTCATAGTTCAAAATTTGCTCAAAAATTCTTCATGCTTGTCCACACGTTGTCCAGTGTGTGGGGTGTATACGCCCAATGTGTACACGCTGGCATGCTGCACGCTTGTAAAGCTTCATTCTTTTCCACCCGGTCGACGCTCCACATGTCACCCGATCTGAAATTTTAGCATTCAATAACCAATCATCCCATCTCAGATCTGAATTTAACACCCAAACTTGTACAAAAACCTAGATTTTTGACCAGATCAGGGTTCGAAAGTTCAGAAAATCTGGGCAAAATTTGGGCAATCCACACTTAGAGCATCGAGAACACCCACCCTGCACGCTGGACTTCTACCCTACACATTGAGCATACAGCCTTCATGCTATGCCTGCAGCCCAAACTAGCATACCATCACCCCTCCGCATCCACCGGGGCTCTTCATCTGCCTTGTGTTAGATTCACAACTACGCCTAGACCGGTGCATTGTAATTTTCATTATACAATAATATTGCTATATTTGTTGGCCCAGATTCATTATAGTTCTCATTCGTTCTTGCATTTTTGGCTAAGATTTGTTATAGTTTTCATTCATATTTGTTTACCTCTTGTTTACATTCCTGCACACATGCGTTCTGGTTTACATTTATTACGCCATTTACATATAACCCAGCGTATTGTGCATTGGCATACATTTGGGGAAATCCTTGTCTGATCCGTGTGCAGACCACCCAAGGTACTCTACCTTCATCAGTTCTAGCTCATCCTCAAGCGAAGGTAGGATCTTCTGTGTCTATCTATGGATCTCTTGGTGCCTTTTTCATTCCAGCCGGGCACCGATGATTTCAGACAGTACAAAAAATGGCGCTAGAAGGAGGGCCCAAAGTTGCTTAAATCTGCTCTAATCCATTGTTCAAATCCTTCAAATCTACATCCTGTTCAGCCAGATCTACTGCAATCTTAGCGTGTATATGCTATTTAGCCTATACGCTATTTAGCATGCTATACACTCTGCCTGTACGCTGCTTGTTCACCCTGAACGCTGGTTGTTGAGGCCTGTACGCTGAGACTTAGGTGTATGCTGTACGCTGAGACTTAGGTGTACGCTGTACACTAAGACTTAGGCGTACGTTGCATGCTACCAGACTTAGGTGTATGCTGTGTAGACAGGCTGCACGCTTCTAGACTTAGGTGTACACTGTGTAGATAGGCTGCACGCTGCCAGACTTAGGTGTACGTTGTGTAGATAGGCTGCACATTGCTAGACTTAGGTGTATGCTATGTAGATAGGCTACAAGCTGCCAGACTTAGGTGTACGCTATGTAGACAGGCTGCACGCTGCAGGTGTACGCTAACAAGTATACCCATTTCATACTTGGCCAAATTCTCACCTATACACTATCTCCCGTCTACCTTGATATACTTACGACCTTTTTATCATGAATACTGCCAACACCAATACTTCAACCAAGTCCACTCCAGATATCATTGGCCCCACGAAAAAGTCGATACCCATCATGCAACCCATAGGGGCCCATGGTGAGGTCAACCCCCGGGGGGGACCTCGCCGATCGCTCCAACTGCAGGGGAAGAATCCATCATTCAACGTCATAACACAAGAATAGTAAAATTTTATATGTGTAAAGATCCAAGCTAGCTTGGTGATAGATCAAACTGAAATAGAGGCTAAGAAACAGTATGAACTGGTCCATAAGGGAGGACATGAGTTCATCCCCTCCCCATATGACATCATTCCTCTCCTAGAGCACTAGTCTGAGCTCATCTCACAGCTCCTCCTAGCAAGGAGTCAGACCCTAGACCAGTCCATACCAAATCCCCAATTAGAAGAGAAAGATGACTTTGCTGCTTAATTCGAACATGAGGAGTCATACCATACTCTCAGTCCGCATACTTACGTAAACTCGTTATTCCACCCTTTCACAGGGGAGACTATGTTCCTCCATTCATTTAAAACCACTCAACCACTTGTGCCTTAAGAGGAAGCGTCCACTCTTATTCCCACTCTCCCCATGACCGATACCCAATTCAATATCCCCATCTCCACTATTCCTCCAGTCACTACGTTATCCCCCCTCTTACAAGTACAACCCCAACAACACCCTCCTCAAAATAATGTAGGAGTGACCTTCCCACCCCAAGTGATTGGGATGCCGTCTGTGATACCCGCTTCTACATCCGCTCACTATATACCATGAATTCAAACCTAAGGGACACACTTCACCACTTCGACTTAACAAGTTTAGGGTGTTCCTTCACAAATCATGACTAGACAATGGGCCATGACTGGCATGCAAGCGCATCGACCCCCTCATTACAACATACCACCTCCTACAATTCCACCCATGAACATCCCTCAAATATCACAGCAACAACAATATCAACCCTTTCCTTATAGTATGCCATCCTTAATAGCGCCTACCATGAATATTCCTCAAGCGCAACCTTAGACCACTCAACTTTCCTCTTTTCTGCCCACGGTACAACAATCTAACTTTCATATTGCACAACATAACCCACCTACCATGTCACCTGGTGCCCAAGACTGGGCTGAAGCTAAAAAGTTGATGCAAGAACTCACTGATGAGGTAAAATGCCTTAAGACAGTCAACAACGAAGAGCTTAAAGTATTAGAATTTTACCAAGATGATCCTATTAGCTCTTCAGTACCACCGTTGACCCTGCCCAAAGGAGTTTCTTTGCCTCAATTAACCAAATACAATAGAGAAGGGGACCCCAACGCCCATCTGGTCATGTTTAGACTAGAATGTTTACTGCTGCAGGCATGGCCCCATGCAATCTTACGTGTTTTTGCCATGTCCCTGACGGAGAGAGCTTTAGACTGGTACTAAGCCTTGCCTCGTAACTTCATATCCTCTTTGGAGGATCTCCTACACCAGTTTGTTACTAGGTTTAAATACAACCTGAAACCTAAAGCAACCCTAAACAGTCTGATACAGGTAAAACAAGCACTGCTTGAACTAGTACAAAAGTTTATTTAGAGATGGAGTGCTGCACTAAACGAACTTCATGAACCAATCCCTGAAACATACTTACTCACCATCTTGAAGGGAGCCGTAAATGATTTCGTGAAATCTAAATTGTACTATCTGAACGTGCGCACTCTAAGCTAAGCTTTCGTACAAATAAAGAACATAGAGGAGGCGGCCCAAAATAGCCATGACCTTGCTTACTTAGCCTTTAAAAATCAACATACTAAAAAAGACAAAGAAAAGGCTAAGGCAACAATAGTGGCAGTAGTAGAAACTCAACAAACAAGTACGAAACAACAAGGTAAACCACCTGCCGCCCCTACTAGCTATACTAGACCTACCCCTGCTGCTACACCCGGACTGTCCACATCACAAAATGCTACACAAAGTCTTGCGAGAAACTTTGAGAGGAGAAACCCCTTTCAATACACACCATTGCCCATGAAATCATCGCAATTATCTGACCAACTCTTGAAATATGGGCTAATGAAACATAAACAATTATCCCCCGCGGCAATTTAGAGACATGATCGATTTTGCGAATTGGTCGAGAACCCAAGCTTGGCGACACCGGATGAACCCCCAGTTCCAAGAGGCTTTAGACTAGACTATTTTTGTGAGTACCACCAGCGTAATGGGCATGGCATCGATTATTGTTTCACCTTGAAACAAGATATTCAACGAATGATTGATGGAGGTGAAATCACTTTTGATGAGGCCAATCCGGTCAAACCACAAAACCAGTCCATGGGCATATATAAAGATCCCTTAAACACCAAAGAAGTGCCATACATGATTAACACCATCTACATGGATAATAGCTATGAAACACCAAAGAACCCCCTCGTAATTCATGTTCCCCCTACGGCACGAACGTCACCTCAACCTTCATATCCCCCACACGATCCTCCTACACTGCAAACACCATTGGTCATTCGAGTACCTCCCACGATGGCAGCAACGCAGGTACCACACCTTTCCAAACCATTTGTTATTCGTATGCCCCCTGCTGATACAACCGCTAACGTGACACCATCAAATCGGCCCACTCCCTTCGTGGTTTGGATGCCACTGACGATTGTTACGACAAAGGCACCAACTGCAAATCGCTGAATTCCATTTGTGGTCAAGGTGCCTAAATAGCCCAATACTCATCAAACACAAGCCAGTCCTGCCACATTCATCATTCGAGTCCTAAAACAACCCCATACTTCAGTCCCAAATGTTCCAACACTACCCACACGAGAACGCTTGGCAGATAGGCTCACCAAGGAACGTTTGGAGAAGGAACATTCGATGAAGGAATGTCAATGCCTTACACTGGGACCCCTGAAACCAACTCCGTTAAGCGCAATACCTATGGCTCCTTATAATAACGAGCCAAGCATGGGTTGCAAAGAGGAAAAATCAAGAATGCAAAACATATCAAACCCAATGGCCATGAAAAATAACATGAAAGTTACCCCATGCGAGATACAACTGTTAGGTCCAATGGATCAAATGACCATGAACAAGATTATACCCAATGGTAAGGACCTAGCTAATGCTCTAACATAGGTTACACAAGCCCTTAAACAAAATAATACATCATTAAGCTTGTACGACTTCATATCGACCTCACCAGTTCATTGCGAAGCCTTAGTACAAATGTTGACTTTGATTCCAGTTAGCGAAAATCTACCCAGAAACAAACCCTCTATACATGCGATAATGTCTACACGACAAGGATCCAAAACTAAATCATTGGGATTTGACCCCGAAAACATTAAGATTGATGAGAAAACTAGAGACATCACTCACAAACCCATGTTTATAACCATACGAGTCAATCAGTTCCAAATACATCGAGTACATGTATATGATAGAGCATCCACAAACGTGGTACCTTATCCCATCATTGAATAGCTATGGCTCATATAATTAATTAAACTGACATCTACGACCTGCCTGAAGTCATTTAATGGCTCACGAGTAGTGGTCAAAGGTACACTGACCTTGGATTTCATAGCAGGGGAGAGGTTCCCCACATCCACAGACATTGTGATTATTGATGAGATGCCCGGTTTCAACCTAATGTTGGGACCACCCTGGTTAGCCTAGCTAAAAGTAGTGTCTTCCCCCATTCATCAAGAGATTCACTTACCCTATGAGAGGGGTGAAATCATTATCCATGAAGATGCTACTACATCCACCATCTCATCTCAGACGGAGATAAATCAAGGCTTTGAGGTTAAATTTGAGGAACCTGAACAAAAGGACACGCCACATGGGCATAATCTCAAGAGAATTTCTGAAAAACCCATACTGAAAGAAACAAAAAAAACCCAAAGTGATGACCGACCCATAAAACATGACCCCTCAAAAGCCAAGGAAGCACCTTTTGACCCAGAAACATCCGAAGATACTAATTCAGAGCTTACTCCGCTAGACGTCCCCTGGTCAGAGCTACCATTCAACATAATTAGCAAAGGAGATGCCGAGTATCGGATCATACCCATTAAACCCACTCCTAACATAAAAATGAAAAACATCAAAAAGTTACTAAAGAATTAACAAACTACAATAGTCTACAATGATGTTAAACTACGATCGTCCGAAACGATGATAAACTACGTAGGTCCGGGATGACATTAAACTATCGCATGTCCACAATGACATAAAACTAGCCACGGTCTGAAATGGCCAGTTTACATCAAACCCGTGGTATTAATTGATATCCCTCCTATTTATTAGTAGCCTGAAATGGCTTTAAACTAGAACGATCACGTTGCAGTCCGTCATGACTTTAAACTGACATGCACATACGTATGGCCCGAAATGGCCTTAAACTAGAGCAAGTTTACTTTTGTTTGCCTCAAAAGTTTAAATTCCCAGTTTACGTACTATGATTATATCTTTGTAGTACAAGTTACACTTTTCTTTATGTATTCCTTTGGCATAGCTATCGTTTGGGTGACATTTGCACTTTATTTCATGTTTACACTTAAGCAACAAAACAAGTAAAAAGACTTTTGCTCCATGTCTCTGCATTATTCCTTCTCAACATTTAGACAATGACAAAAAAAAAACAAAATAAAAACTGGAATATGAAAACATAAAAAAATATGTACATAAATATTTAAATGGATGATTACAAAAGTTAGATAAGTTTATGCATCTGTTCATATATAACTCAACTCAAAATAATAGAAACCATTTCTGTTTACAACCTGTAGAAACATAACTAATAACAACACGCCGAATTCAAGAACTAAACATCAGGATCAGGAGGGGCTTTCTCCTCAAGTTCTCCTGCGTCATGAGTTTCCCCTCGACTGGGGCCACCTTCCTGGCCACCGTTATCACCATGACTCTGTAAAAAGAAAAAAAACAATTAACTAATTAATAAATAAATAGAAAGGGAAGGTAACATTTTCCACAAAAAACAAATGAACGTTACAAGTTTAAACTACTTACCGAAGAGGATCCCCTTAGACCGAACTCTAGCCGACAAAGGATTTCTTCTTCAGGAACACTTGTCCAGTTAGTCCCATCTAGGCCTAGATCAACATTGGCTAAGGCCTTCCCTTTATCCACAACATATCAAGTAGGACACTTAATAGGAAACTCGCCTACAGAAATCTCCCCAGAAGCTATGGTGATTACTCTCTTGGGAGATTCCATCTCTACCACAGTGTGCCTAGCAAAGGCATCAAACGAAAACCATAGGCTTAAACCCTCTACAAACATCTCTAGTTGACGCTTTTCTATGGATACCTCCTTTAATGATTTTTTATAGTGGTGCTTATGATTCTTCTCATCTTGGCCCCATTTCTACACCTTAGAAGTAAAAGCCTTCCAATCCTGAGACTTGAGATTCAATAAGTCAATTTGTACCTTTCACTTTGCTAGCTCCCGAGTCATAGTTACTTGGCGGTTCAATAGATTCCAATATCTAGTATAAGTAACTTCAGAGGTTCATCAAGAACGATCACCTGTCAACCTAGCAGAGGCAAACTCATAGTGTGAATTAAAGTCATCTTGTTCTACTGATAGTTTGAAAATCTCTTTCTCCCCTTCCTGAATTCACAACCATAGCTTTTCAATAGAATGCCTACAGGTCCAAAGCGACTTGGCATTTTGCACAACACATTCTACCACATCATCATAGATTTGTCTTGGCACTTGCTCAATTTCTAATGGTAGTTCAAGTAGACTATCAATACAAGTGGCCTCGGATGGATTCCACTTCAGCTTAGTGCCTATTAATATAAGGAGAATATACATTAGACATCGGACAGTAGAAATAGATGTGAAAGGAAAAAGACTCAAAATGTTTAAAACCCATGTACCTATTTCAGGATGAGCTTGTTGGATGCGATCAACTACCTCATTGACAATACCCAGGATGAAATCCATTTTACTTGGCATTTCGATCCAAGTAAATGATTCATGTATGGGAGATGAGCCAATTTCAATGGTTGTTTCCATTGGAATCTTCATTGTAGGTATCTCCGAGTGAACGTTAGGAGTCGTCCTAGTTTCAACATTTGCGTCTTGTAGCGAAAAAAACATAAAGTAAAAACTCTAAATAATAGAAATGAAACAACTCAAAACTCAAATAAACATAATAATGAAAACATACCAAAATCCCTCTCTTCTCCCAGATTCGGAGGAGTGCCAAAGTTTAACCTTCCCGTGAAGAAATCATCAAACATCTCGTCAGCTTCAGCCTGTTCACCAGCGGGATCCTTTTCCGTGGTGACTTCTGCCCCTTCTCTCATTTCTTCCCTCAGAGGGACAGGAATTTCTACCTCATCATTACCTAACTCTTCCTTCTCATCTTGGCTGGTTGGGACCTCTTCCTCCTCTATGATCGGCGCTAACCCCTCTCTTCTTACTTCAGGCATTGGCTCTGATGACATTCATAAGTTCACAAAATAAAAATAGGATAAAATGAAAATAATAACAATGATAATAAAATAAGGATAAATGAATGAAACAGGCTTACTTACCTCGTGCAGGTATTTTAAACCGTATGTGTTTCACCTTTGGTTCATCTACAGCTAGAGCAACCTCTCTAGAGCGCTTAGGTCTCTAAACTCTAGATTTTGCCTTCTCGATTATCTCTTTGATTACTTGGTTGGCTCTCCTGGCAGTATAGGGCATGCCATCTGGCTCCAACCCTACGTTGTCATGCATGTGAATTGAGTGAACAGAGGACCCCACCCCCCCCGTTGTAATGGAGACCAATTCATCAATCCCTTTCAGGAGCATCTTGAGATTTGATCACCTCAAACAAGTGGCAAATCCACAGGTGAGATATTTGGCCACGATCCCTTAACACATACTCGTTACCCATGCGAACTACTAAAAATTCAGCTAGTCAACATAGGTAACCGACAAAGAATGCAAAGGTAAAATGGGACTGTGCCTCAACGTTCAAATGCAATCTTACTATCTCTCCGCAGAAACCTGAATGTAAAAACTGAGCCCAATTATAATGCACCCCAGTCTCTAGAATTGTACGCATGATACGCACAGATTCTACCCCAAAAGTCTTCACTTGGGATAGGGATTTAGGAAACACTCGTGCTCTGAACAGTGGATACAACTCATTTACTTCAGTTACTTTTGATTTTCCCTGCATAGGGAAACCCTTAGCACCTTTAAGTATACCTAGCTAGTCCTCCAGCTCATGAACCACATGGGCCTCTTTTTGTGCTCTATCCAAAGTCACTCCAGCCCCATCTGCCAGCACATTGAAGAGGTCTGAAAAGAACTCTGCCGACAAATGGAAAGCCACTCTAATTCCCTTGACACGAGTGCTATAGTAAGTAATAGCCTCGTTGAACGAATTAACAATCACAATCATCTCGGTCATAGAAACGTTAGGGCTTAAAGCAGTAAAAAATTCCATGAGGCCAGCATTGCTCAAGCAACCCATAATATGCGGTGATGCATCATCATGCAACCACCATTGTGCATCGTCGATATCTTCAAACTTCATGGACAAAGTGCCCTCAGTTCACCCAGTATCTATGGTGACTTCACCAGGGGTGATATCCACTACACGCACAAGATAAAACCATAGAATCAACACAACCAATGTGGTAGCAAAAACAACTAACGCGAAGAGTCAAAATCATCATCGCATGGAAAGACTAGCCCATTGTGGGACCAATCTCCATATAGCCACCCCCAAGCCTCACATTGTGCAAAAGCCTTAGAGTATCGTTTGTGAAAATGGACAATTTCGCCCTTGGTTTGTGCTAAAATAGAACCACGGAGAGTGGGACCTGCCATGAAAGCCTCTAAGGTAGTATGAGCCAATGCAAGTCCATCATCACCTATGCATACTCCTTCTTTATCAAATTGAGGCCTGCAAAGGAACAACGATCAAAACATGAACAATCACTAGGCATTAAAGCAAAAATGATAAATTAAAAAAACTTACCTTTCTACCTTGTACACCGTTCCAGGAGGATTCTGGAGCAAGGTGTGCGCACGAGATGCTAAGAATAAGGTACTACTGATGTTGTGAGGGCTACATGATAATAAGTCCCATACACTCGTCAATGAATGGGTGGATCTGCACCCTCTAGAGGGACCATCCCCAACCATGGATAATCCCTTATCGACATCAACCACGAAGGCCACTATACCATTTGATGATCCTGGTAGCATGGTCTCAAGGACACTCCATGCTAATTGTTCACTTAAGTGAGACCATATCACCACACTGAATCTTTCTAAGACGAAGGCAAGGAATTCACTGACACCCATTTTAAACCATACCCCATTTCGATCGATAGTCATATCAGGTACCGGTTCATCACAATCAATAGGCCCAAACCATGCCAGAACTCCAACAAGTTCCACCACAAGAAGGAAAGGTTTATGATATATGCACATGTTCAAGAAATAGAATTGGTAAGCCATGAAAAACAATATAGGTTTTACATTGGGGCTAGCACTTGAAAACATTTTTCAAGGTTTGCACACAGCATGCAGACCTGCACGCTGAGAACACGCAGCATGTAGACTTGCACGTTGAGAAAGCGAGCGTGCGGACACTGCACGCTGAAAAACGAGAGCATGCAGACTCTGCACATTGGGCATTTTTCCCCCTCTTGCACACTAACATCCACGAGAATAGGCTAGGTCTCACACAAATTCTTTACGCCAAAAATAAAAACAAGGGAAATTGAATGCAAATGGATGTAAAAAGTAAACCAAAAATACCAATTTTGATAGGGAACCAGGGCCTACCGTCACACTGATTCGGACCATGATGCCATTGTAGGCTTGGGCAGGCATCGGAGCATTGCCTCACTCTCCTCGACGAAGGTCAAGTCTGGCTTCTTCCTCCCCGAGTCCCACACCCGCTTCCCCTTGCCCATGCCTTCATGCTCTAGTTCACACTGGGATTTGGAGGTTCACGTTGAACTCTCTCATCCGGATCGTCGTGCTCCAACCAGTGCCGCCCTTGCTGCCTCCAAGCACACCGTATCTGCACCTTCCTCTGCCCATTTTACCTAATCTTTGCCACCTTCACGCTCTGGTTCACGCTACGATATTCACGCTCTAATTCATGCCCTGGTTCATGCTCTGGTTCATGCTGGGATTTGATCTAGGTTCACGCTGTCTTTGGCTCAACTTTGGGGTTCATGCCTCCTACTGTATGTTTTAAGTTAATTTTATTCATCTCCACTTTGTTCACACCGCCTCACCCTCTAGGAAATCGGCATTTTAAGCATTTTACTCAAAATAAAAATGATTAATTAAACATAAAAAAACTTAGAGTAGATAGAGGGGTATGTAAACATACGCTAGGCTAAATATCACCCATGTAAGACCTTGCCTAAATTAAGCACTTTGATACATACTCTTCGTCTCATAGTTCCACACGTAACAAGAATTACAAATTGTATAATCAACTAGAAACCATAAACGAATCGCGAACGGCCTGGTAAGGCCCTAAACTACTGCGAACGGCCTGGTAAGGCCCTAAACTACCGCGATTAGCCAAGTACAACCTTAAACCGTCGTACGGCCAAGTGAGACATTCAACCAACTCTAGCACACTTGAAACACATTTAAATATTTGAATTGGTGTCATAAAACAACTAGCAAAACCCCCCCTTGTTTATTGTTAACGTTGCTTCCT